>OZ026579.1:4927366-5242366 GCA_964020215.1 Aurelia sp. 3 sensu Dawson et al. (2005) | reverse complement strand
TGTCACATGTTCCAGTGAGACTACAAAATGACGTGGGTTACAAACGAGGTGAACAGAGAAGAACAGAGAAGAAGAAGCAGATAAAACACCATCAACTTGCTCAACTAATCAAGTTAATCAACACTTTAGCCATCTTGTTTGTTGTGATACTCGAATTAACTAAATTTAGGACGATGACATGCTTAGAGTTAGGCCACTTGCATATCGTCAGAATGCCCTTGCTGAAATATCATATCCAAGAATTTAAATAATAACGTTCTTGTCGTCAGTTGTTTGACCGCACGTACAGGTTCGGTCAGATATATGTTAGTTTGATAGATTCCTGATGTGTATCAAGGGAGGGTGTCCCAAAACATTCGACCTGTCTCTGTGGCTAGTGTGGAGGAGCTGTTTGTATTATCTCGTTTGTACACAGTTGAAGAGGAAAGGCTTCAGCTCGGAGTTTACGACATTGTTTCACAGGGAATCCACTACTAAGATTACTTCTATAAATAAAAGCCATTTCTATCGTAACTGATTGCGTAAAATCCTTTTATCGTTTCTTCCATCAATGATGAGATGATATGATCGATTTTGATGATTTTCTTTGTTTTTTCCTCTGCGATGGCGCGATGAGGAGGAACAGGAAGTGCGGAGGTGCGTGGGAAAAAGAGCGGCATCGCAGAAGAAAAGCAAAACAGTCTTTAAAATCGATCATATCATCTGATTTTTGAGGAAAGAAACGAAAAACGGATTTTGCTTCATTACGGAAGAAATGGGTTTTACTTTCAGAGAGCAATCTTTGTAGCGGAATCCCTGTAATTGTTTGAATCAATCTGTGGTTGCCGATTTACGACTCAAGAAAGTCAAAATTGCATCGAAAACGTCATTTTTTCCTTTGTTTGTGAGCCATGTCAAAATGAAGTAGATTTTGAAATAATGGGTCGCAGCGTTGCTATTTTTTAGATTTTTAACATGGTTAAGACTGTCGTTTGTTAACGAGACGACACTACAGTACATCCCCGCATATAAGAACCTACTTTTTTGAGAGCCAGGCTGAAATAGGTTCTTATTTCAAAGACACTATGACTAATATCACGGTAAAAAGGTTCTTATTTGAAGAGTGGCTCGCGTAGGCCCTTTCAGAGTCTTAACAATGATTTTCAGCCATATTATTTCTGTTTGAAGGGTTCTTATAGACCTATACCTAACTGGGGGAGGAGCATCAACATTTAACAGCCAACCTGGGCCAAAATTAACTGAGTAACATAGATCAAAAATGAATTTTGCTATCCCTGCAATAAGAACCTGTGTTTCATCAGACTGAAACAGGTTCTTAATTGCCAGGTGCATAATTCAGGAAAATCAGCCTCTGGGTTCTTATTTTGGTAGGTTCTTATATGCGGGGATTTACTGTATTAACAGACAGGGAATTTCCTCTAACTATTTAGAAACCTGCCTAACCTTTGATTTTATGCTTGATTTTGTACTAAATCGACCATGGGGATCCAAATTAAACTTGGATACATTTTGAATTTTGACCGGCCTTCAGAAGGGATGTTAAGCCAATCTCGTCCCCAGAGTGAGTTCGTTGCTCTACCTCCACTCTGGGATACATGAGGCCGTTTGGCAATCTGATTGGCTGTTCGCCGTTTTGGGCCGTAACTCCGATTTGCGCGGGGTAAACCCGTCCCCCAAACCCCAAAATGAACCGAAGATGTAGAACTGCATCACGCCAGCACGAAACTCCCCAAAACGAAACCGCAAACATGACATCGCAGATCAATTAGGGATACTATGTAAAAAATTGGCTAAAATCGGCTAAATTAGAGAACTTGATCTTGCCTGAACCTTCCTCAAAATTTCTATCCACTTTGTGCTAAAGACCATTAAGCCGCAAGGTATTCAAAAGAATCAAAACGTTGCAATATCTCTCTTTCTTTCTTTATTTCTGTCGGTTTGTGGAAAGATGGCAATCCTGCAATCCTTTGCTATAAATAACCTATTTTTAATCACACACAAACGAAAGAGTGAGAGGTTGTGTCATCACAGCCTTCCTAATTTTCTGTTATTCCATGAAATGAATGCGTGCTGTTTGACTTTGTTATGGTCTTCAGACACGAATTTCAAAATTCAACGTAAAACCATATTCTTTACCTATACCGACCATCGTTTGCAACTTATTTCCAAAATTCGAAGATTTCCGAGCCATTTCATTTTTGAAGCTGCGGTGAAAGTTTCCCGAGTTTGTAACTTAGGCCCATTTTCGCTCCAAACAAACGGAGCTTATTTTCACATTAAACACACTTGCCGACCCCAGATTATTGTTTAGATACCTGCAAAATGGTTCAAATAAGGTCCTCAAGGTGTTTGTTTTCAGTTTCTCCATTCATCTTCTGCAGAATTAGTGCCAGAGCAACGGCCATTTTCCGTAGCTTGGCGTTGCCTAGCCAACTGTGAAATCCATAATGGCTTCCAAATGCACCCAGATTCTGGGCGCATTTCGTCGAAGTGTTCCAGGGTGTTCATTCGGCTTCGTGATCAGCGTATGACGTAAGAACACCCTGGGAACGAGGTTGATGTTAAGCTAGTAGGAGTGCTATGCCTGAATATGGCATGCGTAGTGGACTTAAATAAAGTGATGAATGAATGAATAAAATTAAGAATAGGTAAGAATTTAATAGAATTCATGACCATGAACACACAGTGGCTTGTACATTTATGCATTGTTCCTAACACCCCAGGCAGCCTGCATTAGCATTTCAAAACGACAGGTGTTCTGCATTACCTTCCTTCTATATCATTTTACGTATTATAGTAGATAAATAATAGTACTTATGACATATTCATACGATGGCTACTTATACATTTATGAATTGTTCCTAACTCCCCAGGCAGCATTCAGGTATACCTCTTAGCAATGTAAAACGACAGGACTTCTGTGTTGCCTTGCTTCTATATCATTTTACGTATTATAATAGATAAATAATAGTACTTATGACATATTCATACGATGGCTACTTATACATTTATGAATTGTTCCTAACTCCCCAGGGAGCATTTAGGTATACCTCTTAGCAATGTAAAACGACAGTACTTCTGTGTTGCCTTGCTTCTATATCATTTTACGTATTATAATAGATAAATAATAGTACTTATGACATATTCATACGATGGCTACTTATACATTTATGAATTGTTCCTAACTCCCCAGGCAGCATTCAGGTATACCTCTTAGCAATGTAAAACGACAGGACTTCTGTGTTGCCTTGCTTCTATATCATTTTACGTATTATAATAGACGAATGCTAGTATTCACGATTTATTCCCCTAGATAGTATTTATACATTTATAATTAATTCCTAGCACCCCAGGAGGTTGCAGCTTTATGTATTATCAATTTAATACGACAGGACTTCTGCTTTCTACTTCTAAATCAGAGTATTGTTAAAGATGAATGCAAGTATTTATCATAGAAAACGATAGTAGATACAGATTTAAAATTCATGCCTAACTCTCCAGGAATGTGACGGCATATCAAGTTGACCTCTTTAAATAAGTACTTAGACAGTGGGATTTCTAACATAGGTTCAAAATCTTTAAACAGGTGGGTTTATTGAGCTAAATGGATTCAAAGAAACTAAAGCTATTTTGTTATAATTCTGCCATTGGACTCTTCTAAAGTCTTCAGTATTTTCAGAATCAGAGTGTTTTTCTTCTCTTACGAGAATTCAAGAAAACTTTTGAAAAAAACGAGGGGCATTTCATTCCCAAGAAATCTCGTACACTTTTGGAAACGTATGTAGGCATTTTGTTCCAAGCTAATCTATTTGTGACAGTTCCAACACCATTTTAACGAATGAATTTGTTAATGTAGGAAGTACTACCACTTGTCCCAGTTTGGCCAAATTCGCAGAAACAACTTGTTTGCGAATTAAAATCTATAGTTGCCCCATTTGCTGTTGGGTGGGTATTTAGGCATTTTGTCGCACAAGCATCTCTGTCAGCAACAGTTCCAACATGGGTTTCAGATCCGCCAGTACCATCACCAAAGGTCCATCCAGGTGGCGCTAAGAAAAGATGGGAAATTTGTGATTAGTACGGTCTCGCCCTAAGGGTATTTCATATATATATTTCATATTTTAAACATATTTATACAGGGTACAAATTCAATAAGGATATTGTTTTACAATTTGGCCCTGTTAAAATTAAAGTACCTAATAAACTATTTACAAATAAATTAATAGATAAAAATAAATACATCTGGCGACAATAAGCAATATACAAAATTAAAGATTTTCGTACCCCAACTGTCTCAACCTTGATTTAAAAGAGTATACCGAGGGGGCCTCTTTGATATCATTGTTAAACTTGTTCCAAACTTTGGTACCACGGTAAGAGAATGCCTTTTGGCCACTTACTGTTCGCATTAACGGTACTGCAAGATCATTTTTGGTGTTTCTTAGCTCTCGTGTGTGGAAATCTGATAGTCTAACGAATAGGTCACTAAGGTACTGTGGTGCAAGATCGTTTAGAGATTTATACATCATTGTAGATGTCTCTTTCACAATCATTTCTTTGACGGACAACCAGCCAAGTTCTTTGCGTAATGGCACAGAAGGTGCATCATAAGAACTACCCGTAACGATACGAGCAGCCCTGTTTTGTAGCTTTTGTAGAGACTCTATTCTCGTAATACCACTACAGCCCCAAACGGAGCAGCAATAGTTAAAATGTGGTTCTACAATACTACGATAAATGTCGTTCAAGGTTTCCATTGATACAAAGTTTTTGCAATATTTTAAAAGGCCTATTGCGCGAGAAACTTTCCCTTTTATGTTCTCAATTTGACACTTCCACGTTAGACTATTGTCTATATGGACACCAAGGTATTTCACTTTGTTCACTAAGTCAATATCAGTACCACCTACGTGAAACACTCTATTGTTGTTGCCATTATCTATTGTTGCCAACACGGGGCTAACTCTCAATAAATTCTTTCGAGACGTAGGGTCTGATGGCACTCCTTGACTTTTTTAATTTTCATTTTAAGAATATTTATCCTGGGATCCAATTCAGTTAAAAAAGTAATGTAGCTAGTAACTGCTTTCCAATTGTCCCAGCAAAGGAAAAAATTAATAAGATATAAGCCTATGGTACAATAATTTCTACTTAGATAGCGACAGAAACGTGAAAGGGAAAAAAAGGTAACTCGTTCGATACGATTCAATGCAGATCAGCTTTGACAGAATATAGATGGAATAATAAGTAAGATTAAGCAGGCAGCAGTACTTCAAATCCCATGCACGTAATTTCTATAAGAAACCGCTTACAAGAAGCTCATCTCTCGGACTGCCAGGATTATGATGCTCCAATCCTAGGAAACCATAACGTGAGAAGAAGCAGTTTGATTTGATGAGGGGAAGTCTCATTCGCATAATTTACTCAATTTTTGATCTTTCTTCTGTGCCATTTAACTCGGAAGGTTCTTTAGTAATGTCTAAACATTTGAACGGTTCCATTAAACTTGTTTTTTGAAATGTTCATGAGGACTTAGGTAGTAAGCATAAAGACTGTTATGTCTTGTTCAATACCTGCCTTGACCCATCCCCCCGGGAAACTTCCGGCCATTTGCCTGCTGTAGATAATTCTCGGCCCTGGGGGCGTTTGACAGTACTAAGTGCTGTTGCTTATAAAGTTTCAGGGAATGTACCATTACTCAGTGCCGGGCCCCTGGGCATTCGCCAAAGAATTTCCCCGCTCCCGGGGCATTTGTGCATGAAACCTTTGTTGACTCCCGGGCCGCCCCGGATTTGGTCCCTATTCTTCTTTATTTCTCTCTCACTTTTTTGGTAAGCACAGGGGCTAAGGAACAAAACAGCCAAGCACACAGGAGACAAAGAAAGACACTTTTTATTTGCACGGGGGACAGAGGAAGAAAGTTGCTATTTCTAGCAACAATGTGCTTCCTGGTTTCCCTGTTGTCCAAATCATGAATAGGTTAATTCATACCTATTGGCGTTTGACATTGTGCTCCTCCGTAGTTTTCTTTGCAATTACATGTGTACTGGTTCACACCATCAACACAAGTACCTCCATTTTGACATGGGCTACCCGCACAATCATCGATATCTGATGAGGACAAAAACATTGGCTACACAATAATGATAATAATAATACGGAATATTTAAAGAGGGAGGCCTATGATATCATAGCTAGAAAGAGAACATTTTTTTACAACAGGGCCCTCTGTCAAAGTAAAGTTAAAGACATGAAATTTCAAAGCTAAGAAGGAAAGTTTACGTAAAATGATTTGTAGAGAATCATAAATATAGAGGGAATAGGGCCTCTAGAGGGTCAATAGGGCCTCGTAACATTACGCTTAAAAAGTGGGTCCACTTTCTTTTCAAAGTGGCTTTAACTAGCGGGAGTTTTCATATACTCCATGAAATCAGTTCAAAATCTAGCCTAAAAAGCTTGAAATTTGAAAAGCAAACAGTTGGTACAAAGATCGATGTTCTCCTGATCTCAACAGTCGCAAAATATGTACCTTTCAAGCGGTAATCTTCCTCTGTAGAATCAAAATAGGTCCGTCGCAGCTACGAGAACTCTAGGTCCTATCAACTATTTTTTGTTATCAACAACAACTGTCTAAATAGCGCCTCCTTAAACCATATCCTTGCATTAAACCATTAAAACAATATCCTAGCAATAGACAGAATAAGCTAAGGTTTGTTTACACCCATTTCAAGTCATGTGATGAATCTCTTGATAAAAATTCTTTTGATTTCTCTGACATATTTCGTACCATGCAAAGTTGTGCCATGAATGCAAAAAGTAGAATAATACTAAAACTTCCCAAGAGTATGATCACATGACTTGAAATGGGTAAAACAAACGTTAGCCGATTAGGTCTATTGGATTGGTGAATGTGGTTGTGATTGGCTAGTTGTGATGTTGAAATCAAAAACAAAATTCTGGCTTTTGAGTAATTACCAAACCTTTATGCTCTTGGATCATACTTTGTTTCGAGAATAAAGGGAATCAGATCATTGTCATCTTCGTGAATTTCACTGTACAGCGAAATTACTGGACCTTGCCTAATTCTTTTCTTCTTGGTTGTGTTGTTTGCCCAATCAGCGCCACGACAGTGTGCCTTTAAAGCTTTTATGTCGAGAGACGGTCATCAAATCCCTTTGTTTTCCTTGCTATGCGAAATAACACCTATATGACTTCAAAGGGAAACCGCGCTATTCCCCATGACCGTACTCTACACAGGAATCACAGAACTGAATTAAATGTCTGCCATTAGTCTTATATAGCGACATAAAAGCTTTAAGTGGGCCTAAGTTCCTATTGACACCAAGTTACATCAGCAGATCAAAGAACGCAAGGAAACAAGGGACGAAAAGGAATAAATCTAAGGGGCCGATTATATGAGAGTTTTCAGCCCGGGCTGGAATTTCAGCCCACCTAACCGGGCTGAAAACTCAGCCCCCCTCTGCAGTCAACTCTTTGTAAAACTGACTTTGCGATTACATGAGAAGTTTCCAGCCCGGGCTGAAAAGCTAGCCCGGGCTGTAATTTCAGCCCTCCTTGAGCAAGGCGGGCTGGGATTTTCAGCCCGGGTAAACGGGCTGAGATTTCTCATATAATCGCAAATTTTGCCAGCCCGGGCTGAGAATTTAGTTTGCGGACGCGCATTTTGAGTACAGTTCGCTCCAAAACAGCAACAAGAAGCTTATCAAAGATGGCGGAAGCAAGTGAAAGCACCAAAGAACGCTTCCAATGGAAAACAGGAGATAAGATTGCAAAGCTTATTCAATGTTTAGCGCCGAATTGGATAACATAGGAGGACAACATCTTCCGCGCCATTTTTTGCGAAACCATTTTGAATTTTTAAACTTCGAACGATTTTGGCGCGAAAACAGTAGTTAATTTCAGCCCGGGTTGAAACTCTCATATAATCGCACGCCAATTTCACCTCGGCTAGGCGGGCTGAAATTCCAGCCCGGGCTGAAAACTCTCATATAATCGGCCCCAGAAGAAACATCTTGCGACTTGTGATGAGAACAGAGAGAGATATGAAGAAAGTCCCATAAAATGAACTGATGTAGAGTGTGTATTGTATAAATTGTATGAGCTGTTAAGCAGAATTGACTTACTTGTTTCACAATTTGTTCCTTGGTATCCTGCCACGCAGCTACACGTGTATTGGTTGTTGCCATTTGCACATGTGCCGCCATTTAAGCATGGTTCACTTACACACTCGTTTATGTCTGTAAAGGAATGGATATTAATGGGATTTTCCTTGGAAATTTGCAAATAGTACAAATGATATCTTAGAAATGATTGAGGATGAGATTTCTCCGCAGTACAAAGCTCAATTCCGGTGCTGTGGCCTTCAACCATATGTTCACAACTGTAGATACTTTTACTTGCTGTCCTTAATTTAATTATCCAGCGCCCCAGAAAAGCATAGCACATATTGCTAACGGGACACGTATTGTCACAAAATTGACTGTTTGTAGGGAATGGTCGCTTGTCACAACATACCTCATCCTGGTGTAACAGTAAAGTCCCGCCTTTAAGAAAAGCCTGGTTTCCATATGATCGTAACAGTGGAAACCAGGCTTTAAGGCGAATTTACACTAAGCGAATAAATTCGCGCGAAGCGAATTCTTCAATTGGATTTTTTCGCCTCGATTTTTTCCTTTTCATTTCAATTATAGAGCAATTTTAATGCCAAAACAAGAGAATACATGGCGGATTTACGTAAAACGTTGCTACTACAAGAAACTAGCAATTTTGATAGTGATTGTACTCACAGTGCCGTTATTGGCGTTGTTTAAAGGTGCTTTGATTGACATTTTTGTTGCTTGTAAAAATTCGCCGCGAAGAAGTAGGAATGGATTCTACTTTCTGCGAAGCGAAAAATTCGTTAGAGAGTTGTCTGAAGTAATCTCTGCGCAAATTTTCTGCGCATTTACATCGAAAAAATCGATTCGCACGAATTTATTCGCCTAGTGTAAATCCGCCTTTAGACTCATCTCCACTCTTTCGATGCGTCCCCGTACTGTCCCCGTCTGATTGGGAGACATCACTCAGAAAATGTTTCCATTTAATGCAACTGACCACGATGTGTCCCCGAGCCTGCCTCGGTGACGCGTCGCCAACTTTTACGATCATATTGAAACCACAAACTGCATTATAAGAAACGCAGGCCTGATTTAACTGAATAAATACCTCTCAACAAGAAACCATCCAGGTTGATTCATGTTCAGTTTCTTATACAATGGTACATAGCAATATTATAAGGCCTATATTTGAATATGTCTCCAATAGATCTCAATTCTCCAGAAACGAGAATGAACGTTTTAAGCCCAAATTGTTATAATTTCAAGAAACTTTCAGTACTGGCTCAAACCATTAGATCGTCGTGTAACAGTGCATATTTCAAAATCGTTTTCTTAACAATTCTAACAGCTGTTTGGAGTATAGAAGTGTTTCTTATGCCATGGTATACACGCCCTGTTTTGAAGAAGTATATCTTAACATAAGAAACCAATCAGGCTTTGTGAAACGAGTTTTTTAGGGAAGACTTTGCTGTATTGTTACACAGGAAAGACAAGTTATTTGCCGCCCGAAATAATAGTTTTTTTAAAATCTTTTTTATACATGATACTCCATCAGTCATAGTAAAAAAAAACAAAGATAAAGATAGATATACATACTGTTCTTCCAAGAGGTCATGTTTCAAGGGGTCTTCGTTGCCTTATTGGCCCAAAAAATAGTTTCTAGCCTGCTTTTTGAAAAATGCAGCAGATTCCACATTTCTAATATTGTTTGGGATATCATTCCACACCTTGGCACCTTTGTGCGAAAAGCTCTTTTTTGTTATCTCTAGCCTAGGTCTTGGTACCTGCAGGTCATTCGCTCTCCTTGTTTCATATTTTGAAACCTGAGATCTTTTTGTGAACTTTTGCTTAAGGATTTCTGGACATTGCTCATTTAGAATTTTATGCACCATCATCGCTTGGTCAAGCTTGATTAGTTCATTTACACTTAATGTTGCAGATGGTATTCTGTCTTTAATAGGCGCGGATTGGATCAGAGTCATTGCCCTGTCCTGTAACTTTTGCAAGCTATGGAGTTTAGTTGCAGAAAGGTGACCCCATAGGAGATTACCATATCTGAGGTGACTTTCCACCAATGCCCGGTATACTTGAAAAAGTTGTGATTGAGGGAGCAATTGTCGAAGTTTTCTGATGGAATCAAGACCTCCCTTTAATTTTCCTTTTACTATCTTATACTGTTGATTCCATGACAGAGTTTCATCAATAGTTAACCCTAAATACTTCGTCTTTCTAACTCGCTTGATTTCATCTTTTCCAACCTTCAGATCACCGATTTCGGAGATCTTGCCTAATTGCTTGCTGTTTCCTAAGAACATGAATTCGCATTTCGTTACATTTAGGCTTAACTTGTTTTGTCTTAGCCAATCTATGACATCTTGCAACTCATTTTTTAAGTCTTCCAAAAGTTGGTAAGCGTCCTCTCCACCAAGAGTAATACTTGTGTCATCGGCATACATATTGGGTGCGAATTTTGTAAGGGACTCCTCAAAATCGTTGGTATACAATATAAATAGAAGAGGCCCTAAACATGACCCTTGAGGAATGCCACAGGAAACCAGTCGTTTCTCGGAATTCTGGCCGTTAAGGTAGCAATACTGTTGGCGTTCTGTTAGATCGGAAGCGAACCATTCGAGCTCTTTCTGACAAATGCCATATCTTTGTAGTTTTGCCAAGAGAATATCGTGATCAATGGTATCGAATGCCTTTTTCAAATCAAGGAAAAGGCTAATGTTGACATTTTGTCGATCAACATTGCTATACCAAGAATCTGTTACATTCAACAGTGATGTTATCGTTGAATGAAGTTTGCGGTAGGCAAATTGGTTCTTGGATAGCAGATCGTTTGCTGTTAAAAATTCAAAAAGTTGATCTCGAGCTACTTTTTCGAATATTCTCGAAACAGCCGACAAAACGGAAATCGGTCGATAGTTATTCAAATCTGATTGCCGTCCTGATTGGTGTTACTCTAGCTGCTTTCCATATGTCAGGAAAGATGCCCACCTTCAGCGACTCATTGAAGATTATCTTGAGGGGGTCACAGATTACTTCCGCTGCGTCCTTTAGTATCTTTGCCGGAATCCTATCGGGTCCTGGTGATTTAGAGTTGCATTTTGGCAGAGTGAAATCTCGTAAATTTGCTGCAAGTTGTGGAAAAACAGGCAATAAATAGACTTATCTATCGAACTGAATTATTCTACGTACTTATTTATTGAATTCAATTGCTTGCTCAAAAAGCAAAGAGATTCATATAAAAAATATAGAAAAAACAAGCAAAGTTTACGACGAAATGTAATCATTCTCTTAGATACCGGTATTTGTATGGTAAAATATTTGGCCGATTTCATGTCGAATATATCAATCACCAATATTTCAATTAAAAATATCCATAAAATCGGATCTTTTCCGCCGATTTCCAAATTAGAAAAAACAAAATTTTGAATTCAAAATTTTGAATCAAAGTTTCAGCAATTTCGAATCACAAATTTTTGCGATCAGCTAACATTGACTACACAGGATTTACATCAGCTAGCGTATCTAAACAGCGTGCCGAAATATTTATGTCGCTAAGTGGTCATCAAAGAGCTTTTTACCAAGATGCTTTGGGCGACCACAGCCATCTTCAGCGGTATTGTTTGTTGTTGAACGGTCTGTGCTCATTGAAAGTGAAGTTGCAGTTTTTAGCGCCAAGTGCTGGGATCGCATAGTGCTAATCGAGTAGGCGACCCCTTGTCATGACGCTTAAGTGGTTGGGGCCCGACCGGGTTTCGAACCCACTCCGCCTGACTGTTCTGGCTGCAAAGTCAGAGTATTACACTTGCGCCTCAACACCTTTAAATATGTTCTTTATCGCATGACCCGCCGTTTAGTTGGCCTGTTATTTTGTATGAGATTTAGTTAATGCTGATAACTTATTTCTTGCATAACAACGATATATAGAAAGCTTAGTGACGTATGAATCGAACTAAATATGATTCAGCCTGAGTTTACGAATTATTCATGAACCCCAATGCGTTTGCTGGTTTCTTCTTTGCACTGTAAAGGCACATTTGCTGACTGAAGCAATGCCATTAACTGAATATAGCAAATGTGCCTATACATTTTACCCCCGGGGGGGGATAACTTCAATAGGCAGGTGACGGGGGTGTGCCATTTGACGTCTGAAATCGCACCCTAAAATTTATGAATTTTCGCGAAAACGATACCCCAAAATTTACAGGCCATTGAAAATGTATACCCTAACATTGCACAAGCCATCCAAGATTTTAAGCAAGTAAGTGAATTTTGATCAAAATTAATACCCAAAAGAGTTATTTTTCTAAAATGACACCCCAAAAGTTATGAATACTTGTGATTTTGCCAAAAATGATACCCCAAAATTTATTTTCCGCTCGAAAAAAGGCACCCCAAATGATGGCACATCCCGTACCTGCATATATGGTAGTTACCCCCCCCCACATTTTCGGTTCTGTTGTTCGGTATGGGAGTGCTGTGGGGTGACCAAGCTGCAAACCCTTCAAAATTTGCAAAATCGAGCGGCTAGAATCGTTACGAAGAGCAGTTTTGATACCTTTTCTATAGGTTTGATACAAAGTTTAAATTGGCCTACTGTAAGCGACATCATTAAAAGCGAACCGCAACTACATTGTTCAAATCGCTAAACCGTCTCGTCCCGCAGTACCTTTCCAGCTTGTTTGAAAAAAAGTCGACTCGAAACGTCAGGGAACTGAGAAATACCGAAACTGATCTTTCGATACCTTTACGAAAAACTAACAATGGGCAAAGGGCTATATCTTTTCGTGGACCGAAGCTTTGGAATAACCTTGAACTTGATGTTAAACAGGCACCAACTATTGCCGCCTTTAAGAGAAGAATCAAATCGTCGTAATCTGAAGGCGTATGTGCCACGGCCCCCTGAAAAGCAGTTGTCATGGACTGATGGGGCTACCGCGCGTAAAAAAATGAAAATGAAATGAAATGAATGAAATACCACATAGCTGTTTTTATAGGGGTCAAATCTTTTTCCCTGGGTACCAGACTCTTTAAAAAACCGAGAATCTCAAATTTTTGGAAGAGTGTGGTACCTAGGGATCAAGTCTATAAGAAAGTCTCAATAAATGAATAATCCATCATCCGTTTGATCCAATCGCCTGAAAATGCAGGTTCTGTAGTAGTATTAATTTATCGGGTAAGTAAGAACACACAATCTTGGTTTGAAAGGCCACTGTTTCTTGAATACCGTAAATCTTCGAATAAGCGCCCGGGTGCTTATTTAATTTTTGAGCCTGTGAGCGCTTATTCAAATGGCGCGCTTATTCGAGCGGGATGCCTATTTGATCTTTCTGGATGTCTAAGCAATTCAAGAAATGACAAAAAGGTAAAAGAGGAATTTCGAAAGACACGCTTTTTATGTTCTCCTAATAAATATCTTTTTGTAAAACTTTCTTGAATGCACAACGAGTGAGCTAGCTACCTGGGTTTCAGGGCAACTTTTGCGGCTTGTATTGTTTTTGTTTTTGATCTGATCAACCAGGCATGGAATTCCCTTTGTCTGCAATCACAAATCGCTTTGTATCTTGGTGTGAATCCTATCCTATCCTACCGTATCCTATCGTAAACATTATCTATCCGTGTTTGTCAAAGTAAACTTTTCAAAAACAATCCTGTCTTTGATTTTGTGCAACAAAATTGTGCGCAGCCTAGAAAATGCGGAAATGTTGCTATCCAAACGATCTGAATAATATTTGTGAAGTCCAAATGGCCAACAAGCACGTTAATGAGTCAGTAGTGACAAGTATGAGCCTGGTATTAGGGCTGGCAAGAGAAATATGATACGCTGTCCTAGAGTAGGGATCCATAAAATCATGCTCTGTCCAGTTGTTACTCACCAATGCATTCGTAGCCTTTAAGTTTGCTGCAAGTTTCAACACACTGATACCCGGCGCTGCACGTGACCAGATTGCAACGAGGACCAACCTAAATTAAACCATAGGAATTCATAACTAAAGACAATCAATATGGTTAGGTTAGAATGTTCACGAACAAGGGACTGGGTAAGAGTAGAGAATCTATTGAAATAGTCAAAAATAAGCCTGCGCAGAAGCCAAGAAAACAAAGAATGGTTAAGACTTTTGCCCCGCACCGAAGCGGGGCTTGGTAGTACTCCGTGAGTAAAAGATATGTGGAGAGAGCATCTCATTAACTCAGCTTTTCCTGTTTTATTTTCGCTTTCTGGTTAAATCGATTTTTGATCTGACTGGAAAAGAGGCTGTGATCACGAGGCTGACAAAATAGCAGGCAGAGTTGGAAAACCTGAAGTTGCTAATGGTTCGCGTATGTGCTGTGGATGGAGCTTGGCAGCAGAAAAGATGAGAAGAAATAGATGTGAGTTTGATTCTATTTCACTTGAGGCCAAATGGCCTCGAAATTTAGGCTGGGCCAGCAAAACAACACATGCAACTATAAAATAACGATAGGCCTATTACATCAAACTTTAGACCAAATCCGTGAAGCCTTGTAGAACTACCCTCAGGTGGGGTCGGGGCATTTAGTATTTGTTATTGCTAGTCGTTATTCTATTGTTAGACGAACGTACTTAGAATTATAGCGTCTTTCAGTTTTACCATGAGCGATAGGACACCCAGTGTGCAGCAGTTTGAAATTTTTATCACAAGCGAGCCACATTAACTTAGTGTTTTTTTTTTGTGTTTTGAACTTTTTTTACTTGGTATACAACCACCTCTCACTGTTTCTTAATTCTAAAATTTTCATTAGTAAGCCACGTTAAGTGCAGATCCACCTTAATCGTAGAGCTCCCATTTCAAACTGATCCACACTGGGTGTCCTATCGCTAATGGCTAGATAGTCTCTCCGGTTTTAAAAGGAGAATCAAAATCTGGAAAGGAGAGGAATGCAGTTTTGAACTTAATAGATATTGCGGCTCGGGTGGAACTGATATAAATTTGCTGCTCTGTAAATACCATTAAAAAGAAAACATTGTAAATATTGAAAACGTTGTAAAAATCTGTAAGTTTATCCATTTGTAGCTTAGACTTGCCCCAAGTCTATTTCGTCAATCAAAAAAAATTGGGAAATTTCAGGCAGACTTATTACAGATGACGAAATAGACTTGGGGCAAGTCTATTTGTAGCTAATCATTCTGTAGTTTACTTCTTTTTATAAATTGTCTCCTGGTGCTGACAGAACCCCCGTCAAAATACTGAAAGATGCCATAAACTTAGTGTCGAAACCACTGACACTGATATACAATGCATCTTTAGAACGGGGTATTTTCCCCCAGATCTGGAAATTAGCCAGAGTAACACCTGGTCATAAGGCGGGCACGAAAACAGATGTAAACAACTACCGGCCTATCTCAGTGTTATCAGTTGTGTCGAGAATTTTAGAAAAGATTGTACATTACCAACTAATGGAGTTTCTAAAAGGACAAAACAGGCTTTGTTTGAACCAGTTTGTGTTCCAAAAACCACACAGTACACTGACATGTCTATTGAATGTTATAGACCCATGGTTCAAGAACTCTGATGAGGGGAAAATAAACTTGAGTATATTCCTTGATCTCAAGAAAGTATTCGATACCGTTGACCATAAAATCCTATTGTCGAAGTTGCGAGATTATGGTGCTGAGGGTACTTCTCACAGCTGGTTCACTTCTTATCTGACCAATAGGGAGCAGTTCTGTTGTTATTTTGACGGATCCACTTCCAGCAAAAGCAGCATTGAGTGTGGTATTCCCCAGGGCTCGTGCTTGGTACCCTTACTCTTCATACTATACATTAATGGTTTTGAGAATTGTCTAAAAAGCATGATCCCAAATATGAATGCTGATGAAACATGTGTGAATATCGCATCAGAAAACCTGAATGAACTTCTAACAGATTTGAAAAACGAGGTGGAAAATAGATCGAATTGGATGAGGATTAATAAGCTTAGTTTGAATTCCAGTAAAAGTGAATATATGGTTATAGGCCATAGGCGACAACTAAATAAGATAGGTAATGATTTGCCCGATCTTGTCCTCAATAATGAAGTTATCAAAAGGGTTGACAAGACAAAATACCTAAGGAGAAACATCGACGAAAGCTTTAATTGGAAAGAGCAGTACAAAGCTATCAAAAATAAGCTGAAAGGGGGCTTGAGCTCCTTAAGAAAGCTGAAAAACATCCTTCCGCAAAGGAAACTTGATTAAGTTTACAAGGCTCCTTTGAAAGCCATCTTCGCTATGGCAACATTGTTTGGAGTACTCTTTCCAACACCAAACTATCCCAATTGCAACGATTACAGACAAGGGCAAAGAAGCTAATAGCGAATGTCAAGTACAAGGACGGATGGACTTGCAAATGGCTCTCTGTAAAGTCATTGATATCCTTTGACCAAGGAGTCATGACATATAAAATCTTGCATGGCCTCTGTCCCGAAAATCTTCGCCATAAGTTCACTGAAAGATCCATGATTGCAGAGCATAGAACCAGAAACCGTAGACTTGCCCCAAGTCTATTTCGTCATCTGTAATAAGTCTGCCTGAAACAGTGAACTACAGAAGCCGTGGAGATCTGTAAATTCCTAAAGTTAGGTTAGAATATGCAAAGCGAAGTTTCTACTTCTCTGGTGTCAAAAACTGGAATGATATCCCTGACAACGTTCGAGAAAGAGACTCAATCGCTCGTTTTAGAACAGGTCTTAGAGATTATCTTTTGAACCTTTCACAGGACCCAAACACGACCCCTTGGTAGAGCAGCAATGAATATTATTATTTTTCTTTCTTTTTCTTATATTATTTTGAACAAATATTGTCAATAGGTTATTAATTTGCTGAAAGGACCTCGTGTTTAAATATTGATAAAATGAAATATCTTCCGGGAAGTATCTTGTTATTTCCCGGGGTTCCCTGAGAAATATCTTGTTATTTCCCGGAAGCTTTTATGGGGCATGCGAGGTGAATATTCATCCCTGGGGAGGGCATATTCATCCCTTGGGAAACAGCATGCAGGTTAGATATTCCCTCCCTCGGAGTTGATATTGTGTTCTTGTTGTCGCAGACCCTTCTATGCGGCTTCTTACTCAGCGTTTATTTGAAAATCGCATAGGATAATTACGACTTACCTGACTAACCGCTTCATAATGAATCCAACCAGTGGAGGCTTCAAACGTCACACTTGTGTTCTGCTTGTCAATGTTCAGTGTTTGACAATTCTTGCTCAACTCTGAGCCAGTTTTGTAATTAAAAGACCTACAAGTGATTCTATCAATACAATTCTTAGCGCAGCTTGGCAAATCGGCCGTGATTTGCAAGGCGAGTACATTTGATGACTGTAGCTTCAGTACTTCGTTTCTTCTCGATACTTTAAACAAAGCATCTCTTCTACAAGTTGACCTGAAAATACCTACAGTCGGACTAAAATTGTCATAATATATCAGTATTAGTAGAGATGAGACGGCCATAAAGGACCCGTAATGTCTTGACATCTTTCTATGCAAGGTGATAATGCAAACTAACTTGTATTTGCTTGTTGTTTAATTGTCACTAACATAATTCATAATCCCAATTCAAGAAGCGAAGTCAATGAATTGAATATTGGATATTGTGCACATAGAAACTGACTAAATGAAAGGAACGAGTTACGAAATGATTCATAATTTATGTACCGGACCGGGTGACCAAAAAAAGTGGCTCGACGCAATCTGTTATAGAAAAAATAAGTAAGAGGCCGATGGAAAAGCTTCAAACGTTGTTCTGTCGCTAAAAGACTAGCCTACATTATGAGTATTTTGGGTGAATTTTCTTTTATTTTTTTTAATTTTTTGTTATTGTTTTTGCAAGTTCTGCAAATAAAGGATTTTGAGGAAAAATGCATTTCTGAAATCCTCAAAAAGTCGTCAAAAACAGGGTATCGATTTACTGTCATTTCTGATCTTCAAAACAATAAGAAGCGTGTTTTATTTCAGGTTGGGAAAAGGCAACTCAGTCAAAAGTTTCCAGAGAAAGTTTATAGTTCTCAGTTACCTTAGCATTGCGAATAAGACTGCGTTCACACGATGCCGGCACATTTTGAAAACGGTGAAAAATTCGACGGATAGGCCTCCCGTTCACACGAAAACGGCACATTTTTTGCCGGCAGATTTTGAAAACGGTAGATTCTGAAAACGGAACCGTAACCGGCATAAATTTGAAACAGCATCGTGTAAACACTCAACAAAGATGAAAACAGAACATTTTTCGACACTTTTGGATCGAGACAGGTCTATTCTTAGGGTGTAGGTACTATTCTTTGCCATCAAATCCTGCAACGAGTTTTTATCGTCAAATTTCCTACCGTTTTCAAATTGTGCCGGTATCGTGTGAACGCTAGCTCAAATTTTGCTACCGTCACTTTTTTCACCGTTTTCAAAATGTGCCGGCATCGTGTGAACGCAGTCTAAATGTTCTTGATAAGCTCATGGAATTTCAAAGGAATTGAACTTTCCACGCCTTTCGAAATTTTCAAGAATTCGTTACAGAAAAGCAGGAGTATCCTTGTCCCTCGAGACAAGAATATTTTCGGTAGCTAGGGACTGTAAACTTGCTCTGAAACATGCAACGGAGTTGCTTATTCCCTAATGACTGTAAATCGATCCCTTGTTTTTGACGACTTTGGAGGATTTCAGGCGAGAGGCATTCCACTCATCGAAAAAGCGTACGAGATTTTTTGTATTGGAAATCCGCCTGATTTTACCCCGGATTTGCGGATTTTGTGCCGAAAATCTTCTGCATTGCTGGATTTTTCGGATTTTTCCTAGCTTTCTATCAAGGCATGGAATGCGAAGTTAACACCAAGAGTAAAGAGAGCTGAAACATCAATTATATTTCTCTTTTTATTGGCAATAAGATTTTGAGCTTTTCATTCATTGTCATAATTTAAGTTACGTGGCCAGCAGATGATCATATTTGGAGTAGACTCAATACAGTGATTGAATTGAATTGTTAACGAACCGACATTTTATGCTCCTGCGCAACATACAAGGTATAACCACTGCAGTGATAATGGAATGGAGTGAAAACATTTAGACGAGTGGATTGAGTCTATATTTGGAGAGCGGTCGCAAGAAAAAACAAAAACGATCATGACTTCTTTGTTTTAGGTTTGATTGAGTCATGCTTGGTACCAAACGATTCCCTTGCAAACTATACTTTCATTTGATATATACATTATTTATATTAGCTGACATCAGCAGATCATAGGTTCTACGACGTCATTAAATTCAACTTGATGACGTCATATTTGATGATAGACGACATAACTTGATGATAGACGGTAGACTTCGCAGAGAAAAATGTCACTTACCGAAAAAATGCGAATTCTGAAAATGGTAGAGTTGGCAGACTTCGCAGAGAAAAATGCCAAAAGAATGGGAATTCTGAAAGAAAGATTTCAGGCATGCCATTTTCCTCAAAATCCTTAATTTAGATGATTTACCGTGCCAAAAATGATTGCAAAAATAATCATGTTGTAGGGTAGTCTTTTAGCGACAGAGCAACGTTGAAGCGTTTCAATCGGCCTCTTACTCAATTTTCTATACAAGATTCTGCCGGGTCACTTTTTTCTGGGTCACCAGGTAGAGAATGAAATAGGTGCTCGAGTTTGCAAATTTTTGTTAACCCTATTTTAGAATACGTAATATCTTGAGATTCAAGTTGATGATAAATCTGTTGTTTCCCGGTGCTAACGGAGATTCCAACCTCATCCTTAGATTACATTACATAAGTCCCAACTTATGCTTGTTGTTGTTGTTGTTGTTGTTGTTGTTGTTGTTGTTGTTGTTGTTGTTGTTGTTGTTATCGCTTCAGTTGAGGGACTTATGTCCTTACGCTTCAATACAGGGACTAATTAGGCCAAGTCCGCTGCGTTCACGGCGTGACCCATCAGATCACTACTTTCTTAATATGGTCAACCCACATGCCTATTTTTAGCGTTTTCGACTTCTCGAAGCGAAGCGACGCTCGAAATAACCCTCGAAGGGACGTTCGACTTTTCTTTCGACGTTCGTAGGATGGAAGATGTTCTAAGTTTTTTCTGATTTTTCGTAAGATTTTAGTCCCTGTTTAGAATCCGTTTGGTTGTGAGTCCCTTGTATGAGTGATTTAAAACATCAGATTATAAATGTTGAACGAATACAAGGAATCACATCGTCAGTCTACCTCATCCACGTCATACGTTGATCTCGAAGCAGAATGAACACCCTGGTACATTTCGATCAAATGCGCCCAGAAAATTGGCAGATTTGCAGCCATCATAGATTTCACGGTTTGCTGGGCAAGGCTAATCGACGGAAACGGCCGTTGCTGTGTGCGCTAATTCTGCAGAAAATAAATTGAGAATCTAACAAGAAACACTTTGAGGACCTTATTTCAACCCTTTTGAGGGTATTTGAGCAATAATCTGGCGTTGTCAAGTGTGTTTAATGTGAAAATAAGCACGGTTTATTTGAAGCGAAAATGGGTGAGAACTACTGGTTGAGAGAATGGTTTGCCTGCAATCGCTTTGATCTGTGGTGTTAATCAAGGACGCAACAAAGCTGTATTGCGAATATATGTAATGATTTTATTTACTAAGTGCTCAACGATGCTTCTTTAGCCTCAACTTGCATAATCATTTACAATGAAACATTTTACAAATTGCAATGTAATTTTCAATTAAAAGACTGCGTTCACACGATGCCGGTACATTTGAAAATGGTGAAAAATTCGACGGATAGGGTTCACACGAAAATGGCACATTTTTTGCTGGCAGATTTTGAAAACGGTAGATTTTGAAAATGGAGCTCTAACTGGCACATTTTAGAAACGATATCGTGTAAACACTTGAAAATGATGAAAACAGAGCATTTTTAGACGCTTTTGCAACGAGACTGATCGATTCTTGGGGTGTAGGTAGACTGCTGTGGCATCAAAGTCTTGCAACGAGTTTTTGCCGTCTAATTTCCTACCGTTTTCAAATTGTTCCAGAATCGTGTGAACGTTAGCTCAAATTTTGAAGCCGTCACATTTTTCACCGTTTTCAAAATGTGCCGGCATCGTGTGAACGCAGTCTAAATTTTTGTTTGTCGATGGGTATTTAGCTACTGCAGTTATGTTTGAAGCTGTATGCTTCCGCCGAGGAAAGTTTATATCGTTCTGTGGAGGAGGTTTTCGTTACCCCCTCAGTAGGAGTTTATGAATTTATTCTCTGCGGCAAATGTTCCACCTCCTCCACCAACTGTCGCTAACAGGCAATTTTCTTCTCCTACATTCATTGTGGAAAGGTGCAGTGATTCTTGTTTTAGCGGATGGATACATGTGCTCAGAAATTCTTAGGTGGACGACGGGCGTTGATGCTTACATACCGTCGTGGGACCATTGTTATTTATTTCTTTAAATAGCAGTCGGATCATGTGATCTGAAGCAATCTCCTATCAGAAAGAAATAAGCTGTGCAAGCACAATGAGCCTCGATGCAAGGATGAGGCGAGGAAGAAATCCTCGGCAGAAGCATGAAGTTTTGGCAATCAAGCACGACTGCGACGGCTAACTGCCCATAGCTTGTCATTTGATCTTATATCGATTATTTAGCTTTAATCTGGCTTGCTATATACAACGATATGTATATACACAGTACAGTACGGATATCTAAATCTTTAAAGAGGTATCTGTTCTTAATGTCAAGAGCTGTCGTTGTTTCGGCGTTAGCCATGTTGCATAGGAGTAACATCAAAAAGTTCCGATATCGAGATTTTCGGATGTGGAGAACTAATCTAGGATTTATCTCACAAGGAGGTTTTCCACTGCTTTGATCACACAATCATGAAACATCAAAGGAAATGGTCTTAAGCCAAGGGTGTTCGGAAACGGATGTTTTGATTGATTGTTTATTTACCTTGTTTTGATTGTGTCTGTTTTGTTGTCTTGTTTTCTGTTCTGTTTCGTCTTCAACTGAGCGTGTTCATGTCCAACCGCTCTCAAGTTGTTCGAATCAAGCTCCCTTGTATTTCTTTGTCTTAGGGCGCCTTCACATAAGAAAGGTTTCAAATCGCAAGCGGTTTTAAAAACCTTTCTTATGTGAAGGCGCCCTAAGACACAGAAATACAAGGGAGCTCTATTCGAACAACTTGAGAGCGGTTGGACCTAAGCACGCTCAGTTGAAGACCAAACAGAACAGAAAACAAGACTACACAAGTCACATGGATCAAAATAAGGTAAGTAAATAATCAATCAAAACATCCATGTCCTAACACCCTTGCTCAAGGCATCCTACTCGGTCTCTTATTTTATGGAAAGTCGATTTGTGTGATTTCAATTGTTGTCACAAAACGGCTTTGATGATGAAGCTGCTAGTTCCAGATGAACAGTGATGAAAGTAGAGGCCGAATAATTGTTTTTGTATTTTTTTTTGTCTTCAATTTGTTGTGAGTGGGCTTGTCAGGATTTCTAGCTACTGAAAGCTAATTTAGGCCCACTGTGCATGCCGCATCCAGGCATGGGAACCCAAGTAAAACGTCCCTTTGTAAAGACGCCGAGGTGAGTTGTGAGGTCAGGCCTCCGGGGTCACCCATTCGGAGTTTGACCTCACTCGACCGAGCTTAACTTCAGTCACCTGGCGAAGACTGTAGAAGTCACTCGGCCAGTCATCCCGTTAAATCTTGAGACGAGGAGATAATTCATGAGACGAGGAGAGACGGGTATCAAAGACAGGCATCGATCTTCATATTTTGAAATGCCAACAGAACGAGAAAAGTTCATTTCAAATTTTTGCCCCAGAGAAGTTGGTTCAATTTGTTTTCAAAACCCAAATCTCCGCAGTAGTCATAGACTAATGTTAATTCTTGTCTATTGTGGTGTTACCCAATATGCCCATGTTGCCGCTAACTTTCGTATTAGCTCCTCAGAGGGACATTATTGAAAAAACCAAGTAGCCAGGCTATATCAGAAACAAGTGGAGGAAACTTCAGAGATTGTTGAGGTCTTCATAAACCGTGGTACTTTTTAAGGATTTTCTATTTAAGTGGGGCAAACAGTCAAAAGGTGCCTCAAATTTTTACGGTTTGAAGGACAAGTCCGGTGTTGGTATAATTGTTGATTATTCAAGAGATTACACTGTTGTTAATGGTGTGCAGTACTTTCTTCATTTTTTTTCTCTTTTAATCTGTAAAACTACAAATTTCAATCTGCTAAGAAGTGCGAAATGACGTTATTTTCTATGACGTCACTTCATGTTGACATGAACGAGGCTGCCAAATGTGTTGATCATACCACTCACATTGCTAGCCTCCTTATCGCGCCTTCGCACACTCGTAAAAAAGACAAAATGGCAAAGATATTTGGCCCAACTCACGAAGATTCATTCACCAATTTATCCAATTTATGAAAGTTGGAGGCACCAAAACTTGAAAAGAACTCATGATTGGTATTCAGCAGTTGGTAAGGTTGCTTTTTAACAATAATTTATCAACCCCGGACTTGTCCTTTAAAGTGAATTGCTCATCACTAACAAAGTCAGGTCACAACTTTCAAAACTGCATCATCACAAAATGTTGTTGATATTCATCAAGTTAGTCAAAATTTTTGTCGTGGCCCAGGGGAGGCAACAGCACATACACACATACCAAGAGATTTTCAGGCAAACAAAAAAATATCAGTTCAACTTCTTCCCAACCCAAAAATATCAGTTCATTTTATGGCATTGTATACTTACAAACGTGTAGAGAACAGTGCATGAAAATGATTCATCATGCAAGAATGTAGATCAAGGTCAGAATTGCCTCTAGAGAACCCAGAAATATCAGTATGATATAATTTGATTCCAAAAATATCAAGAACATGAAATCAGTTCTATTTAGACCCAAAATATCATTCAGGGCAATATTCTAACCCCGAAATATCGGAATTACCTCCCAGTATATGCATGTGCTAAGTGCCTCCATCCATGGTTATCTTGGTTAGTGCATACAGCCAGCCTGGTTCCCTGCGTCAACTCGATCGTGTTCGTTTGAGGGTACTGGGCGCCAGGGAAGCGATTTGTTGATACCTGGACAAAAAGCCAGAGAAACTTCTCAATCCTTAATTGGAAAACCGGTTAAGCGTCGTTCTGTTGAATTTAATATCATCTGTTAAACAAAAACTTCCAAGAAACCTTTGGTACTTACAAAACCTTTCAAGCTATGCTACCAATAAGCATAGCTGTAGAAGATTCGGAAGGGTCATTAAAGGAAAAGTCAGGGGTTGATCGTGGGTTGATCTGATTGCCGATAAAATACAAATTAATACTGTCATGAATGTTGTATCATGCCCTTTCCCACTATTTTTCACTTTCTCCTTGTAAAAATTACGAATAAAATTAAGCGATCTGAGCAAAATGATAGTGATGTCATATCGTGCAAGCGAAAACGAGGCTGTCCTATCGTTTTCTCGCCTCTCGCCTCATAATTGTTGCTAACCTCTTTGTTTATTGTGTGCAGTTGCAAGTAAAATGGTGACATAGGGACAAGACGTGGTCTTAATTGTCAAAACGTTTTTGGAACTGAAGGCCGTTGTTGGAATGTTCAAAATGTGAAACAAAGATGATAATTCGAGTCAGTAGATGATAAGTTTCCTTTGCAGCATTAATCATACCAACTCTAGCCTGTGTGCAGACTCTACAGTCAGTGCGGAGGAGTAAAAAGGAGAACAAAGCTTCATGCAGAGTCAAAGCAACGGCGACGATTCTGTGTTTTTGAGTTCTCAGATTTTGTGGAACCATCTGTGATTGGCTGCACGAGTTAACTATTGTTCTTATTTGTGTTCAGCGTATTTCGCGTATAACAAACCTTATTCTAAGATTTGTTACAAATAGAGCACGCTGAACACAAGTAAGAACAATAGTTAAATCGTGCAGCCAATCACAGATGGTTCCACAAAATCAGAGAACCCAAAACATAGAATTGGTCGCCGTTGCTCAGACTCTGCAGGAAGCTTTTCTCTCCTTTTTGCTCCTCTGCACTGACGATAGAGTCTGCACGCAGGCTAGCCAACTCCGAACTTGTCCTGTAAAGAGCGAGGAACATTTTAGTCAATACAAAACCTGATAAAAAGCTTAATGCACGAAAGTTTTCTTCGCAGAAGTTATTTTTACTGAGAGGTAGGAAGGGGGCAAATATTCAACGCCCCTTACTGGAAATTCCCAGTTCACTCACTGCCAGGATGAAACTTGAACTTTTTCAAACGCGTCTCCAATAAGCTCTAAATCCACTTCCAACAACAGAACCATCTGTTTTGAATTGTACATGCATATAATTGCCAGTTGAATAATAGTATTTATAAAGCGTTGTTGACCCGCTCATCGACACCAGAGTAGATGAAGATACGCTATTGCCATTTCTGAAACAGATCGAAGAAATTTGTAAGTCCATATGCAAGGTAGAGTCCGGGGGGGGGGGGGTACATGACTTGCGGATGGACGGGGGTCTGCCGCCCGGTTTTCAAAAAGGTACCCTCTTCTAATTACCGAAAGTTACCGTCATACCCACTTTTATGATGAATTTTGGCGGAAAACCACCCATTTTTTGCTATTTTTCACCAATTTCTGAATAACCCACCCTTGTTTATGGAAAATCTGCTGAAAAAGGGACCCTTGTTTAGAGAATCTGGGGCCCGAAAACCCACCCATATGGGCGGCACATACTCGTACCCTCAACATGTTATGTACCCCCCCCCCCCGGGGGTAGAGTGCAGCATGGGCGTGAATTGACTCGATTACATGTCGTAGTTTCGCTTTTTGCTTGAACTCACAACGCCACTACTACGACTCATTTCCCTACGATTCTAGGAAGGGTAAAGCTCCGTACTGAACTTTTAGCTGTTCTACACCACTAGAGGTTTGATCCCGGGGGGGGGGGGTATATAACATGTTGAGGGTACGGGTATGTGCCGCCCTTATGGGTGGGTCTTTGGGCCCAAAATCCTCTAGACAAGGGTCCCTTTTTCCGCAGATTTACCATAAACATGGGCGGGTTTTCCAGAAATTGGCAAAAAATAGTCAATAATGGGTGGTTTTCCGCCAAAATTCATCATAAAAGTGGGTATGACAGCAAGTTTCGGTAATTAGAAGAGGGTACCTTTCTAAAAACCGGGCGGCAGACCCCCGTCCATCCGCAAGTCATGTACCCCCCGGGGGTTTGATTAAGTGGCGTTGGAGCTTTTATCACTATTGTGTACATTCGAACTGTATCAAGCTATCGCGCGATTTGCATTCTTTTTTAGAATGTAGCTATTGGGCCTAAATCACCTGCAACTTCTTTCTCACGACAATCGGGTCTAGAATGCCTCAAATCAGTTTCCTAGAACCGTTTCCTAGAACCTTTCCTAGAACCTAGAACCTTTCCTAGAATGCCCCAAAATCAGTTTCCTAGAACCGTTATACCATAAAACTAGGTGTCATAACTTCGGTAACAGGGCGATAGAAACTCGTCACTGATTGACATTTTGTGCCTTTTTTACAGCTCTAAGGAAAAAAGGCCCTCAGTGTGGTGACAACGACAACAGCAATTTAACTGAATGATGTGAATGACGCATTTTTGAAAAGGTGCTTGCGGAGGAGTGTAGTTTTGAAAAGCTGAGTGCGGAGGAGCGAGAACACATTTTGCAAACCGTCAACAGGAAAGTCGCCATGTTTTGTCATGGAAGGGGAATCTAGCTCCGGTACGTGCTGTATTTAGCAGTAATTGCGGGACAAATGCATTTTGGCGGACACGGCTTTCAAGGAAAACGGAGGTTGAATTGAATTGTATTGTTGCAACAAATTACTGATTGGTTCTCTTAACAAAAGTGATAGAAATCCTATCATCTGATTCGATAATGCAGAATTCGAACGTGATTCGACTAATTTGCCCTGGCTTGAGAGCGTCAATATGACCTAAATATGACCTAAATCTGCAGCAAGAACTGGCAATCAAAGTGGTCTTTTGACTGCCAATATTTGGAAGCTGCCGCCCTCAAGCCCCCGCTAATTCAGTAGATATACTTTGATCTCAGTACTGACGCTTTTTACCATCAAAAATCGGTACAAAACTCAAAACGAAGAAATACTGAAAGTGTGTCCGCTAAAGTGCAAACTAGCCGTTAACGTCGCTTGGTTTGAATACAAATCAAAATATTGATAGATGGATGAGAAAATGCAGGAAAATGCTTACCTTATTGTAACTCTATCGCAACATGACTCAGTTGAAAATGCAGTGAAATGAATGCGAACTCTTCCAGGAGACGGTCCTGCATACAATGTCCATCGCTGATCAAGACTGTTTGTGTAATAACTTGGATGGTTCTGTGAATTAATGTATCCGGAACGCGCTATTTGGATGAAATGAGTGATATATTAAAGTGACGGATGAATCAGAAAACACATGGCGTTTGAACAGCTACTTCTCCATAACTATGAACGCAGTGTGTTTTGCAATGGTGGAATGAATAGCCAACATGTTCAAATGCGTTCAGAAGTTTTTCAAGTTGGATTTGTCACTTTGTTCTGATCTTTATAAAGGATTTTCCGGAGGAGTCCTTTCGAGAGATCTTAAAAAACTGCCTAAAGTCACGACCAAATTTCCTTACCTTACAGCAATGACTAGAACATGCTTTAGCGCCTGCTGCCCTCTAGGGAGAATGAATATATCTTCCTCTCTAGTGTGAGAAACTTATTTGGGGGATTCCGTTCTCCAAAGAGGACATAACATATGTTGATATACTGTATGTAAATGTCATTGCTGTTTTAAGAAAACTAATGAAATCTTTATCGTCGTTTTTACTCGATTTTGCAGGTTTTTTGAAGGGGATTTCTGCAGCAAATTTTCCATATCCACGGGATGAAATGGCCGATTACAGCTGTGCAAATCATTGAATCTGGTTGACTGTCCGCAATGAAACAAGACTTTTTTCAAAACTTCTCTATTTTTTCTCTTATATTCAATGAGAAGTATATTTTCAAAAGATGTCTGTTTTTGTTTTCTCAGCCACCCGATATAACAACTAAATGATATTATTCAGGTTGTGTTGACATTAGATTGATAACCTCGATTTGGCTCTCTTTGCCTATCAGACATTATTGGAGCTGAATTTCCTATTCGATAAACCACGACGCATTTGATCGGGGACTTCAGGCCTTTTCACAGGCTTTAGGAAACGCAGAATTTGGAAAAGAGTTGATAACCGTTTCCTTTAACAACTCCAGAATTGTCCTTCAAGGGTGTGTTTGATTGGTATCAATTCTGAAACGGTAGACTTAGAAGACTCGGAATTTGTGTTTGATTGTTTCCCCAATTCCGAAAACGGCAGGTTTGGCAGGTTTGGCAGCCTTGCTAAACCTTCTGCTTCAAAAGACAGAAGGTTTGGCAGACTTTTGAGAGATTCTCGATTATATTTGCAGAACTCTGAAAAAGAGGCGACTTTGCTCGCGTTGCTAAGCACCAGACTCGTCTTCGTATTTTTCAACTGGAAACCTCGTCTTCGCGAGGATAAATCTGAAATCTGCTGTTTTGAAGAATTTTGTGTTTGATTGGGAACTGTGTTGCCATCTCTGCGAAGTCTACCGTTTTCAGAACTTGGTAGGTTTGCTTTGGAATTACCAATCAAACACACCCAAACTATCTTTTCAGTGTTAACAAAATGCATGGAAACTTCCTAAAAGTCCCTTTGTCTCTCACTGCTAAAGGAAAATTTGATTCATAGCAATCCATCCAAATACCCTACCGGATGCGCCAGGGAAACGTTCATGAGTTTGAGAATTCATAGCAAGTAGAGTTTTGAATAGACTGGAATGGATTTTATTAAACACCTTAAATGCAAATTAACTTCTTCAACATATCACCCGTATTTTTAGAAATTTGAATTTTTCTTAGAGAGTAGTTGTTTCTTTCACTATGGTTTTACGGTGAATCCCTTTGTAACTTCCAACCAAGATAATGTTTTACACAAATAAGACAAATTGATGATATTTTCATTGCAACCAAGAATCCATAAGAGGATATGGAAAAGCCAAACTTGACTGTTGTTCTAAGATATGACGTCATATAAATCATGAATTTAGGTAATAAATGTAGGTTTACAAATTTCACAATTTTTCTATGAGACTTTGATATTTTGTCTGGCATATAAAGTAATGCTCTTCATGAAGCATAGTAATGCTCTTCAGTGAGCCCTTACAATCGAATCAGTATGAATACTGTTTGTGCCTAAAACAAAGATATTGATAAAATCACCGAAAATAAAACAATTAGAGTAAAATGGCTTGCATATTCAGACGTTTTTTTGTGCAAATTACATAAGACAGCCAAGTTCTTTTTTCCTAGCCCTCCTTAATTCGGATTTCTGAGGATGCTCGGAAATGTTTGGTCGTTTTTTCTATCCAGTGATTTTCATTTCATGCAAAACCATTTAGTACTCTAGATGCTACAGTTTTTCAAGCGAATTAACTTTTCTTTGGTACAACCGTCAGTTACTGCAAAATTTTGAACTTTTAAGCGCGTGAAATTTTTCAGCGCACGCAACAAGGATTACTTCCCGGTGGGTCAACTCTATGGGTCCAAGTGTAAGTCTATGGGTCTGATTTTGGCTGCAAAAATCACTCCCGTCTTACAAGCTTTCCTGTTTCCTCTGAAAAATTTGGAGAATAATTGCCCCTTTTTCAAGGATTTCTCTTACATGTACATAAGATGCAGCGTATTAAGGAATTAAGTAGGGCGAGAAATACCTGGGTGAACAGACCAAGACCTAGATAATGTTATCACCTTGCAATCCTACCCTTCAGAAGTATGGAAAAGACTTTTCGAGGTTTTGAAAACAGAAAAAATTACCCAGATTCACTGGAAATTCTACCCCCTTTGTCTCAGAGATTTCATACACGCACATGGTTACACTTGGAGTCGTTGAGTTGACACACCGGGGAATACTTACTTGTGTCACAGTACGTTCCATAGTACGCACTTGTACAACCACAACTGTAGCCATTCACACCATCATAGCAAGTTCCTCCATTTTTGCATTGGTGGTTGACACAATCATTAATATCTAGAACAGAAACAGAATTTTGGGATTTTAAATTCCTAAGCTTTCATATTTTGAAATAAATTGCTGCAATTTCAATTTAGAATTGGAGTTAAAATTTCTATGTAACTATTTTTTATCTTTTATATTCTATTTTTCATTTTTTATTTTTTATTATTTTTTTACTATTTTTTATGAGTGCAATTTTTATGTTGCTGCAGACAGGGTTTTTGGCAAAAGTTTTTGGAAGAAACACCTTGACGCGACTAAAAACAACAGCAAAAAACATATGTCAATTGCCAATATTTCGTCCTACCATGCAGGTTTTTTCAAGGCTGTTGTGATACCATGCTTGGGTTTTTGACACACCACACAGACAGCTATTTGAATGCCTTGCAGCAAGCTTCCTAGTTTTTTACTTAAGAGATTCGAAAAGGCAAAATTTTTCTTGGACACTCGTTAAAGCGACTGCGATTTGTATATGAATGAATTAATGAGTGAGTGAATGAATGACTGAATGAATGAATGTGTGAATGAATGAAGGAATGAATGAAAAATGAAAGAATTGATTGACTGATTGATTGATTACTATCAGCATGATATACATGCTGAAGATCTTACTTGTTTCACAAAGTGTTCCTTGGTATCCTGTGACACAAGTACACGTGTATCTGTTGATGAGGTCGTTGCATGTCGCTCCATTTTTACATGGATTACTGTGACATTCGTTGAAGTCTGTAACAGATGTATAGACAATTTGAACCTAGAATTTCGATTTTTCCTTGGTTATTGTCACTACCACCATAGATATGGCTAGAGGAACATTGTTCTTGCTACTATCGTTTATAGCTTACTTTTTCATCTTCAAGCTATCAATCAAAATTTCTGAGTCGCTTTGTCAGCGGCGTAAACAAAGACAGAGTTTTTAACACGACAACATCAGCTGCTTTTTATTGTTACTCAGTAATGCAAAACGGACTACGTAGTATAATTTACCCTGAAACCAGCGGGGCAAACGGTCGCCTTGTGCATGCGAAAGGTGATTTTAAGAGAATTCATGAGCTTCCAATGACGGAGGAAGAATGAATCTATAGCTTTGGCGGACAGATTTGTTTCTTTGATTCAGAATTTGAGCAAAGGGATTGCATTTCTCCCGTATTTAGGGTTTAAATGAAACAATTACTCCCCAGCTTTCTTCACGATGTAGTGTTCAGGGGACTTTTGTCTCATTTCTTTTCAGCAGAGTACTCTGACAAATGTTATGTACGGAATTAGTTACTAAAGTTATGGTTTGATTTTATGACATACTTGTTTGGCAATTTGTTCCAACGTAGCCAGCAACACATGTGCACGTATATTTATTCACCAAGTCATTGCAAGTGGCTCCATTCTGGCAAGGCTTACTGGTACATTCGTTAAAGTCTGTTAGGAAAAAGAACGTTTCATAAGTCGCCTTAGAAGAATCTATCTAACTCATACCGTCAGGTACAAGGAAAAATGGACTTGGCTGTCGTTCTCTTGCATCGATCACAGCAGTCTCCTAATGCATTTTCTACATGCAGACCCCATGCAGACTTGACTGAATGAGAACGCTTTCTGAAAAGAAACTACCGGGTGAGCCAGAAGAAAGTTCCCACTTTTGAAAACTCATAACACCAAGACTACTACACGGATTGGAATCATTCAAATTCTAGTTAAAAGCAGAAAGATCAAAGTATTTTCGTGATTTTTCTCACTGTTCTACCAGCCTTAGAAATATTGGTAAACTCAACTTTATAAAAATTTCATGGTTGCAAAATCACGGGAAAAGGGCCTAAAACATTGATCAAATCGTAAGGATTCTATTCAAATCGAACAATAGGCCATGGGCGTTTCACCTCCCTCAAGAGCTATAAGACATCGATTTTTAAACAAATACGAAAGATTTTCAATGCCAAAGAAATTAATGCCTAGAGGATATCTCTCACCCATGAGAAGTTGCATTTCCTTCATTATTCTGTGCGAGAGGTCATTTATGAATTGATCGATGTTTTGGGTCATTTTTCAGTAATCAATCAACCATGAAATTTTTGTAAGGTTGAATTTACCAATATTTTTAGTACTGGTAGGACAGTGAGAAAAATGACAAAATCACTTTGATCTTTCGGCTTTTAACCAGAATTTGAATGATTCAAATCCGTGAAATAGCCTTGGTGTTATGAATTTTCAAAAGTGGGAACTTTTTTCTGGCTCACCCGGTAGTTGAGTCTGCAGGCACGCTTCTAACGCAGGGAAACGGCAGCAAATGCATTGCAAATAAGCATGTTTTCGATATGCTTCAGCCAGCGTAGTAAATTCGCCAGCGTAGTCAGATTTGAAGTCATCAACCATTTTGGAGATACAGCTAGACCCTTTGTCATATGTTTCAGATGTAATTAGGCTAAGACACGAAAAGATACAGTATTTTGTGGAAATTCTACACCACTCACCAGTTAGAGGGGTATTTCTCATTGAAGTTTTTATGTTAGCCAGCTGACTTTATATTTGTCCATTCAAATCTCGTACAACCGCTTTAAATGGGCCATGAAAATGGCGACAAACAAAGGCCAACCAAGAGACGACACTTGTATAGAATGCTGGATGAAATAGACTCTTAAAGGGTTTGTTACAACCAGTATGTATTGCACGTGCCATCTCTTGGTTGGCCATTGTTGTCGCCATCTTTTTATGATCCTTTAAAATGGGGACAACAAAGGCCAACCATGAGATGGCATATACAATGCATGATGGTTGAAATAGACCCTTTAAAGGCAGGGTAACATACTCATACACAGTTAGAGATGTTTTTACGCTTTCAACGTGGCAGCTTTAGGCATATAAATTTCTAGCCAAGCCTTAGCATCATGATCACCTGTTTCACAATGTGTTCCAACATATCCTGCAACACAACTGCAAGTGTATTGATTGATTGCGTCGTTGCAAGTTCCACCATTTTGGCATGGTGTGCTTTCACATTCATTTACATCTAAGAGGAATTAATAAGACACGTAATACTGGGTATTCAAAAGAGAGTATTTGCTCGGGATGCTGTCAGTGAAAGTCTCTGGTTTCTGGTTTCTGCTATCGCTTACCTTTTATCTTTGAAAGCTCGCAACTCAATGAATTTTCAACCGATCTGCAAGATTCTGGTCTCTAAAATTATTTCATAATCTTAGAAAAAGGGTTATCTTCCCATAAGCCTATTCATGTTGTCGTTACTTTTCAATATTTAATCAATCAAACGTTGAACAATTTTTTTGAGACGCCCTGTTCATTTTACTGATTCACCGTGCGCTTTAAAGTTATATGGCCAACAGGAAGAAGCCTGCTGATGTCAGCAATCTGACTAAATTTTGGAGCTACATTTTACAGCTGAAATTGCTTACCTGAGAGTTAAATAGCTAGTAAAAATATTTTTAGAACAGTTAGAGGAGCATTAAGCAGCCTACAGTATTTCCAAGGTTAATTAGAAATAGTATCAGGCTAAGCTGGAAACAGAAGCGATAAAAGATTTCATTGATATATGCTTTGGAAAAAGTAAAAAGAAATATTGGTATGGCAGCCTGAATTTGTGCGAAATTAAACTTTCTTTCAAAACTCTAGTTAGAGAAGTCAGTTAAAGTCTTCCGCACTTTTAGTTGAAAACATTATGGTAGGCAAAATCTGATTGAAAGCATTTACTTGTCTCGCAATGGGTCCCTGTGTATCCTGCAGCACATGTGCACGTGTATTTGTTTACCAAGTCATTGCATGTCCCTCCATTTTGACATGGCGTACTGTGACATTCATCGAAGTCTAGGAGAGGAAAGCAGAATTCATCGATCAAGTTATTGCATATGTACTCTGGGTAAGTCAAAAAAGAAAGAGAGGGAGTTTGCCAATCTATCTATCTATCTATTAATCTATCCAGCTGCAACACATCTCACGATTCGGGGTGACCAAAAAATATCTTCGAGTATTAGATCATACCTATCTCTCAGAAATCCAGCCTATTCAAAAAGCTGTGCATTTCCGTTTAGTTGCATGGGTTACCTATTTTTTGAGATGCTGCGTGGTCATTATATCAACGAAAAAGTCAGATGAAATGAAAATCCTTTATCATACATTTCTCATTTTTAGATGGAGATATCCACCATTCTTTTCCAGTCAACATTTCGTGAAAACTTTACGTAGTGATGGATTTGAAGTCGTCTGAAGGAAGTTCGTTGTTTGCAAAATCATTTATCTCTGTTTCTCATTCAAATTTCGTGATGTAAAGCAAACCTGAAATTCGACTTTTTCACATCTTACAAAACACGGATTAGAAACAGAGGGAATAATTCGAGAAAGAAAGAATTAACATATTTTTGAAACTGTAGTTGAACTACTGTAGTTGCTAAAGTTAAGATGGAGTTTACTGACATACTTGTTTGGCAATTTGTTCCAACATAGCCAGCAACACATGTGCACGTATATTTATTCACCAAGTCATTGCAAGTGGCTCCATTCTGGCAAGGTTTACTGGTACATTCGTTAAAATCTGTTAGGAAAAAGAATGTTTCTTAGTCGCCTTAGAAGGATATAAGTCATACCGTCAGGCACAAGGAAAAAATAGACTTGGCTGTCCTTCCCTTGCACCGATCACAGGAGTCCTCTAAAGCAAACTCGACTCTGAAAAGAAAGCTCTCTGAAAGTAACCAGTGAGGCCCCCCAGGGGGGTCTGTGTTCCCTTGTGCCCTGAAAAATTCCAAAAAATCTCCCTTGTTCCCAAAAATGTTTTTTAAATGTTCCCTGAAAAGAAATGTTGAACTGTTCCTCAGTCCCCCAAAAGTAGTCCTTCGATCCCTTTTTCCCTAAAAAATTTAGCTCATGCTCCCTGATTGAAGTCAGCCTTATTTTGGTAGGTACCTATGGACCTGCAGCAAGTCTCTACGACAGCAATCTCCGAAAAGGCTTATCTAGCTAGTCTGTGTCCCAAACCCAAGGCTAATCTAGCCCATCACAAAACTTTTGGTAAAGAGCAATCAAAACTCCCTTCATAGAAAGCAACTTAAACTGCTTCAGAGCAATGGCTTCATTGGCACCTCCTCTGGAAAGCTCTTCCGCCTCTGAATGAGTTTCAGTTGTTCTTATAAAGGGCGTTGTTTGAAAGGACAGGCCCGTCGGAACAAAATTGATTTTGGGGGCTGAAACGAGGTGCACGCAGACTACTAATGCAGAGGGAAACAGTAGCAAATGGATTAGAGATAAAGATGTTTTCTATATGTGTCAGCTCCGCAGAATTATTAGCCAGCGTAGTCGGATTTTCAAGCCATCAACCATTTTGGAGATACAGCTGGATCCTGTGCCACAAGTTTCAGACGTAATTAGTCTAAAACACGAAAAGCTACAGCATTTTGTGGAAATTCTACGCCGCGCAACAGTTAAGGGGATATTGCTCATTAAAGTCGTGATATTGGCTAGCTGACTGTCATATTTCTCTATTAAAGTCACGTACTGTCACTTAAAATGATTTCTTTTAAACAGCATGCCGTGTGAAGATTTTTCTAAGTTTTACTTATCTTCATAAAGCACAACCAGGAAAAAAATTGCTGCTAATTTCTCGAATTGTTTGAAGAAATATACTCGTGAGATAATTGGGTATCCAGGTTTGGATGCCGGTTTAAATGTCTCATGGTTTCCAGGAGTTATGGCTGCACATTCCATCTGACTCAATAGTTGTTCCCTCCGGAGGTTGGCCATTGCTGTCGCCATCTGTTATGATCCTTGAAAATGGTGACAACAAAGGCCAACCATGAGATGGCAAATGCAATGCATTCTGGTTGAAATAGACCCTTTAAAGGTAGGGTAGCATACTCATACACATCTAGAGATGTTTTTACACATTCAGCGTAGCAGATTTACGCATATATAAATCTAGCCAAGCTTTAGCATCATTATCACCTGTTTCGCAATGTGTTCCAACATATCCTGCAACACAACTGCAAGTGTATTGATTGATTGCGTCGTTGCAAGTTCCACCATTTTGGCATGGTGTGCTTTCACATTCATTTATATCTAAGAGGAAGCAAGAAGACGCGTAATTGCTATCTGAGTTCCTGTAGGTAGGTAGTTATGTTTTAAAATTGGGTGAGTCAGAGAAATGCATCATTTGTTTTTGATTGTAATGCGCTTATGAGCCCTGTGGATATATGGCGCAATATAAGTGCTTTTATCATTATTATTATTATTATTACTATTATTATTATTATTATTATTATCATTATCTTTTTGAAACATTTAACAATTATTATTGTGATTATTATTGGTGATGGCCAACAGGATGGACGTGTCGTGAGACGCTCCTTCTTCTTGTGATTCAGTTAATGATAATCCGTCGTAGCTGCCGCCGAAAATGCTGCCTTGTATATCACCAGAATCTTAGCATCAAATGCAATTGATACAGAAACTGAAGAATTACGCAAAAGATGCCATCAAAGCAGGGAAAGTCATTCGTTGTGAGTGTGAAAACGCTGCATGGATTAGGCCACTTGATGAATTTGCCTCCAGCCTAAATGAACATGAGTGGATGGAATTTGAAAAACAAGAAAGGGCCTTTCGTCAGTCTTTGAGCAGTAGGGGAGTATTTTATGATAAATTTATCTGCAAGGGAGATTTTAGCAAATGGAAAAGGGTCTTGAAAGTCATCACTGGAATATTCGTGAAAGGTGGGGAATTTCAACAACAAAATTTCAATGGCAAGCCATGGAACTTGAATCTTTGCAAATATTGTTTACGTATTTTGAAATCATTGCCAAGGGAACCGTCCCTTGGTGATTACAGAGATGAGTCAATATTGTTGCAGTTAGAAAAGCAGTTGTCTTATGTTAATAAAACAATACAGCCATTCTTTTCATTCAGACAAGGCGTGTTCACGGATGATAAGCAAGGAGGAAAAATCTTTTGGCTTTTGCGTGTTTGTTTACATTTTATGCGTGTTTGTTTATATTTTGTGCGCGTTTGTTTACGTTTTTTTGGGAGCCAATCACAAGGCTCCTACATTTCACGTGACTTTGTGGTAGATTTGTAGCTAATGGCGTCGTATGAACACAGAAGCTGTGGCGTGGGGCATTTGGAGCAAAACCATACTCCATATTTAGGCCCGGAAGCACATTAATTTTTCGAGAGTTTTCAAAAACTTTGAATCAGACAAGAAAGACTGATATTTTCCTAATATTTTTGCCAAAGCCTAAAATGATGAAATTTGAAAGCTCGAAAATATCGCTGTTAGCTTTTTAACGATTTTTGCCGCCCTCCATTCTGCCTAACAAGGCCTATTTGACAGATGATGCTATGTTACCTTGATAAGAATTTTTTCTACAGCACAGTTTTCAGCGCAACGGAAACTAATGTTATGAAAATACTTTTCAACTACTTTTTTCTTCATTTAACAACACAAGCACAATTGTACTGGAAGACCGAAAGTTTCCTTGCCTGTTAGAATCTAAATCACAGATCGTTGTTGAAATACGTGAGATTCCCTATGTGATTCTTCTTCGTTTTGAGTTATATTTTGCAGTTTGCTACATTAGAAACAATCCGATGGAAAAGAAACGAAGGGAATAAAGAAAGCATCAAGGCACGAGGGATAACTGTGAAACGTAGAGCTTTCTCTACTCTACTCGCAAGTATCTCTTAAATCAAATATATCCAGAAATAACTGAATTACTTTGCAAGGCGTCTAAAATTCTGCTTGACCTCTGGTTGACCTCATCCTCTCATCAGATTGGCCTTGGTCAGAAAACCAAAAGCCAAAGCAATTTGAAGAGGTAAATAAGTAATAACTTACCCTGTTTTCATTCACTTAGACCAAGCAATACTGAATAAACAAAGTTCCACTTGTTTAATTCTGAACAGAGTAAATTCCAAGCGATAAAATGAAACTGTTTTCACTTGCCATATTTGACCAACACAGCCTTGACTGTGCTCTCACAATAAGTTGACGAATGTGAAATGTACATCGATTCCAAAATCTAAGAAGAAATGGCGCGAAAACAATCTTGTCTCCAGTCTCCAAAAATGTTTATATGTAATGAAATACACAAATTTATTTGATAAGAATAGAAAGTTCTGGCTTTATAAGAAACCAATCCCTCAGATTACACAAAAAATAAGAAACTTGAATGCTTGAATATTTTCTAAGGAACAGCTTTCGTAGGGGTGTGTTTTCTGCAATTGAATTGGTTCAATGCAGACTAAATTCTCGAAAAATCAGTCCCTTTTCAAGAAGACACAAGATCCTTTCCAGAAACAATTCCGTTGCTTGTAAGGATACATCTTTTTATAAGAAATTGCTTATGATTAGAAACTCAACTCTCACATCGCCAAAAATTAAGAAACCACGTACAGGCAAAATGTAAATTAAGGAAGTATCTATTTTTGACAAAGGAAATCCTTGACATATTTTTGCTTCATTTTCAGTTGTTTACTTTATCATATTACAGTACCTGAGTGAATACCTAAACGTTGAAAAGGCATAAAAAACATTGTTTGAACCATTCACCAGAGCACAGGTAGCAAAAATGAAAATTGCCATGGCAGCTGGTAAAAAAGATAGAATGGAGTTTGTTATGGAAACATCTTCTATTTTAGGAGACTGGCGACAAGATTGTTTTCGCGTCATTTCTTCTTAGATTTTGGAATCGATGTACATTTCACATTCGTCAACTTATTGTGAGAGCACAGTCAAGGCTGTGTTGGTCAAATATGGCAAGTGAAAACAGTTTCATTTTATCCCTGAGAATTTGCTCTGTTCAGGATTAAACAAGTGGAACTTTGTTTATTCAGTATTGCTTGGTCTAAGTGAATGAAAACAGGGTAAGTTATTACTTATTTGCCTCTTCAAATTGCTTTGGCTTTCGGTTTTCTGACTAAGGCCAATCTGATGAGAGGATGAGGTCAACCAGAGGTCAAGCAGAATTTTAAACGCCTTGCAAAGTAATTCAGTTATTTCTGGATATATTTGATTTTAGAGATACTTGCGAGTAGAGTAGAGAAAGCTCTACGTTTCACAGTTTTCCCTCGTGCCTTGAGGCTTTTTTATTCCCTTCGTTTCTGTTCCATCTGATTGTTTTTAATTTCACAAACTGCAAAATATAACTCAAAACGAAGAAGAATCACATAGGCAATCTCACGTATCTCAACAACGATCTGTGATTTAGAATCTAACAGGCAAGGAGACTTTGGGCCTTCCAGTACAATTGTGCTTGTGCTGTTAAATGAAGTAAAAGTAATTGAAAAGTATTTTTATTATATTAGTTTCCGTTGCGTTGAAAACTGTGCGTAGAAACAAATCTTTATCAAGGAAACACAGCATCATCTGTCAAGTAGGCCTTGTTAGGCTGCAAAAACCCTTAAAAAGCAAATTGCGATATTTTCGAGCTTTCAAATTTCATCATTTTAGGTTTTGGCAAAAATTTTAGAAAAGATACTAGTCTTTCTTGTCTGATTCAAAGCTTTCGAAAATTCTTGAAATTAAGGTGCCTTCGGGCCTAAATATGGAGTATGGTTTTGCTCCAAATGCCCCACGCCCCAGCTTCTGTGCTTTTACGACGCCATCAGCTACAAATGCACCACAAAGTCACGTGTAAAATAAGAGCCTTATGATTGGCCCCACTAAAATGTAAACAAACACGCAAAAATGTAAACAAACACGCAAAAAGATTTTTCCTCCTTGCTCGGATGATACAGTTTCCCGAAGTAAATTAACAGATCTTTGGCTGCATAAAAGAAAGAAGGCAATTCAGATTATAAAGAACGATTGCAAATGGCCAAACAAAACACAAGTAGAAATTGATCAAGCGCGAACAGAAGCGTTCTATCGAAATGGAAAATTGTTTCTTTTAGAAAGTGATACAACAAACGAGGAAGAAATATCCCTTGCTGACGACAACGAAAATGATATCGAAGAAGTTAGGCCATTTAATGAAAAAGAAATTGAGGATGTTGTGAAAATATTGCCCAATGGAAAATCAGCGGGGCCGGATGGAGTTGTGTATGAAGACATAAAGAGAGAGTTTAGTTCAATTAACACTGATATTGTGGGCATATTTAATACAAGTTTAAAGAATAGGAAAGTACCCTCCGAATGGAAGCATGATATTGTGCAAAGAATTCCGAAAAAGAATTATAACCCCGAAGACCGGACACTTCGTGATATATCTTTATCGTCTGTCATTTACAAATTATTTTCGCGTTGCATCATAAACAGAATTTTGCCCTTCATCGAGCCGCAAATCGAATTTTGGCAAAGGGCTTTTCTTAAAGGAAGAAACAGGCAAGATTTAATTTTTAGCCTGAAAACAGTGTTGGATGACTTTAGACACATAAGCACGAAACTCCACATTCTATTTATCGACTTTGCAGATGCATTTGGCAGTATCAGGCATAAAGAGATCACAACCACATTGTCTGAATACAACATTCCGACTGTGTACTGTAAGATTATTGAGCACATATATGATCGCTCCAGCTTTCAAGTTATTTGTGGAAACAATTTGACTCAGAAAATTTACATCACAAGGGGCACAAAACAGGTGACCCTTTAAGCGTTATGATTTTTCTAGTTATAGTGGATAAAGTACTAAAACCAGCGTACAGTCATGCCCTGGTTAGTATGAATATAGAAAATGAAAGGAAAATTAGGCCAATTCCAATTCAAGCATATGCAGACGACATTGCAATGGTAACGTATGACTTAAAACTGCTTAAAGAGATGATAATGAAATGTGAGCCACTCTTTGATCAAGCTGGTTTGAAAGTAAAGGCATCTAAGTGTGCGTTATTTTATGAACGAAGGTCTGGTAACAATTGGTATAAGGGAAAAGGTGACAAAAAGCCAGCCATTAAAGTTCAAGGAGAATCAATAGAAACGTACAAGAGATACAAATCGAATAAATATCTAGGCAAATCGTTTACCATAGCAGGGGAAGACGAAAAACAAGTCAAGGACTTTATTGAAGAATTCAAAGGTATAATTGATAAAATCAAGGAATGTACGCTTCCTATTCCTTTAAAACTCAGTGCTTTCAATAACATGGTTTTAGCAAAGATTTCACACCACTTTGAAAACACAAAGATAGAAGAAAAACAGCTTGAGGAACTGGATACAAAGATTACGAAAACTGTTAAAGAAATGTTTGATTTATATCCCAAGAGCAGTGACAAGATATTTTTCGTCAACAGACTACTTGGGGGGCTTGGGATAAAAAGACCATCAAATGTATATAGGGCAACACGTTTATCTAATTTGATAAAAATGCTGAATCACGATGAGGAGAGCATACGGTATCTGGCAAGAGAATCTTTGGAATTAGACATGAAATCGCGAGGAGTTAGACAGACAGATAGCGAAATCAATTTTCTAGGTTATGCATTAGATGCTAACCGGAGACTAGCCAAGACAAAAACATATGGAGGCAACTCTGATTGGCCGGATCTACTTTTTCATGCTAATAAGTTTAATGGATCAATTATCTACAAGGATGGTTTTGCTGTGGTTGTCGTTAATGGCAAGGAGCTGAATAGGAAAGATTTAAAAAGAGAAATCGAGGGAGAATTAGAGCAACAGGATATCATTAAGAGCTGTGAGCTCCAAATGCAGGGAAACTTTATAGGAATGGAGAATATAGACAAAAAGATTTCGCATCAAGTTTATTACGGATGGAAGCTGTCTGACAGCTTAGTCAAGTTCATTCTACGTGCACGTATGAATCAAATCCCTTGTAACCAGCTAATTCATATGTGGAATAAGGATCACGATAAAAGATGCTCAATGTGCAATGAAAGGACTGAATCAATGGCACACTTAATGAATTCCTGCAGAAACTACAAAGATTTATATTCGCGAAGGCACGATCGGGTCGTAGAATTCCTTGGTCAAAAAATCGAAAAAAAGAATTCAACATCAACGTTATTTGTCAACAAAATGGTAGAAACAGCTTTCCCACATATCAAAAACGCATTGCAACAGCTAAACCAAAGGAAGCCTGATATACTAGAGATAAAAGTGAACGGGAGAGAATGTGAAATTGTTGAAGTCACTGTCTGCTTTGATTTGTATATTACATCTTATCAAGAGAAAAGAAATAAGTATCAACCAGTGATAAATTTACTAAATCGACATGGAATTGCAACAAGTATCAGTGTTATGTGCTTTGGATCACTTGGGACCGTACATAAGAATGTGAGAGGAAACTTGAAAAGGCTAGGACTGTCAGGGGAAGAGGCAAAAGAGACAATGAAGTGGTGCTGTGTATCAAACATGATTTGTGGTAGCATCATATGGCGAAATAAGTGCAAAAAAGTGCATGGACAGTAGGACTGCTGATTTCTTTTTTTTTTTTTTTTTTTTTTTATACTCAATGCAAAAATTTACAATAACATTTTACCTATAACACTACCTACGAAACTACTATACGACACTACAAAGACGCTACCAGGAGGAGCAATATGTCATGACTACCCCCTGGCATTTAACATAAATCTAAAAAAGGAGAAAAAAAATACATCTAAATATACCACTAAATACAAAATGCTAAATATAAGAAGAAAACTGTTTTACAAACAAATACTAAAGCCGGTTTCACATTAGAAGTCAGGCCAATATAGGTGATTGTAGTGGGAGAAATTTGGGACTTGATATTTCAGATAAAATTGCATAATCAAGATGGATAAATCATTCACACTATGTTAGCCGAAAAATCGAATGTGAAACGGGCGCACTAAAGAAAAGGGACGAGACTCTGCGACAAGAAACTTTACGAAAATGGACTTGGTGGTTAGGTGACGGTTTACTAGTTCCAAGGTGATCTTAGTCAAATCGACCAGTTGCGTGGATGTATTGCAGAGTCAACTCTAGTATATTCCTGTTGAGGTCATTTGGAAGATATCTATCACCATACAACAAAAGTTGCGCCAAAACCTGGTTTGAAAGATCGATGTATCCATATGGTCGTAGCAGTTGAAATACTCTAGCGAGAAGATTTCGACGTTCAACCTCGAAGGAGGGGCAGAGCAACAGGAAGTGTTCCGTAGTCTCAATACCATCATTAGTAGGGCACATTGGATTTATGGAATCTTTAAAATTGTGCTTGAATTTATGAAAGCATAATTTGCTGAGACCCACTCTTAGTTGAGTCAGATAAGATAATCCTATTGGGTCGTGAATCCCAAAGACAGATTTAGCAGGGGGACGGATCATAGAGATCAGCCTTTTCTTAAAGATGGCAACCGACGGCGCGAGTCTAATCTCTGGGTCTAGTTCATTCCATTCAGCCAGGCAATTGGGATAGAAACTAAATTTGAATTTTTCTGTTCTTGCCCTTATTTGCCCAATGACATCCTGATTGCGAAGAGAGTAATGCGACTGCTGAAGTTGAGGGACTGGATCCCTTGTATATTCAGGCAACAGGTTATTTATCATTTTGTAAAACAACGTAAGACGTCTACTCCACCTTCGGGAACTCAATGACTCCCAGCCAAGCTCTGCGTACAGCTTCTCACGCGATGTGCCCCTCCATGTTCCAGTAACAGCTAGAGCAGCAGAATACTGAACAGACTCCAATTTTTCCATCAACCTTGGCAAAATAGTGTTCCCGCTAAATTCACATACTTTGGCTGGAATATGAAAGATAACATCTCCGTATTCCAGGTGGGGTCGCACATAAAGTTTGAATAGTTCGTTTAAAGTATGTCTTGGTAGGTACTTAGAGAGATATTTTAGCAAACCGACACCTTTTCTTGCCTTAGAAATAGCTGCTTTGATATGAGCCGAAAAGGAAAGCTTTGAGTCCAGGATGATTCCTAAATGTTTATGTTCATCTACTTTCATCACTGGTATGTCATTAAAACGAATTTCTGGATGATTCATTTCAATTCTTTTCGTAGAAAATATCAATTCAACTGCTTGTTTTTGCGGATCAGGATTAAAAGACATTTTCCAATCATAGGCCCACTGTCTTATCAACTCTAGGTCGTGGTTCATATCACTAGCTGCTGTGTTTGAGTCTTCTACTACAGTGAATAACGACGTATCATCAGCAAAAAGCTTAACATTACACCTTACGTCTGCAGCTAGATCATTAATATACACGAGGAAGAACAAGGGTCCTAGAATAGAACCCTGGGGTACTCCTGCTGAAATATCTCCCCAATCAGAATTCTGTCCATTTAGAACTGTTCGCTGTTTTCTATCCTTGAGAAAACTTTGGATAAGTGAAAGGAGCTCTCCAGAGACGCCACAACGTTTTAATTTATAAATCAGTCCGTCATGCCATACCCTGTCGAAAGCTTTAGAAATGTCAAGATACACAGAACGAACATCAAGCGGAGGATTACAGTCGAAGGCTTTGAAGATCGTATGCGTTATGGAGATCAGCTGATTAACTGTTGAGTCACCGGGACGAAAACCTGATTGACTTGGATTGAGTAACTTGCATGAAACGAGATGTGAATATAAAGAATCATACATAAGTTTTTCAAGTATTTTCCCAAAAATTGGTAGCAGAGAAATCGGTCGGTAGTTCCCCTTCAAATTTTTCTCATTTTTCTTATGAACCGGCACTACATTTGCATATTTCCATATGTCGGGAAATACACCACACCTCAAGCAGTTTTCGAATATTATCTTCAGTGGAACAACAAGTGCAGCATCACTCAATTTAATCATTCTGACAGATATTCCATCCCAACCATGTGCTTTATTAGGATTTAATGACCGAATAATGTTCAGTATCTTTTCGTCAGAAATAGGAAAGTCACTTATGAAGGAAGAAGGTGCTGGAACATAGGGCGGAATTACACTACCTGTATCGATTGTCGTACACTGGAGTAAGAAGTAATCATTGAATATCTGTGCCTTTTCAGTGAAATCCGTGATAAACAGCCCGTTTTCTAAAAGAGGTGGTATTATTGGAATTTTAGCCTTGTTTAGGACGGTGTTAATTAAAGACCAATATGTTTTACGAGATGTTCCAGGGTTGGCCAAAGTGTTACCTGCCTTAAAAAAGTAATTCCGTTTGGCATCCTCAATCAGTTTGGAACCTTCTGATATCATCTTTTGTATTCCCTCTTGCTTGTCACTAGGCTGGCCGTTCCTCATGAATTTTCTGTAGGCACGATTCTTTTTCCTCAGAAAGTTTTTAACCTTTTCTGTTATCCAGGGTGCTTGATGAGGTCTTATAGTTTTAACTTTGTTTGGTATGAAGTTAGAGAAAATATTTAGCAGAACTTCATTTAGTAATTCTACTTGCTCATTAGGACATGTCAGGTTGTCAAGGTGCTCTTGCCAGCGAAACATTTCTATACTTTCCATAATGGCAACGACATCTGCCTTGTCATAGTACCAAATCCTGCGAGTATAAGGAGGTAGTTTTATGTTTGAAACAGATAATTTTCCAAAGACTATTTGGTGATGACACTGCTCATGGAGTGAAGGTTGAACACCAGACTCGATAACGAGGTTAGGCTGATCAGTGAAAATCAAATCAATGCAGGATTTAGCGTCGCCCATCAAATGTGTTGGTTCTGAAATCAACTGATGTAGGCCTAGTTCCGATGTTAATGGCTCAAACAGCTTCCCCTCATGGTTCTCTGTATCATTTTCCCACCATTGAGTTGATCTGCAGTTGAAATCACCAGTAACGATAACGCAAAATGGATTTTCAGCATGCATTTTGGATAACATCAGCTCAAAATTTATTGTGAAGTTATCAAATTCTGTTTGATTTTGACTTGGACTTCTGTAAACTACGACGAAAAAGTACTTTTTCCTATTCAATTGAATCTCATACACAATACACTCAGGGAGGGTCACTAAGTCAGAACGGTTTTTAGAGGGAAGGGAATCTTTGATGTAGAGCCCAACACCACCTCTTTTCACATTTTGTGGATGGTTTGCTTTAATAAATGAATAGCCATCAAGTGTAAGCCTATCGTTATCAACAGTGTTGTCAAGGTGAGTTTCTACAATGCCAATTAAATCATAGTTGAAAACCGAGTTATATGCCTCGATGAGTGATACTCGTAAAAAGTCATGAGCTGTAATACTATTCAGATTCCAACAACAAAAATCAAGGGTTTCTGGACCAGGATTAGTTTCAACATCACCACTTAGCAGAATGGTCCTAAAAACCAACCATTGTATATGTAAAGTGAAACAAGCTATGCAAGCAATGTTAAAGTAGGCATATTGGGAATGAAGTTGTTTCAAAGCAAAGTTTTTATGTCGAACGAGAATAATGACACCAAACGGGATACGCTTGAGAAGTTCAGCAGTAACATACAGCACTATCTTCGCAAAATGATGCATGCGGGCGAACAGGGGAAAGAAACGTAACTGTGTTGCCACACAATGCAATGCAAGAAACTGTATCAACAGCGCAAGGGGTAGAACAAAGATTGAAATTGCAACGAAGTCATAACAGAAGCAAAATAACCAAAAGACTCGAACAAGAACAGAAATCGGCCTAAAATTTTTTCTCAAGGGGGACGATATTTGTATGGTTGCACGGAAACACCCTATGGTTGCTCGCCATTGATTCACTTCAACCGGCATCATCGTGCAGAAATCTTCTCGCTTGTCCTAAGGGGCGATAAGTTTCCAAGTACCCACCATTGAAAAGTCCTGAACAAAATAACATAAAGGACAAACAAACACGAAAAGTTGAATATACGAACTCAAGAGTATAAGCATCCATAGCTAGTAGCTATTAACACGAGGGATGGGGGTCTCGTGGGGTTTGTGCTGGGAAATGCACAAGTTTTTTTTACTTTACAAGTTTTTGTATTCAGTATAAATTGAGTGAAACAAATGAAAATTTATACGATTTGTAAAAGTGTGTACCAGTTTGTTTTCCCTATGGACCTTCCTGACTATCAGCGCGTGCCAAAATACACAAAGTTTCGACGAAAAATGTTCAATGGCGAACTGCAAGCAAATGGTAAACAAAGTAGAAAGTGAACGTGTCCGCTAATCCACCCTCCGCACGGACAAGGAGCTTGCAGGCTGAGGGAATTTTGGGTCCAAAAAATTTTAAAATGGACGAAAAAAAAGAAAGGCGTTTCACATATGAAAACAAGGCTGCAAGGGGCACGTCACTCCTAAAATATGATATCCAATTCCTCAACAATGATCCTTCTTTTTTTACTTTTTTTACTAAAAAAAAAATCAATCAAAAAAAGAATGTAAAAGGAAGAAAAGAGGAAGTTTGAAAGCCCTTTTTTCTGGCAGAAAACCTCGTACACATTGGGATAGAGTGAAATGCCTCTTGCTTAAAAGGGGGGAAACTGATTGTTTAAACAAATCAAATATGCCAACGTAAAAAAAACTTATAGGTTCTGAGAAACCATAATTTTCTGGTTTCTGGTGATTTCTGGTGATGTGCAAGGAACATATTTGGCTATAAGACGTTTATTACAGTTTGTTCTTAATTTGTCAAATCATATCCGATATTATTATCATTATCTTTTTGAAACATTTAACAGGCTTAGATTCATTTTCATTCATGCATTTTATTTCTTTATACACAAAAATCCCTTCAGCTACAACTCAATACCAAATAAGAAAATAAATACCTTAAATAATTTAGCTTTAACTGTATATAGATTGTATTGATCATCAATACAATCTATATACAGTTAAAGCTAAATTATGTACAGTAATCTATTTAATAGCAGCTGCTCTTCCAGGGAGTCGTGTTTTATGTTGTGTTCAGCTCGTATAATAACTTTTCAATTGCTTTTTGAATCTCTTAAGTGTAGGGAGCTCTCTGATATTGATAGGAATATCGTTCCAAGCTTTCAGAGCTGAATAGTGAAAGCCTTTCTTGACATATTCAAGGTTTTCTCTTGGTATTCGTAGGTCCCTGCAATTTCTTGTTCTGTAGTTGGAGTGCTGGGCACCAATTTGTGCGACCAGAAGATATACGACCAGTTTGTAAAATTTTATTTCCATCATCTTACGATGGCCTCAACGTAATTCTTAAGACTTCTCTTATAATTCTAGGTGCATCATTTCCTTCTGAAAATGAGAACTAGCCGATGTCGTATCTCTTGATATGCACCAAGACAGCCAATAATAACTTGTTCACAATCATGAAGATGTAGATCTTTTGATGCCCAGCATTGGTTTGAATGCATAACGACATGTCGAACATGTCAAGAGTTTCCATATCATTAAAAATTAATACCCGAGGTAAGAAACACAAATTTCAAAATCAAGTTAATCCCTCAGTTATGTCATTTTTCAAAGCTGTGTTACAGTCAAAGCGGACGAAGCGGACATTGTATGTTTTCAATATTCAAAATAAAATCGTTTCTTCTCCGAATTTTGTTTTCTTTGCATGATAAAATCCTTGAATATCTGTATTCATTGTGGTTTCTATAGGGTAAGAGCTCCCATCGGGATCGGCTATGCTCCGCATAATGGAGGCGATAATCGAATGAAACGGAAAGCTAATAACAAAGCAATATTCAAATAGTCGCTCAATCATGAAAATCTATTTTCAAATAGACGTTTACACAAAGTAAAGTTCAATTCGAGGTGAAGCCTGAATTCCCAAAAAGAAGAAAATTTCATTGCTGCAAACAAGGCACTCTGTTTCCAAAACGAAGCACTGCCAATAAATTTCCTGGGTTACCGGTTACCGTTAGAGATGCACGCCGTTGGGCGACTCCAAAGCGAGGCGAAACCGGCAAGTCAGTATTTGAACAGATTGTTGCATATCAGACCCCGGACAAGATGTGAATTTCCACGTTACAAAACGCCTCACAAGTGAAACCCGGGCTTCCAGCTGGCAAACCTCTGGGAGAAATTTGAGGAATTATTTTCACACAAATACAGTCCCCCGCCAATAATCATGCTTTCCTCGGCAAATGATTGGAACTCCCCAGTGAAAATGAGACCATGGTTTTCGACCACTAGGACCTCTGTGAATATCTGACCTCTCACTGGGGCACTTAGACGGGGGTGTATTTTGTGTAAAGGCCTATAATCTTCGATTTTACACTGTACGCTTCTTCCACTTTGACTGTAATGTTTTTTTGTATTACAATGTTTCAAAGAATGTGCACATATTTCTGACTCATCTGGTACTTTGAATTCAAAAGGCCAATAGTGTGCCTATGAGCTGAAATAGCTGTTAGAAATAGTTTTAGAACAGTGAGAGGTGCGTTAACAGCCCACCGTATTTCTAGCGTTAATTAGGTTCAGAAGCCGGTTGGACATACTGATAATCGACCAATTTATTGAGATATGCTATGGAAAATGTAAAGAAATTTAGAAGGGACCTCTCAGCGCAGTTAATTTTTGAACCACACCCTTTTCCCTCGAGCCACACCTTCTTACGCATGGTTATTACGCTGCTTTAGATTGAGACGCCTCCTATAGACTTTTAAAAGCGATGTTGATAGATGGAAAATCTGTTCATCTCCAGAAGGCCAGTTAGCCAACGGGCCTAGACACGTGTTCCTCAACCAAAGTTGAAAAGGAAAAAGTACATGTTCCATTTTTCCGGGCCCCGAAAGGCCCCGGGCCCCTGGTAACTACCCTGGGTACCCCTCAATCTCGATCTTCCGTACTTTTATTTGAAAACATTAAAGTAAACAAATCTCTAAAGGAAGCTCAAAACTCGAAACTTTAAACTCTGAAAGACAGTAATCCCTACTTGTCTCGCAATGGGTCCCTGTGTATCCTGCTGCACATGTGCACGTGTATTTGTTTACCAAGTCATTGCATGTCCCTCCATTTTGGCATGGTGTGCTGTGGCATTCATCAAAGTCTGGAAGACGAAAGCTGAATTTAGCGTTGATTCAAGTGTTCATACATAAATTTCCTTCATGTTCAGCTCCCGTTCAGCACAATTACTTATTGTATATATTTTGCAATTTTCATCGATTCTTCATAGTAAAAGAAGACGGATAAATCTAGGGATATGCATGGCAGATTTTGTTGATTATATTCAGAAGCTGAGCTGAAGGCATTGTTATTCTATCATATTTGGGGCGTAAATGGAACAGTTACTACTTGATCTGCCCTGATTGCTTTTTAAGAAGAATGCTCTAACAAGCACCATGTATGGAATTACAGTAGTGTCCTGCATGTAAGAAATAACATTTTCAATTTCAGGTCTGATGCGTTTCATATGAATGAGATATGAACTTTAAATCAAGATAAAATTTCTTAAGTTTCGTATTAGAAAAATCATTTACTTTCAATGAACCACTTAGACAACAGCTCTATGATGGTAATGCAAAGCATACTATTCCGTTTTGTATTTGTAACTGTCACTTCAAAGAGAGGCCAAAATCCTTGCTGGAAAGTGCTTTTTGCTTTATTTGCATGCAAAACTCTTGTTTTCATTTTGAATACTGACAGTTTGACTCAATTGGAAAGCACAAAATATAAACGGTTCTTGTGTCAATAGCCTTTTGATAAGACACAAGCGTTTTTCAGACCTGAGCCTGTTTCTTATCAAAGGGGGTATTATTTTTGAAATCAAGGCTTGTGTTTCTTAAATTTTCGTTTCTTATATGCGGGACACTACTGTATTTGCCAAAGTTAAGATGTAGTTTACTGACATACTTGTTTGGCAAGTTGTTCCAACGTAGCCAGCAACACATGTGCAAGTATATTTATTCACCAAGTCATTGCACGTGGCTCCATTTTGGCAAGGTTGGCTGCCACACTCGTTAAAGTCTGTTAAGAAAAAGAATTTTTCTTAGTCACCTTAAAAGTATCTCAGTCATACTGTCACAAGCAAAAAATGGACTTGGCTGGCGTTCTCTTGCATCGATTGCAGAAGTTCCCTAAAGCTGGTTTTCCACTAGGCGGATTTTTCCGCGCGCAGTGGAGCGGCTGTTGTATTTGCATTGTTTATTTCTAACAATGGTCACTTGTAGTCGCTCCGCTACGCGCGTAGTTGAAAGTCGGATTGACTTCAACTTTTCCTCCGCGTCCTATGGCGCCAACCAATCAAATCGCTCGAAAGCTCCGACACATGACTTCAGTGTCTAGGCCTATCGTTATTTGCGTCTTCACACAATTTTACTCCAGTGAAAATTGAAAATCTTTTTCCACGCGTGCATTGTTTTAGAAACAATAGCCGCTCTGCTGCGCGCGGAAATATCCGTCTAGTGGAAAACCGGCTTAATGCACGGCCTGCATACAGACTTAACCGAGTGATAAAGCTTTCTGAAAAGAAACCAGTTGATTTTGCAGGCAGGCTACTAATGCAGGGAAACAACAGCAAATGCATTGCAGATAAAGATGTTTTCAATATTTTTCAGCTCCGTAGAATTATTAGCCAGCGTAGTCAGATTTTCAAGCCATCAACCATTTTGGATATGCAGCTGGATTCTTTGTCATATATTTCAGATGTAATTAGACATTAGACTAACCCACGAAAAGATACAGTATTTTGTAGAAATTCTACGCCGTGCGGCAGGTAGGGGGGTATTTCTCATTGAAGCCATGATATTCGCTAGCTGACTGTCATATTTCTCTATTAAAGTCACGTACTGTCACTTGAAAAGATTTGTTTTAAGCAGCATGCCTTGTGAGGATTTTTCTAGGTTTTACTTACCTTCATAAAACATAACCAGGAGAAAAATGGTTCTTGATTTCCCGATCTTGAAGAAGAATATACTCGTTAGATAATTGGGTATCCAGGTTTAGATGCCCGGTTTAATTGCCTCATGGTTTCCAGGAGCTATGCTCACACATCCCCATCTGACTTAATAGTTAAGTCTTCTCTCAGGAGGTTGGCCATTGCTGTCGCCATCCTTTATGATTCTTGAAAATGGTGACAACAAAGGCCAGCCATAAGATGGCACATACAATGCATGCTGGTTGAAACAGACCCTTTAAAGGTTTGGTAGCATACACATCTAGAGATATTTTTACGCTTTCAACGTAGCAGCTTTTCATATATTTACATATGAAAGTATATATCTCCGTTCATTATATGTATAAGTCTAGCCAAGCTTTAGCATCATGATCACCTGTCTCACAATGTGTTCCAACATATCCTGCAACACAACTGCAAGTGTATTGATTGATTGCATCGTTGCAAGTTCCACCATTTTGGCATGGTGTGCTTTCACATTCATTTATATCTAAGAGGAAGTAAGGAGACGCGTAATTGCTCTGAGTTCCTGTAGGTAGGTAGTTATGTTTTAAAATTGGGTGAGTCAGAGAAATGCATCATTTGTATGAAACATTGAACAGGATTAGCTATATAACCAATTTGTAAAATTTAATCTCCATCATGTTACGAAGGCCTCAACATAATCTTCAAGACTCTTCTTATTCTTCTACTAGCCGATGTTGTATCTCTTAATATGCACCAAGACAGCCAATGATGGCTTCTTCACAATCATGTAGATGTAGACCATTTGATGCCCAGCATTGGTTTGAATGCATAACAACATGTCGAGCATGTCAAGAGTTTCCATACCATTAAAAATCAATACCCGAGGTAAGAAACACAAATTTCAAAATCAATTTAATCCCTCAGTTTGGCCATTGTTCAAAGCTGTGTTACAGTCAAAGCGGACGAAGCGTACCTTGTATGTTTTCAATATTCAAAATAAAATCGTTTCTTCATCGAATTTTGTTTTCTTTCCATGACAAAGTCCTTGAATGTCTTTATTCATTGTGGTTTCTAGGGGGTAAGAACTCCTATTGTAATCCACTATCCTCCGTATAACGAAAGCGATATTCAAATAAAACGGAAAGCTAATAACAAATCAATACTACTAGTCGTCCAGTCATGAAAATCCATTTTCAAATAATCTTCGAATTTACATGGTACGCGCTTCTTCCGCTTTGACTGTAATGTTTTTTGTATTTCGATGTTTCAAAGAATTTGCACATATTTCTGACTCTTAGTTACCGGTTGGACATACTAATAATCCATAAGTTTATTGATGTCTCTGGGAGAGTACTTCCATACTTGACTTGACGGGATGTCTTTTTATGGTAGAAAATATGCGATAGGGTGTCCTTTTCTGATAAAAATCATGCGACAGGTTATTACAATTGATAAGAAAATTATGCGACAGGGCATTATGTGGAAGGATGCCTTTTAGACTGCGTTCACACGATGCCGGCACATTTTGAAAACGGTGAAAAATTCGACGGATAGGCCTCCTGTTCACACGAAAACGGCACATTTTTTGCCGGCAGATTTTGAAAACGGTAGATTTTGAAAACGGAACTCTAATCGGCACTTTTTGGAAATGGCATCGTGTAAACACTTGAAAATTTTGAAATAGAACAATTTTCGACGTTTTTGGAAGAAGACTGATGAACATTTGGGTTGTAGGTAACTTTCTATGGCATCAAAGTCTTGCAACCAGCTTTTTACTGACAAATTTCTGACCGTTTTCAAATTGTTCCGGCATCGTGTGAACGCTAGCTCAGATTTTGCTACCGTCACATTTTTCATCGTTTTCAAAATGTGCCGGCATCGTGTGAACGCAGTCTTAGAGTCCTCTTGAAACAATGGATTTTGGCAAAATTTTTATGCGACAGAGTATACTTTTGGGCCATTTTTATGCGACAGAGTACAGGGTGTGAGGAGATTTGCCACACACCCCCGTCATTTCTTTAGTCAAGGATCCCCGTGGGACTGATATATGCTGTAGAAAAAGTAAAGAAACCTTAAGTTTCTCTGTCTCAGTTTTACAAGTCTCAGTTTGGCGGCATCGTCAACTTTTTTGACTTTAAAGATTCTACTTAGAGTAGTCAGTAATCATCTTCCGTACTTTTTGTGGAAAACATCAAACTAAACAAATCTCAGAACTCAAAACTTTAAACTCTTAAAGAAAGTAATCCCTACTTGTCTCGCAATGGGTCCCTGTGTATCCTGCAGCACATGTGCACGTGTATTTGTTTACCAAGTCATTGCATGTCCCTCCATTTTGACATGGTGTGCTGTGGCATTCATCAAAGTCTGGGAGACGAAAGCAGAATTTAGTGTGTTTAAAAATCTGATTTAAACATTGTCTTTTGCTGTGTCGAATTAAGATTGATTGCCATAGTTATCGCTATTGATGGACTGATGGATGCTCAAACGACAACAGCAACATAAATTCAATTCAATAAGATGAACATAAGCTGAGGATGAATGAGGCTAATGTCGGATTGAAAACGATCATTTTCCAAGATGCGCAAGCGCAGTGGCTAATCACACTTAGAAACTGTGGTGGATCATGACCCTAGAATTGATTAATCAAATATGGAAGAAATACGATGTTTACAAAGCAAGTCGTGTTTCGGCCGTTTAAGAGGACAGAGCTACAAAAATCCTGCCATTTTTAGCATTTCAAAGAAACGGAGAAAATATTTAGTGATAAATGGCACTAGCTACCTCCTTGGTGCACCTGTGCCGCCAGGGCAACGAGACCAGCTGCATCTACTACCCCTGCGCCATGGCAGAGGTTATTGTTTTCTTTGCTCTACAGTTTGGTTGCCTTTATACAGCTACATTGCAGCATTCGAATCAACTGAATTACAGGTAACCCGGTAATGTTTTCGGCATGACAATGTTTCTTAGAAATGCTCGGCCTACTTAGTCTTCCGTGTTTCTTTCAGGTCAATCTTGCGTGTAGATTCCAAATTTTGATGCAATTTTTTGAAACTCTGCATCATTTCGTTGTGAGAATTCTTTAGAAGCTTATGGGAATCCTTTCAGACGAAAGTAGATCTATCCACAACGAGTACGGAGCAGTGAGAACCGGGCCTTAACCTGGTTTATGTAAACTTGTTTATCTTGTCAGTGTGACTGCAGTATAAAATAATAAGAGGATCGCCTGTACCGCAGTTTATCGAGATTCAAATAAAGAATATTCATTTTCTTAATCGAAGGCCCATGAATTGTACAAAGAAATAATCATACATACTTGTTTGACAGTTTGTATCTACATATCCAGGTACACATGTACATGTGTATTTGTTGACGAGATTGTTGCAAGTTGCATCATTTTGACACGGCGAGCTGTGACATTCATTGATGTCTGTTAACGAAGATTCATTTGGTAGAGTTTATACTATTAATTTTCCAAATTTTTTGACCAATAGACCTTTTCGCAATTAAGAGACAGGAACTAGGGAGAGCGTGGCCCATTCTGACAGCCTTGACAACAGCAGGAAAACAGGGGAGTCGCCTCCTTGCAGCTAGGTCGCTTTCCTCAAAACTTGAATTGTTTTCAATATATTTGCACCCTTCATGAGTCGCACGATAGTTGTTTGGACCGGTAACTGTTCTCCCTGGATTATTTAGCCATCTGGTCAGCCTTTCACCTGTTGGTGAAAGTATTTTGAGCCACTTCATTGCAGGTATTTGACCTCGTCTTGAAGCAGCTCAGCTTAGGCCCAAACGATCAACATGTCTAACTTCAAACTTGAGTGAATGAACAGAAGCCTTAAGTGAATCAAAATAAACTAGCAAATGGGTGGAAGGATGGCAAGACGCCTAAATAATCTAGAGAAAGCACTAGAGAAAACACTTACCATAGCAAGCAAGTATCATAATGCAGCTCTTTAAAAGTACAAATAAATCGAAAATAGCTCGAGGCAGACGCACTATCGACCGAATGACGGGGGCACGTAATCAAGACCGAAGTAGTGCAATTTTGTGGCTTGCCCTATGTATTTCAGCCAAGATTGTAGATTGTACTTAATCAGACTTAAATCTTTTATCTTTAGAGAGTGCAATATACAGTAAACCCAGTATATAGGAAACTGCGTAATAAGAACCCCAGGCTCGTGTTTGGCCAATCAAGCACGTTTGTATCAGAGCCACAGGAACCATTTCAGCGTATTATCTAAAATCGCAGGTTGAACTTAATCAGACTTAAATCTTTAGAGAGTACAATATACATTAAACCCAATATATAGGAAACTGCGTAATAAGAACCCCCAGGTTCGTGCTTGGCCAATCAAGCACCTTTGTATCAGAACCACAGGAGCCATTTCAGCGCATTATCTAAAAACGCAGGTTATTTTTTCTTTCGGGTTTTTACTGCAGCATGAATCGATATATGTGAATAGATGGCATTTAAAGTAACCCTGAAAAGATATGTTTGCTCACCGATACATTTATATCCGTCGAATAGCTCACATGTTTCAACACATTGATATCCTGCTTCACATGTAACCAAGCGACATCGAGGGCCAATCTGAAGGGAACAAGCATTACAGTAAGACTCAGCATCTAAGAAACTACCTAAAAGAAACTTTTAGGCTACTGAAATAAGGGTGTGTTTGATTGGTACCAATTCTGAAAACGGTAGACTTAGAAGACTCGGAATTTGTGTTTGATTGACTCTCCAATTCCGAAAACGGCAGGTTTGGCAGGTTTGATAGGCCTGCTGAACCTTCTGCTCCAGAAGGCAGAAGGTTTGGCAGACATTGGAGAGATTCTCGATTGCATTTGCAGAACTCTGAAAACGAGGCGACTTTGCTCGCATTGCTACGGTAATCGGCAACTTTACTCTTTGTTGCTAAACACCAGACTCGTCTTTGTATTTTTCAACTGGAACCTCGTCTTCGCCAGGATAAATCTGAAGCCTGCTGTTTTCAAGAATTTTGTGTTTGATTGGGAACTGTGTTTCCATTTCTGCGAAGTCTACCATTTTCAGAATTTGGTAGGGTTTGGAATTACCAATGAAACACACCCTAAGATTTGCTCCCATACTTATAAGAAACTGTTGACGCTCAAAACCAAAATGATTTTTTTTCTTTGTGCAAAAAATTAATTTAATTTAGGGCACTTTAGTAATGCAAGAAATTCATCACCAACTTCAGCAGCATTGCACATGTCACATTTACCATCTTCCAGTTTCTACTGGTAATTTGTGATTTGCACAACGAACGTTTGCAGTTGCAGAGCGAAAACAAACTCCTTCTGTCGGCAAAGCGATGTCTTTAGCTTTGTTCGGTATAAATCAGCCCAGTCGTGTCATTTATCGGTTCTTCGCATGAACCAAACTGATGAGCTTGCGACGAAACGCGTATTTGGTGTAATAACGTTGTGGACAGCTGATTACTTATTTTCTTGCAGGTTTAGCAGCTTTCTTTCCAGTTACAGGTTTATCTTATATTATTGCTGTTCTTTTACAGGAGTTGATAGTATTTTCTTACAGGATACAAGTTTATTGTGCATCCATGATTTATTCAGATGAGTCCGCTACTTAAGGCCATATTAAAATTTTGTACCACTGATCATTTGTTTACAGTTTTAAGATTGCAAATCAAGCCCTCCCTTGAAAATAATGGCAGAAATCTGAAAATTGGTGTTATGTCAAAGTCCCTCCTCCTTTTTTCCGTTTGAGGGTAAAATATTAATTTCCCCATGTCTTTACTTGAACTTGCGCCGAAGAACAAAATTAGATGCAGAATGAATTAAGTTAACCGAAGTCATTAAGAAAAGAAAATTAATCAAGAATATCGAAACAGAAATACGCACCATTGATACAGGCTCATAATGAACCCATCCGATTGCATTTTCAACGACAACACTGGCATTGCTTTTGTCTATATCCAAAATTTGACAGTTTGCAGTCTGCGCTTGTTTGTAATTTAATGATCTGCAATTAAATGTCGATGTGCAATGTCTTGTACAGAGCGGCAGCCTTGATGCCGAAATTGTTGATAAAATATTAGAAGGATTCAAAGTCAATTTTTTGTCTCGGTCTATAGCTTTAAACACAACATCACGCCTGCAAATAGATCGATGAATCTTCACCAATTGGGCGCAATGAATTTGTATCAAACACAAACCAATAAAGTAAATGAGTCGTTTATGTGTGTTCATTGTGTCTTCTGATCTGCAAGTTGCTACGTTGATGATATCTGTTGTTCCAATGTGAATAGTTCAATCTTACTTCAGCTTGATCTTGATAGAATTTAGTCGTCAATACTGCTTGTGTCACAGTGTATAGGCGTTCTAATTAGCTATTGTTGGATTTATGTAGTTTTTGATAACGATCTTCAGGAAGTAAGCAAAGAGTGGCTGATATGCATTCATCATATTCTTTGATTCGCAAGCTGCTGCATTGCTGATGTCAGTCTGACTTCTTGAAAAGTGGGGCTAAATCCTTTGATTTTGTAAAACCTGCTAAATTTCTGCGAGATGTCCTGTCAATCCAATTCTCCCACTGTAGCATTAAAGAAGTACCGTTCAAAACTCTTACTGAGTAATGCTGAGAATTAGTCCAATGCTTTCACCCGTAATAGGATCGCCTTAAAGTTAAACACTTTTGTTGACAAGTGCTATTAAAAAGCTTATGAAATTCCCTCACTAGTACCAGCGCCATTATACTCTAATTAGTGAATGCTATACGAGGATTCTGTCAGTCCAGTGCTCTCAGCAGTAGTAGTATAGTAGCATAGTCCATTACTCTCACGACGAATGCTATCAGAAAAATCGCACAATGCTCTCATCAGAGTTTGGGCTACCACTACAGTAGGATGTCCTATACTCCTCTCGATGAATGCTACGAGAAAGCTTGTACAACGCTCTCACCAGTAGTCATATGGTATTACTGCCAAACGCTCATTCACGAATGCCACGAAAATTCAGTTAGTCCAGTGCTCTCAACAGTAGTATTATGGTGAAATCATAGTCCATTACTCTCACGACGATAGCTATAAGAAAGATCGCACAATGCTCTCACCAGAAGAGTTTGGGCTTGCAGTACAATAGCATGTCCAATACTCCCCTCGATGAATGCTATGAGAAACGTTGTACAACGCTCTCACCAGAGTTTGGGCTACCACTACAATAGGATGTCCAATACTTCCCTCGATGGATGCTTTGAAAAAGCTTGAACAACGCTCTCACCAGAGTTTGGGCTACCACTGCAGTAGCATGTCCAATACTTCCCTCGAAAGATGCTTTAGAAAACTTGTACAATGCTCTCACCAGAGTTTGGGCTACCACTACAGTAGCATATCCAATACTTCCCTCGAAAGATGCTATGAGAAAGCTTGTACAATGCTCTCACCAGTATGGTATTGTTGTCCAACACTTTCATTCACGAATACTGTGAGAAAACTTGACCAATATTCTCACCAAGTTGTACAGCTGCAATCCTCCGTTCTTTGCGACATCTGCCAAGTCACTAGCCGTGCTCAGTAATCCTTAAAAACTAGGGAAATTTAGCAGCCCATAAATCATGAAATAACGATAATAGAATCGTTTACCAATCAAATCTGTGCTATTTGTTTTTCCAGGCAGTTGATGTTAGTAGCTGCCTGAATGGTTAAACATGTTACCAGCAAAGCTAGACACTAGTTATACGTAACGCTATTGAGATGAATTGGCATTGTTGTCATCTTTCTTTATTTGAGGTAATTAAGAATGCATGAAATTAGCACCAAATTTGAAACTGCGCGTTAATTCTAGTTGGAAATATTTTATTTAACGTTAATTTCTGTACCTTAATACAACAAAGTGTATTCAAACTTGATTGAAGAGTCCATCCTTGATTTGAAGGATTCGTCCAGATACAAAAAAATGCGTGGCGAAGCTACAAAGGGTACAAGCTTGGATTAATTCAACTTTGAGTGGTGTTACTGAGTGTTGAAAGTTAAAACTTTCTGACGTATTCTGCTGCCTGATAAATCCTGCGAGAACACTTGTACATGAAAGTCTGTCTCAAAGTAGATTTCTCCTGAAATCTCCTTGAAAGAAAACCAGATAGATTTTTGTCGCTATTAATTCTGCGTTGCTCAAAATCTCACACGACATTTAATAGGAGGCTCCTGAGACAGACTTCAACAGGGCCGTCGAAAGACGGGCTGGGCCCTAGGATAATTCGGCCACTCCATTTCCTTCTTAGATCCCGCCCTCCAATGCACTTGCATAACGCTGCTTTTAGATGGAAAGGCCCTAATGTACACTGTTAAAACATAATTCTTGATGGAATTCTTTTTCTCCCATGTAAAGACAAAATGTATAATTCTTGTGGGCCCGCGGGCCTGGAAGAAACGTTCCTAAAGGAAAATTGAAAACAAGGAAAAAATGCATCATATATTTTTCCGGGCCCCTACAGGTCCCGAGCCCCATGGTAACTACCCTGGCTACCCCCTCCTGGACGGTCCTGGACTTCAATTTCTAGCAGCTTTGATTCCTATGATAAGGTAATTTGAACACGAATTCGTTTTTAGTTTACAACCTAGCTCACCGTAGCACCTGTTTCAATTTCATTTATGATCTGCTAAATTCGCCGGTGAATCGGCACGTTTATCTTTCAAAGCGTGGAGGATAGTGAAGTTTTCTAAGTGTAAAGGACAGCTATTGATATGTCAAACAAGAATGATCCACTTCTGGTGAAATGCCTCCTTTACACTAGTTTGCTTGAATCGAAAGTACATGCAAATTTTGTGCAATATCTCGTCCTGTTGGTCCAAACCAAGTATTATTTGTTTGCTTGAATCAGAAGTAAAATGAAATTTCGTGCCTACTTGTATCAACTAATAACATGCAAATAGAATGTAACATCTCGTCCTACTCATCTAAACCAAATATTATTTGTTTGCAAGTGTCAAAGAGTAAAACGCTATTTCGTGCAATGTCTCATCCAAACCGAATATTAGTTGCGAGGGGCAAATCACTTCTCAAAATAGCGTACGTGATTTTTGTGATTTTGAAATCACATGATTTTTTCTCTGTGATTTTTCGTGATTTTAGTGATTTATAGCAATTTTTTCGTGCGATTTTTCAGTAATTTTTCAGTGATTTGTGATTTTTGGTGCTTTCTGTATGTGATTTTGCTTGTGATTTTGTGATTTTGTATGTGATTTCTTTGTGATTTCAAGGAAGGTGTACGAAAAAAAATCAATGAATTGCCCCTCGATTAGTTGGTGGATGTATGAATAGTAAAATGTAATTACCTGTTCCCTTATATCAATTAGGTAACGTGCAAATATACGTATACTGTCTCGGCTAAACCAAATATTATTTGTTTCCATGTGTCAAAGAGTAAAACGCTATTTCGTGCAATGTCTCATCCAAACCGAATATTAGTTGTTGGATGTATGAATAGTAAAATGTAATTCCCTGTTCCCTTATATCAATTAGGTAACGTGCAAATATACGTACTGTCTCGGCTAAACCAAATATCATTTGTTTGCATGTGTCAAAGAGTAAAACGCTATTTCATGCAATGTCTCATCCAAACCGAATATTAGTTGTTGGATGTATGAATAGTAAAATGTAATTCCCTGTTCCCTTATATCAATTTGGTAACGTGCAAATATACGTACTGTCTCGGCTAAATCAAATATTTTTGTTTGCATGAGTAGCATCTCATTTCGTGTAAAGTTTCTGTTTCCTATAATTGCCGGTCACTGTGTGCTTGCCAATTTGTGCATCATTTAGTTGTTTGATTTCTTCTCTGAAATATTTTTTTTATGTTTTTTTTCTATATTCAATTAAAAATTTTACAGACATATTACTGATTACATTACGTACAAACTACATTACAGTACTACTAAGACGATGCCACAGGGAGCGAAATACTATGTCTACCCTGAGGCCATTCTAGTATTCTAAAAGTAATTAAAAGCTACATAAAACTACATATAACCATGGGCAATTTAGGCACTATTGTTGTGCTTTCTCAACTAACGAAGAAACAATAATTATTCGATACTCACCCCTGGCAAGCAACGTTTGTATTCCGGTGAAACATCGTGGTTTGACTTAGGCCCTCCTCTTTCAAATTTTGAAAATTCTGAATCCCAACTGCAACAACATTTCGCCTCCCTAGCTTACCCTAACGAACTCATTGCTGCGAGTGCAGTTCGTTAGGGTAAGCTAGGGAGGCGAAATGTTGTTGCAGTTGGGATTCAGAATTTTCAGAATTTGAAGGAGGGCCTAAATCAAACCACGATGTTTGACCGGAATACAAACGTTGCTTGCCAAGGGTGAGTATTGAATAATTATTGTTTCTTCGTTAGTTTAGAAAGCACAACAATAGTGCCCGAATTGCCCATGATATAACTATTACAGAAAAAAGTAAAAATACAAACAGACAATAAGGATACAAGCGAAGGTAGCCTGCAATCAAATAAGGTAATTGCATGGATGGATTGGTAGATTTAGAGCCAAACATGGTAAATCTGCAAATTTGATTATTTAGTTGCAAGTTTCCCCTTAAGACATGATTACAAAACAAAGAACTACTAAAACAAACATATACAGAAGGGGTTTGGGTGTTCTATGAAGGGATATACGTAGTCTTCAGTCAAAGCGTTCTCTTTCGAAGATATAGTTCATTGTTGCATGAAATATTTCCTTTAAGGTAAGTGCAAAGAGCTTCTCGAACAAAGTATAGGTTGGAATTATCAGCAGCACGTTTTAAGTTTTGCTCAAGTAGGCAACATAATCTGTTGTGGATTTTGATCTGAAGTGCAATTCCACATTAGATTTATATAAGTTCAACGCCTAAAATCTATACCTCAATATACAAAATTTTTAAATCAATACCAGATGTCTATATTACTACACCCCCTCTTTGTTTATTGCTTTCCATTTTAACTATTGGTGAATATAAATCACTAACCGCCAACTTTCTGAAAGTGAAATGCAAGGATTAATTCAACCATGAGGCATCCCACCCAGTACAATGCTCTGTTGGCACTAGCTACGCAAGTAAAGTCCGTTTTATTGGCTAATTGAGCTACCGCATTATAAAAAGAGAATTGGAAATAAGGAAACAAGAAGCGAAACGCGGAACGGTAAGCAAAAGGTCACCTGTATGTAGCTTAGATATGAAATAGTTCAGCCCAGCCAAAACCAGCTGAGATACATACAAACTTCAGTGTTTTCGTGATTTTTCCTGAGGTATCGAGACAAAAACTTACGTTTAGAGCCTTCTGATCCCCTCTTCCCCCTAATTCAATGTTGCCAAGATCGAACTGTGTTTGATTCAAGCAACATCGAAACAAGGGAAGCAGGGGACACGTGGGCAAAGGCTGAAGTAGTGCATTGTTATGCGCTCCGTGATTTGTATCAAGTAGTCATGAATCACTGACGCTGTAAGGTAAAATATCACGTGTAGTTAGGTGATTCTGCCTTGTGCGATATCTGTTAACGTAATTTTGCACATAAATTGCTCAGGATATTTTACCGGAATTAATCCAGCTCTTTAGAATCTTTGTACTTCTCCTCCAAAGTTACCTGTCGCAATTGTCTGCTTCTCAAGTTACTTTAGGACTTGGGTGCGTCGAATTAGCATATTACTTTTGGTTGATATCTCCGTCCGCCTTATGGCTCCGTCGGTTTGTTTGTCTGTTTGCAACCTTTGCACATCTAATTTTAGCTGCCACATGATTTCACTGCGGTTAGCACAGGCATTTTAGCGCATTGCGATATGGAAAGGATTATAATGTTACCTTATTGTGGCATATCAAAACAGCAGTACTTGAATGGCCAATTTACTTGATTGAAAGTCACATTATCAAACATTTGTCACAACTATAATTATTTTAAAGTATCATGATTTGTGAGACTTTAGAGGATTTTTTCCAGGGAGTGCTATTTTTAGAAGTAGCCATTGCATGCAGAAGCTGCTATTGCCCAAATCGTAGACAATTTGATAACAATCTATACTCCGTTTATACGGAACAAAAATACGGGATCGTGATCCCACAAGGATCGAGGTCGTGATTCGAGTTGCGTTTACAAGGGCGTTAAAAACGGATCAAGATCGCAATCCACTCGCACATGCGTGTTGTGCATAGTTACGGAGCCTAGAATCACTATAAAGACACATGTATCTACTGTGCATGCTTAAAGGATTTCGATTGATATCGCGATCGCGATCCGAGAGGCGCTTACACTCTTTCACTTTTTCACACTTTTTCAGGATTGGGATTGCGAATCCATTTTGATTCTGGGGGTAGACTCCATCCCCTATTTCTCTCACCCGTTCTTAGAGATATGAGACCAAAAATTGATAGAAATTTTAATTATCATGTAAAAAATGAAAATGAATCATCGAAACCTAATTATCGATGTTTTTGTTGTTGCTAAAGCATCATAAGCAACAACTAATTAAGCGACGTCATATTTATGAAAGCATATTAAAAGTAAATATGATAAATTTTTCACAAATATCAAAAGTAGATATCAAAATATACATTCATTGAAAATTTGGGCTCAATCAGAGCAATGACGAAAGCATAGGAAAAAAACAAAGTTGCATCTCACTGAGAACATAGCAAAATTATTGGTTACCATGGAAACAGTTCTAAAATTAGAACGAAATTTTTTTTATATTTTGAATGCAATTAGATAAAGGATCAAAGTCATGAGATCTCAGGATCATCCCGCACATACTGAACAAGACGTAGCCAAAAATACAGTGCGTAATATTATGAATTCCTATTGACCAAGTGATATCGGCAAATCAAAGAACACAGGGAAACAAGGGACGAAGAGGTAGAAGTCTAGCGAAAAATTTCAATTGTTGCTATTCATGGGAATTTTGAAGTGACATCTGTTTTTTTCGGTATAATCTTCTTATTTTGCAATGAGGCTACAGACATTGTTTAGAAGTCCCCTACAGTAAAAACCCGCGTATAAGAACCTGCAATTTTGCAAGTCAGCCTGATTAGGTTCTTATGTATTTAGTATTTAGTAGGAAGTAAGGCTGTTCAGGTTCTTAAATTGGTTCTTATTTCATTCAGGGCTTCCAGGTATTTATTTTGTTCAGATTGAGACTTCAAGCCCATTATCCACTGTCTGTTGAGAGACACCTGTGTTCATGAGGCCTTATCAAAACATCAGTTCATGGAAGAATCAGAAATTTTACAGAATGCAAGGAAAAGCTTTCAAAGCATCTTTAGAGCTCTTTGCAATTTGCACACATCACAGAATCAGTATGTATAAGCTCTATGACAAAGCAACTAGAGTTTTGATTTAGTTTGATGATCTCCACGAATAAGAACCTATTTCCAATTTCAGGCTGAATGGGTTCTTATATATTGGGGGTCTAATGTCAGAATTTTGAGCCTGTAGGTTCTTAATCACTAGGTTCTTATACGCGGGTTTTTACTGTATTCATCTTTTAGCTTTTTGTTAAATGAACACATGATAAATAGGTAGACCATGCTAGTCAAGCACATTTATTTATGAATCAATATACGTTAACTGAATACCATCTATGCCTTATTTTGCTTATTATTAATCAATAGATGGTTGCCGTAATTAGCAGGGAATCTATTTATGTAACTAACCCTCCATTGATATTTGATATTCCGCATCATAAATAATTTCATATGTTTTTAAGTTTGGCATGGATACTCAATGAAAACACAAACAAATCATGGCTGCATTCTACACATTCAATGCTGCCGTTCAGTTGCAAGTCGCAAGTTATACATGAAAAGTGCAATTATGAAAGACTTCTGAAACCATTAGCGATAGGATCAGGAATATTGAACTAACCCTCCATTGATATTTGATATTCCGCATCATGAATGATTTCATATGTTTTGAAGTTTGGCGTAGATACTCAATGAAAACGGAAACAAATCATGGTTGCATTTTATGTATGCAATGGTGCCATTGAGTTGCAGGTTGCAAGTTATACATGAAAAGTGTAATAGACAACTACGCTAAAGATGGCGACGAGAAAATTTTTACCAAGTTGCATTGCGTTCTTTGATCGAATTTTACAGTAGAAACCCGCATAAAAGAACCTACTTTTATAAGACCCTTGAGGCTGAAATTCAATATTTTAAACCCCCTAAATAAGAACATCCCAGAGGCTGAAACTGGGAAAGGTTCTTATGTAGCAGATTTCATGTCTTCAGAATTTACGAGAACTTTAAAGAATTCTTAATATTCTGATCAGAATCCTTCAGTGGTACAAAAGACTATCAGATTTTTAACAATGACTCGAACCTAAAAATGTTCTCAAGAATTCTCAAGGAATTCTAAAAAATTCTCTTGATTTCTTGTGTTGAAAACAGTATTAATGTGTATATTGTATATAAGAACCTCTAAGAACCTTGCAGGCTGGAATTTATAATAACAGCTACTTAATTAAGAACCTATTCAGGCTGCCAAAGAAAACCCTAGGTTCTTTTATGCGGGTTTCTACTGTAAAATCGCTAAAGATTCGTGATTCGAACGCAATGCTTTTTGCTAAAAAGTTCCTCACTGCCATCTTTAACATAATCGTCTATTCTGAAACGCTTCTGAAACCATGAGTGATAGGAGCAGGAATATGTGTATAACTAACACTCAATCGACTATCGACATTTGATATTCCTCATTATCAATGACTTCACATGTTCAGCATACAGCTCAAATCCTTACTGGTTGCTGAAGCACGCGGAAATAATCCAATTTCAAGGTATTTAGCCAATCAAATAGCCCTTTCCAACCACGTGATACCACAGTGGCCATTCGAAGTGTGTTCAAGCCAGGATGAATTGAGCTAAGAATCAGCGTCATGAATCCAATTGTTGGAATGCGGTGGTATTCGATAATCAAGGGAAAATATACCCTGGGTACCAGAGCCAAAAAATCAGGGTAGGGAAAATGAAGCGAAAGGCAGGGGCTCTTGAAATGGTACCAGTTGCTCTGAGTGCTTTCAGCGTCATCGAGATCGACGATCAACATTTTATTCTGCGTAGATGAACAGCGCGGTTTCTTGGCTCACGTCATTCTAACTTGTTTGAATGTCAGGCCCTTCAGATCTAAGACATAATAAATTCGGTCGACTTTTCGTGGAAGCGTGTCACATCATATTATCGCTTTTAACACTACGAGCATGTTTCTAATCTCTTCATTTCAAGTCAACTCGAAGGCTAATTGTTCCTCCCACTTGGACGGGGGGTAATGAGCAACGGCTCACGTGACTACTACTTTTTACCACTTTTAATGTTACATACAAAAAAAATGTTAATACGTAAAAAACGCCATATCCCACATGAACATATTTTTCTTTCTGACTTATTTTTTCAGGTGTTTGTCGGTTTCTCGATTGTAGTCGCTGCATGGCATGAAAACTGCTCAAGTTTGTGAGAGAGCCATACTCAATTCTAAGACGCCTTTGTTATGTCACATGAGATTCCTTCAGATCCAACGTATAATAGCAACAGTCCCTTTTCATATTGAGGTTAATCATCTATTATTCTATTTTCTACTGGCAAGATTCTTCAGAAAATAGTTTGCCCCATAACTAAGGGACTAGAAAGTGAAAGCGCTCGCTTCGCTCGCATTGCCATATTATAATTTTTCACGAAAATCTAATGACACCAGCTCAAACAGACGGATATTCCATAGCAATGCTGCTCTTGTTCAAGTAAGCTAGAGTTTATGGTACTGGGTGTTACTCTCGAGTACCGAATAAACAGGGGGCTGAGAAAAATCGGGGGGGGGGGGGGGTCGGAAATGGCTCGATGTTACAATAATCGGGGGAGTTGAAGCAATCGGGCGTTTGGAGAGATTGAAAATAATCGTTTTAGCTAAACTTATATATATTAATTTTGAGCTCAATGTAAGCTTAATCTTTTATATATTAATGTAAACAGTGATGTTGCTGATACATTTACCTACGAACTCTGGTTCTGAATGCACTTCTTGAGACTTGCGTTTATTCAGAAATTGTGTTTACCATCATTTCGTTTTTCCAAAAATCAATAAAAGGGGGGCTGGGCTGAAATAAGAGTAGGGGGTTGGAACATTTTCAAAAATTGATAAGCGGGGGGAAGGGGAGATTCTTCGATACTCGACAGTAACAAAAATTAATCCTGTTTGAAAACTCACAAAAATTCGTTTTTTAAACTTATGACAAAATTTCACCAGCTCCGTAAAGCCAAAACAAGCAATAAAGAGCAGAAATGTTCAAAGTTGACTTGAACTGGGTGTATGTAAACTTTTGACGATAAGGTCTATGAACAAGGGTGCAATTAACGACAGTTCGCAAATAATTTCTGAAGATGAAGTCAGTTCAAATTTAGCTGCTTTGCTCAAAATTTGAGATGATCCTCGCTTTAAAAACAATAGACAAGAATGGGCTAAGGTCCGCTTTACCCTTCTCAAGTGCTGTGACCATACTTTTTAAAACTTTCAGTTTTATTCTACTTCCGTCATTCAAGACAAAAGTTTCTATTGCATGAAATCTGTTAAAGAAAGCTAAAGATGGTCCGTCAAGACATTGATCACTTGACTTGAATGGATGTATACAAAACTTTGCCGATGCTTATTAAGTCTATTTAGACATGACCTAAAAGTAAGCCATGAATGAGCCAGAAGGGGCGAAGTTTGTAGATTTAATTAAGCTCGTGAGACATAAAATACGACTGTTTCGAGGTTTCTCTTCATGATCAAATGTGCTAGCAGTAACTTTAATTCAAAGAGTGCAGCGTCCTTGCATCAACAAATTCATTAATTGAGGATATCACATCTTATGATTTATAACAATTTTTAATTTCTCTATCAAAAGCTTGATGCTTTTTTCGTAAGCATTAACCACCAAAGAAATTCCTGGTTTATAATGGGAGAACTCCTGTTGGCAACATGACATGCTATGCCGAGAGAATAACACAGGCTGCTTTTTTCAAGGTGTTAGCCCCGGGATTACATTTCGAAGGGGAGTCTCGGTGTTGGGGGGGGAGGGGGGAGGGACCTTTGTACTTTATAATGGAAGAAACAAAATGTTCACATGTCTCACTATTGCCTAGATATAAATGGATTTTTGATCGTTAATTTTGATGGCTTTGGTGAAGTCAACAAACAAACTGCTGGAAACAATGAGCACGTGCCTAAAGCAATTGTTTTTACAGGTTTGTTGACAATTTGAAGACAGAACCCCTTCAAAGAGCCATTGCACCCAGGGTCCTTTTCAGGTACGGTGCTCTTTTTTAGATTGTCTGAAAATTAAACTTAGCCTCAGCAAAAATCCGATTAAGTGGCGTTGAAGCTCCTATCACTATTGTGAAAGTGTCTACGTCCGAACTGTTAGCTATCGCTCGATTCTGATTCTTTGTTTGGATTTAGCTGTTGGGCCTAAATCACCTGCTTCTTTCTTTATACGACCACCGCGTCTAAAATGCCTAAAAAGTAAATTTTTAGAACTGTTGACTCTTGTACCATGGAATTAGGTATCAGTGTTTAGGTATAGGATCATTCGACGGGGCGACAGAAACTTTTCAGCGATTGAAATTTTTCTGCCATTTTTATAGCTCTAGGAAGATAAGGCTCGCAGTGGAATGACAATAACAACAACAACATTTCAACTCATCGATATGAGCGTGTTCTTATGGAATGAGGCTTAGGTTTAACTTCAATTGAACTGTTCCTTCAGTGTGGATCTATTGTTTCCAGTTAGGTCAAACTTGATTTGGAGACAGTCTAAAACAGTAGCGTACCTGACATCCCCCCAGTAATGACCCCGTCGGACAGTAAAAGTACAGCGGGGAAATCATGAAACAGTGCATTTTCAGAGGGGATTGAAAGGATCGTGACGTGGAAATAAAACCTTTTGGCTATTACCTGTGATGGAACTTGTATAATTTTTAATGGGGAAACAAAGATTTCAACGGGGCAGCAACAGAAACTAGGCTAGAAGAGTGCTCTAAACTCAAACTTGGCCGGGAAGGTCAGTTTCCTGGCGGTTCTTTCTTTTACCTTGGTGGGGCAGCGTATCAGCGGAGTCATTACTGGGGGTGGGGGTGTTACCAGCAAAAGATTTTGTGTTACTGTGTCCTCTAAATACTAACTGCTTGCAATAGTCACAAAACCATAATCATTGGAGTTCCCACCACTTGCACCAGAACATGTTCCACTAATCGCCATTCCACTATTGCAAAATGAACCTCCACCTCCTCCGGCTTGATTTGAATGTGATCCTGCTCCTCCTCCAGAGTAACCACCTCCACCTCCAGATGCACCATTGTCTTCACTGCCTCCTCCGCCACCTCCAAATCCGCCAGCAGCCCCAGGAGATGGACCACCGTGGCTGCCATCGTTCATGTTTCCTGCATTTCCACCGACCCAGTTCTGTGCTCTTGAACCTCCTCTTTCTCCATGCGAAATTCCAGCTCGGCCTGTGCCTTGTCCAAGCCATCCAGCACCTACTCCACCATGGTAACTCCCACTGCTACAACACTGGCCTGGCTGGCCACCGCTGCCACCACCTCCTACTTGACCCGCATTTGCACCAGCGGAGCTTGTACCAGATTCTGATTGAGTACCTGCAACCCCATTGTACCCTGCTGATGCACCACCTGAAAGAGATTTCATGTTTCATTTATGTCAGGTACCTAAGAACTGGGAATAAACGTTCCCTGTAAGCTCATCAAATTTATAAGGAATTCAACTTTCCATGCAATTCAAAAATTCTTTACAGAAAACCAGATGAATCTAGGGACTATAAACTTGCTCTGAAAATTGTCGACTGAGTTGCCTATTCCCAACCTGGAATAAAACACGCTTCTCATTGTTTGAAGATACGAAATGGCTGTAGATTGATCCCTGTTTTTGACGAATTTTGGAGGATTTCAGGCATGCCATTTACCTCAAAATCCTTAATTTGCAAAATTTACTGCGGCGTAATAATTGCAAAAAATAATCCTAATGAAAGGTAGTCTTTTAGCGACAGAACAACGTATGAAGCGCTTCAATCGGCCTCTTACTCATTTTTCCACAACAAATTCCGCCGGGTCACTTTTTTGGGTCACCCAGTGCTGTTTTCAGAATTTGATAGGTTTGAAATTACCAATCAAACACATCCTAAATATTGACAGTAACAATCATTACCTCCACCCCCAGCTGCAACTAACAAGACGTTATCTGATTTGTAAACAAAGCTTCCTCCTCCCCCACCAGTTCCCGCATTATCCTCAATTGACAAGCCAAGTGAAGCTGCCGTTTGTGTTGTAGACCGGCCACCTTTTACTTCAACTGAATTGCCTCCTCGATGACCGACTACGATGTTAAGAACAGTGCCAGCAGCGAGAAGGAACTTTCCTTGCATGAAGGCTCCTTTTCCACCGCAAAATGTGCCAGGACTTGAACCGTAATTTGTGATGTGTGTGCCACCTTTTGCGCCAGCTACCTTGATGATGTAGTAAGTTGTCATAGGGATTGTGTATGTTTGTACGACTCCTACACGACCTGTACGTCCTTGTGTTGTGAAAGCTGTTCCAGGTCCTAGTACAACAAAAGACTATTTTAGCAAGAAGACAAAAGTCAAGAAGACGCCAGCACAATTCTTTTGTTCGATCATGTAAATTGCAAAGTGAAATGAAAATCAAAACTTTTACGAGTCTCGAGAGACTTATTGTATGTACGTTTTATTCTGACAACTTGAAAATTATAATTTAGAAGGCCGCACTGAAAAAATAGGATGTCGAGAAGGGAAGCAAAATGCAATGGGAGCATATTCACAAATGACGGAGATGCGAGAATGCAAACAGCTCTTAAGGAATTGTTTTGTCTATGAGCAGCTTTCTGGGAGGGAAAAGGCTGGAAAATTAGAATGCTCTAAGAAAACAGAAAGGTAAATGCCTTTCCAAAGACGTCCGCGCGTCTTGCTGCTAAATGAAGCTAATTTCTATTGTAGTGAGGATCCTGAATTGGTAAAATGGACTTGAGATATTGCTCACAGGCATTGTTTGTGTTGGATATCAAGACTGTAAAGCCACCAAAGTATGGCAGAAAAACCGAAAAACCACCTCATGATTCAGCTAAAATCGTCATAGCATCTTTCTGCATTTTGCACTCTGCTTGGAGCTGGATTTTTTTGTTTCCATGAAATTTCAATGAACCAAGCACAGGCTGTCTTTCCAGCTCGGACTGAGTTGTCGAATTGAATTTAGTCCGTCTTGAGTTGCAACTCTGCCTTTTCCATATTGAAAACGCAAAGATCTAAGCCAATATATAAGCGATTTTTCGTTAAAAATGACCTCAAAATTTGACAGAGCCAATAAAAAGCATTTCATGTTGGCAATATAAAGGAAAGAAGTGGTCGTATAGCGAGCATTTTCTCCTGCATTGCCCTCAGTTTGACTTCATGCGCACGAATCTCTTCAGTCAACTGGCGGATGTACCTGGGTTAGATATTACAAGTATGGATTCAAAAGATTTGTGTGAACTACTATTGTACGGAACTTCCGATTTGAATGTTGTCGAGAACAGAATCATTATTGAAGCAACAATATCCTTCATTGAACGATCCAAGAATCATTATTGAAGCAACAATATCCTTCATTGAACGATCCAAGAGATTTTGCTAAAAACTCTTTTAAGTAATTTTATAGCAGCAACTCTCCTCTATTTCCCTTTTCTTTCTTTGGTTTAGTTTTTTTTCTAGTGTTTTTTTTCTAGTGTTTTTTTTCATTATAATGTTGTTATTTGTTATTATTTTAATTTTGTTCTCGTTGTTTTTGATTGTTTGTTGATTTTCTTTTTGGACATTGTGAGCCTTAATTTGTAAGTCCCATCTACAGTGGGAACTAGGTGACCTCGTGTCTTTTCTCGCTGTGGATGGGACAAATAATGTATAGTATGTTTAGATTAGGGTTTTGCTTGATAAAAAAAAGAAAAAAAAGTGGTCGTATTTACCGAGGTTATTGCATGATGTTGATGCACAAGCTGCATTACAAGGATCTCCTAGAAAAACAAGGATCACATCGTCATACTGGGTTGATTTATATGATATACTCTAGCCTAAGAATTCTATTGCTTTAAGGGAGCTGTCAGAATGTATGGAACAGAGGGGGCGGAAGGATTTGACAGGGTCACCAAAATTATTGGATTTTTTTTTTCATTTTATATTATTCATACACAAAGAAACCCTTCAGCAAATCAAAATACATAAATCTATTTACAATGATAAAAACCAAGAATAAAAACCTACAGTCCTATGAAACCTAATCATTGCTGTTCTTCCAGGGAGTTGTGTTTTAGAGTCTAGCTCTTTAGATGCGTTTTAAGCTGTTTTTTGAAACGATCTAATGTCGGTAGCTGACGAATTTCAGCAGGTGTATCATTCCATGATGTGAGAGCTGCGTAATGAAAGCCTTTTTTGGCAAATTCAGTTCTATATCTAGGGATCTGGAGATCTTTACAGTGCCTCGTATTGTAGGTCGAGTGAAAAGATCTCTGTTGGTATTTATCCCAAAGGCTTTCAGGGCAAAGTCTGTTCACAATCTTATAGGTCATGACATTCCGGTCGTAACGGAAAAGATTTTCTACATTCAACCAGTAAGCCGACCAGCTATCTTTTATTCTTGCATTTGATATTATTGAACAGGCCCGGTCTTGAAGGCGTTGAAGAGCAGCTAGTTTTGTTTTTGACAGACTACCCCAGATAACATCACCATAACGCAGGTGACTCTCAATTAGTGCATGATATACACTACACAGTTGGGATTGTGGAACGATATTTTTCAATTTTTTTTAGAGCTGCAAGGCCTCCACTCATTTTGCCTTTAGTGCGTTTAAACTGTTCATCCCAATTTAGCTTCTCATCAATTATAAGCCCGAGGGATTTTGTCTTATCGACTATCAGAAGCATTTAGTTTCAGCACTTCTGGCAGGTCTAGATTTTTGGTTTTAAGCGGATGCCCTATGACCATGAATTCGGTTTTTTTCGGATTTGGGCTGAGTTTATTCACCCTCATCCACTCAGAGAGATTGGAAAGCTCTTGATGTGCGTCCTCAACTAGTTTCGCTACATCATCCGATGCAATCGTTATACTGGTATCATCAGCATAGATGCTAGCCCGCGAGAATCTAAGACACTTTTCTAAGTCATTCAGGTAAATGATGAAAAGAAGAGGGCCTAAACAAGAACCTTGGGAGATACCACATGTTACGTCTCTGGCTTTTGACTGCTGACCATTCAGAGAGCAAAACTGTTTTCTATTATTTAGGTAAGATTGAAACCAATCCCCAGCTTTGCCTCTTATTCCATATGCACGTAATTTTCTGAGTAATATATCATGATCGACCGTATCGAAGGCTTTCTTAAGGTCGAGAAAAATAGTGAGATTGACATTGCTGCGATCTATGTTTTCGTACCAAAAGTCTGTGCTGCTTATGAGTGATGTTATCGTGGAGTATAGCTTACGAAAAGCTGCTTGGGTGCACGTAATACTCTTATTAATGTTGAGAAACTCAAACAGTTGATCGTGCGTTAATCTTTCTAGCATCCTTGAAAACACTGAGATTACAGAGATAGGCCTGTAGTTGTTTACATCAGTTTTTGGGCCCGACTTGTAAATAGGGGTGACCCTCGCCAATTTCCAAATATCAGGGAAAACACCATTCGTAAGCGACGAGTTATCAATCAGCATTAAAGGGTGCGCGATAAATTCACACGCGTCTTTTACCAAAGTTATGGTAACTTTGTCCGGACCAGAGGCTTTCCCGTTCTTCAGCTGATTGATAGCATTCATCACATACTTTTTGTCGACCGTTCTAAATAGCATTTCGTCGTTTATCGGCGTAATATGCTGCAAGCAATTATCACTTGGTCTGGTTTCTATACTTCCTGCAAGCTTTGGTCCAACAGATACAAAGTGACAATTTAAAGCTTCAAGCACATCACGCTCTTTTGTCAATGTTGTGCCGTCAATTTCGAGACTGGAAAGCGTTGTGGATTTAACATCTTTGTCCAAGACTCTGTTTATTGTTTTCCACATTTTCTTTGGATCCCCTTTATTTTTCTTAATTAAACCTTTGTAATAATCCTGAATAGAATATCTAATTTCATTAGTTACTTTATTCCGCTGCTTAGTATAAGCTGGCCACATTTCAGGAGATTTTGCCGCCATTTTTTTCAGTCTGTCCCTAGTCTCCATCGATTTTCTAAGACTTGGAGTTAACCAAGGAGCAAATTCTGATCTTACTCTTCTTTTCTTAATCGGAGCATGTATATTCAAAAGCGATTCAAAAATCTCCTGGAATGTGCCAGCCATGGCAGATGGATCATTAGCAAAGGGGGTGAGAATGGTTTCCCAATCTATTTGTTGCAGATCGTGTTGAAAAAGTGCCTTGTCGTATTTCTTCATTGTACGAGATTCGACTATTTTTGGCTTTGCTCTTTTCTTCTTTATTCGCCAGGCATTTACTTTTCTTACTCCGAACACTAAATAGTGGTCCACCATTCCCGTTTCTAGGACGTCTGCCTCTAAAATATATTTGGAGCTCGAGGTAGTGAAATGATCTATGAGTGATTTGCTTACTCTTTGTTCACCTAGTTCGGTTGTTGTTACTGCGACTCTCGTGTAGTTTTTAATCAACTGCTCTAGTTGATATTCGGAATACACAAGCTTCAGTTTTTTTGTATTAGTATCTGTACTATTCTTAAAATCGCAGTTTGTGTCTCCAACAAGGATAATTTTCTTTCCTTCCTTATCAAGGTATCGAAGAGATTCTCTAGGTTTTCGAATGTTGCTTCATCTACCCCGGATCTTGGGGGTCGATACCAGCAGACAACGAAAAAAGACCTGGCATTTTGTTGCTTTATCTCTAAGGAAAGAAGCTCTAGCTTATCGCTGTTTTGTTTGATCTTGGGCTCTGGAAGGGTATCTTTAACATAAATTGCGACCCCTCCCCCATTTGCGTTTCGGTCGTTACGAAATATTTTGTAACCCTCTATCGATACTTCGGCATCTCCAATGTTTTCGTCCAACCGGGTTTCGCTAAGACCAATTATATCAATATCATTGTCATGCAGTATGATGCTGAGCTCATTCCTATATTTTCTGAGCGAAACTATGTTTAGGAAAGCGGTGTTGCTCTTTACGTAAGAGACTCTATTAAAATGACACCGAGGGATGATGTGCCCTCTGATGGACTGGAACTTCTCTGTGTTGAAATTTCCCCACCAAAAAGCAAGCCCTTTCTTGTTGTTGCCTGGTATAAACCTCCAAGTGGCCTTGTTGACTCCTTTGATATGCTGGAAAAAGCTCTAGCTTACCTTGACAAGGAGGGCAAAGAAATTATCCTCCTTGGTGACACAAATTGTGATCTTGCCAAAAAGTTAACTGATCAGACATTGGATAACAACGCAAAGCACATTTCAAGTTTGTATGAGCTTTTCAGCTTCAAACAGCTTATTGAGGAGCCAACAAGAGTCACTCTTGACACGGCAACAGTCATTGATCATGTTGCTACAACATGTCCCAGAAACATCGTGAAATCAGGAGTGCATGAGGTTTCCCTGAGTGATCACTATATGGTTTACTGCATTCGGAAGTTTAATGGTGCAGTAGAAAAAGGTCACAAAACTATTAAGACTCGCAAAATGAAAAATTTCAATGAGGAAGCATTCCTTGCTGATGTTTCTGGGGTATGTTGGGAGCAAATGCTTACTGAAACTGATGATATCAACTTGCTTGTCAACTATTGGTCTGAAATGTTTTCTTTGATCATTGAAAAACATGCCCCTTTGAGTGAAATGCGGGTCTCTGAAAAGTATTGCCCATGGATCAGTAAAGATCTTAGGGATTTGATGCGTACAAGAGACAAACTTAAAAAGTCAGCAGTCAAAGGTAAATCCCCAATCCTTATGGACTCTTATAGACAGATCCGTAATAAGGTCAATGCCCTTAATGTTCAGCTGAAGAAGCAGCATTATACCAATAGGATCGCTGCATGTAAAGGTAATATGAAAGAGTCTTGGAAAACAATTAATGAACTTCTCAACAAGAGATCAAAGTCAGGTAGCATTGATTGTCTCAAAGAATCTGGCACTGAAACTCGGAATAAAAAGGACGTTTCTAATGCAATGAACAATTTCTTTTGCACTATAGGTAGGGAACTAGCAGATAAAATACAACCTGCCATTAATCCCCTTCTATCAGGTGAATATGAGATTAATAATGATAAGGCCAAGTTTCACTTTGAGGCAGTTGAGCTAAAAGATATCAGGGATGCATTTGCCAAGGTTAAAACAGCAAAGAGCTTTGGAATTGACGGTATTTCTAGCTACTTTATGAAGCTTGCTTTGCCATATATTGAAAACTCTCTGGCTTTCTTGTTTAACACATCCATTGAAACTAGCCAGTTCCCAGATTCATGGAAAGTAGCTAGAATTACCCCGATTTTCAAAGATGGAGATAAGACTGAAAAATCTAATTATCGCCCCATATCAGTCTTGCCTGTCATCTCAAAGCTCTTTGAAAAACTTGTTTTCAACCAGCTGTACCAGCATATGAAAGATAATGGTCTCTTTACATCTGATCAATCAGGTTTTCTGCGCCTACATTCTACACTAACTTGTTTGCTTAAAATGAGCGATGACTGGTACAACGGGCTTGATCTCGGTAAGCTCGTTGGATTAGTATTTATTGACCTGAAAAAGGCATTTGATACGGTCGACCACGATATTCTCTGTAAAAAGCTCGAACTTTATGGCGTCCAGCAGCGAGAGCTGTCTTGGTTTAAGTCTTACTTATCTAACCGCAAACAATTCTGTAGGGTTAACGGTGTTGATTCAGATATCGGGGAAATAGAAGTAGGAGTACCACAGGGTTCATGCCTTGGCCCTCTTCTCTTTCTCATCTATATCAATGATCTTCCTGAGGCTGTCCAAGGTTCCTCTGTGACTATGTACGCTGATGATACCAGTCTTTGTCATCAGTCTCGCGATTTGACTCAGCTTAATGAGGCTATAAATAGCGATCTCAGTAAATTGGAGACTTGGCTTCAAGGAAATAAGCTTTCGTTGAATGTGGCAAAAACTCATTCAATGCTCATATCCACCAAGCAGAGACACAACTCTCTCAAAAGTCGAAATGAAGCCTTGGTACTGAAGATACGCGACAATGAACTCGAAGTTGTTCAAAAGACAAAATACCTTGGAGTGCAAATCGATTGCTCTTTAGATTGGAAAGAGCAAATTAAGGCAGTTTCTACAAAGGTCTCCAGGGCGATCGGCTTTTTAAAACATGCTAAATCTTTTCTGCCTCTGGCAAGTTTGAAAACTCTTTACACAGGTATTGTTGAGCCCCACTTTCGATACTGTTGTTCTGTATGGGGTTGTGCTGGATCTACATACATCGACCAGCTGCAAAAGTTACAAAATCGTGCTGCTAGAATCATTACAAATAGCAGCTTTGATGCCTCAAGCAGACCACTTATTGCAAAGTTGGGCTGGCAGACCATTGAAGAGCTCATTAGCAATGAGTCTAAAACAATGGTCTTCAAGTCGCTCAATGACTTGGCTCCACAATACCTGTGTAACCTCTTCACAAAAAACTCAGCATGCTCCTCCCGCAACCTCCGGAACACTGAGACTGATTTGAGATTGCCAAAGAAAAGGTCTGCTAATGGGCAAAAATGCTTTTCTTTCCGAGGTGCTAAAATATGGAATAGCCTTCCTGCTGAGTCAAAGACAGCATCCTCCCTGAATAGTTTTAAGAAACTGATAAAGGGTTGATTTTTCATTTCTATTGTATATATTGTATAATTGTAAATAGGCTTTTAGGTTATGGTTTTTTTTATTCTAGTCATATTTAAGTTTAACTGTATGCTGTAATTAAGTTTTTACCGGAGGGCCCCTTGAAAAACGGCTTCTGCCGAAGGGCTACCCTCCTTTAAAAATTCAAATATGAAATATGAAATATGAAAGCAATCTTAAGACCATTCCTCTTCCTCGAGTGATGCTCCCTGCGTCCATTAGTGCTACTACAAGAGCTAAGACACCGTTAACAGTACTTTATAAATTTATTCAAGTTACCTGCAAACTTTCTAACTCCCCCTTCATTTAAATGTTGAAAAGGTTGGGCTAACAAACCACTTCAAGTGATAAAAGTGGGCTATAAAGCTATTTGATCAACAAGTGAATTGTTTCTGCAACATTTGCTCAGAATATCCTGTGCCTTCTATCTTTTATGCCGCTGTAGCATTGCTCTGGCTGTCTTGATCTCGTATCGTAGTCGTCCTTTCAGCTTGAGTAAAATTCCAAATGGAGAATAACTGCCATGTGAGAGCGAGGAAACCCGAGGAACACCGCTGTCTTTTGTATTTCTGCAATTCTGCATGGGTGGCTTGCACTCGAAAGCAATGTTTCCAGAAACCTTAAGATTCGGAACCTATGCTACGGTAACCTTAATACATCAGTAATATATTTCATTTGAAACGAGAACAGAAAAAAATGGTAATGGAAAATACCATCATACCTGTTTGGCAGTTTGTGCCTGTGTATCCACCGGTACATGTGCATGTATAACTATTAACCAAATTATTGCAAGTTCCACCATTTTGGCACGGATTACTGCTGCATTCGTTATAATCTACGAAGTGAAAAGGAGTGAAAATCATTTCATTTTCCTTTCATTTAAAAAAGATGTGTGTGGGAAAACCTGCAGCCACAGAAGTTATGAAATACCGTGTGTCCCAGGAAGGAAATACAGAATTGGTTTTCTCCTGATGTGAATTTAGGTTTTCTCGATGGCTAGTCACTCTCGACATCTTCTTCGCTAGCCTCGTTTGTAGGAATTCTTGCTTTGATAACACACACACCGGTGCATTCTCATTGCTGGAGTGAAGTACAGTGTTGCTATGGTTTTCGTATTTAGTTATGAAATCGATAGGGGAAAGCTTCGTCGCAGTTTTCAATGTGAAGTCCGCGAGTCGTAGTTGAGCGTCCATCAGTCTATCAATAGTTATATTCGTAAATATGCCATCAGTCTGCTCTCAAAGCACCAATGCCAACAAGCGAGGCATTAATGTCCTAGTTATCGTAAATGCTCCATTAAACCCCCCTCTCTATTAAGCCCCCCTTTCTAATAAGCTCCTCCCCTCTGAGCCAAAATTTGAAATAAGCCCCCCTCTCTTTTAAGCCCCCCTTATACAAGATTCTAGAATTTACCAAATATTTTTCATTTATTTCGCTACACAACCTTGCATGTTAATTTTGGCATGTTTTGGAATAAAAACTGTGTCGACTTTACTATTTCAGCCATAAAATTGTGCCTTGATTCCGCAAAATATGGGATAAAAGAACTGAAAAGCTACCAAATATGTCCTTGTCACTTGACTTTGTGAATAAGCCCTCCCTCTCTAATAAGCCCCCTCTCTATCAAGCCCCCCTCTGGAAGGTCCGAAATTGAATAAGCCCCCCGGGGGCTTAATAGAGTTTTTACGGTAACTATTGAGGGAATGATTAGCCATCGATTAAAGCAAAATTCACATCGTTGTACTTGACCAAATCTGTATACCTTTTTTAGGACACATACCCCTGGTATATGAAGAAATAGAAATGAAGATCAAAAATATGAAGGAAATCCTGCAACTCTTTGCTGGCTTGATGAAGTCTGTCAACGGGCTGCTGTTTGCCAGAAATCGCTGAAAAGTAATTTGAGCTCCAGGCTGCACCGTGGTGCATGCTCAAAATGCGGCGACAGAAAATGGTAATTACCTGTTTCGCAGCGTGATCCTACGTAGCCTGGTGCACAACCACAGCTATAGCCATTAACACCATCATAACAAGTTGCTCCATTTTGGCACTGGTGGTTTACGCAATCGTTGATATCTGGAACAGAAACAATTCGTGGAACCCTACATATTCAAGCAGATTTTCTCTATTCAAATATTTAAGAAGTTCAAGATTTCAATGCATCAGCGACGTTCTTTTTCATATATCATTAATCAGAAATTTACAATATATGACACTTATTGCAATACCTACAAAGTACTGTAAAAATTTTACGAATATGATACCACGAGGAGCAAGATATCATGCCTACCCCGTAGCATGAGCATGACAGAAAAGAAAGAGTGCAAAAAAGACATATAAGCATTACTTCAAAAGGAAAACTTACTAAGGGGGGGGGGGGGGGAGGCTTAGCAGCTGCTTGATGGATGACAGAGATTTGACTGAATTCAATCAAATCGACCAGTTTTGTGGATACAATATAGACTTAACTCAAGTTATTTCTATTGATTTTGCCAGGGAGGTCTTTTTACCATACATTATCCTTTGCTTTAAAGTTTATTTTACACCAGGCGGAATTTTCCGCACGGAATCAAGGTTTCGCGATGATGTCGCTAAGAAGTCGCTGCGCATAGTGTATATTAAAAGCATAGCGCATAGTGTATATCATCATCATTCTTTGATTTGACTGGTGGAAAAGATGAAGCGGAATTTTTCGCCACGGAAAAGTTGAAATGGTTTCTACCTTTCCGCCACTGAAATATTCAGCTAAAATTCCTCTTCGAAATTTTTCTGCGCATGCGTTTAGACAGAATACTCCGCTTCCGCCTAAGAATTCCGCCTAGTGTAAAATAAGTTTAAAGGATTATTGTGCCTAATTGTTCATGCTAATGCAAGGAATTCAGCAAGAAAATCTCTTCGTTGAATGTCAACAGATGGACAGAACAACAAAGAGTGCTCCATAGCCCCAATAACATCGTCAGTAAGGCACATTGGGTTTAACGTTCTCTGGGAAGTGAACCTTCTCTGTACCATTTGAAATTAAATGGGCTGTGGTCTCGTCACCAAAAACAAGTTTGTTATCTCTTTTATCAATATTGTTTCAAACATGTGTCCATAGTTTTCTTTACAGAGTTTGGTGGATGGGGTGAATCCACAATTAAGCTACTCCCAAATAATCCATCAAAATCTCTCCAGTCATAAATGTAAATTTCAGTGCAGTGCAATGCAGTTCAGTTCATTTCGTTTATGTATATTTGTATGTATCATGGGGTATCATTTGCCACATAAAAATATATACAAGCTATTATAATAAATATAGAAAATAGATACAATTACAATACTTTAAGGTTGAAAATGTAAAAGGAAAACACCCCTAATTACAGTGGCAGGGATAGCATTAAAGGGTCAAGCTGACCTTATTTTGATAATACTCCCCTTAGAGGTGCTGGTATAGCAGAAAATGGTGAAAAAATGAAAGCAGGAAAGTACTGTAGTTGTTATCAGTACAAAACATGGTTTGTGCGACAGAAACAGGGTTGGGAAAGATGAGGAAGGGTCTTAGTAGAAGACGTATATGTCATCTTCCTCTTTTTGTACTTTTTGGAAAAATTTTCTTTAATCTTATGTTTGAAAGTATTCGGATTGTTTGCTGATTGTAAGTCTGATATGGAAAGCTATTCCGTACCAGATTCAGTTCAGTTTCAGTTTTGTTTTGTTCGGTTCGGTTCGGTTAAATTCTGTCCTGTTCTGTTCTGTTCTGTTCTGTCCAGTTCAGTTCATTGCAGTTCAGTTCAGTTCAGTTCAGTTCAGCTCAGTCCAGTTCAGTCCAGTGCAGTCCAGATCAATTTAGTTCAATCAAGTCAATTAAACTTCGGACACTCGGTAAAAGTTCTTGGAAAAATACGTGTAGCCCGACAGCATCGCAGGAAAAGTAAAATATTTACTTACTAGTTTGGCAGTTTGTTCCAGTATATCCAGCGACACATGTGCATGTATATTTGTTGACTTGATCATTACAAGTTGCTCCATTTTGACATGGTGAGCTACTACATTCATTTATATCTGTGGACGAATAAACGAACGCGTTGAAAGAAATGCTATTTATGCAAATATTCAAATTTCATAAAATGCCTAGAAAGATTTCTTATAAGAAGAGTCTGCTCTTCATGTTGGTTGTGTGTTTAATAAAAACCATTGCTGGAATGAACAAAGAGCAAGCCATGTGCCTGGGTCTCCCAGCAATTTGTTAAAATTTCTTGGAAAAATACATGTAGCCTGACAGCATCGCGGAGGAATGTTATTTTTTACTTACCAGTTTGGCAGTTTGTTCCAGTATATCCAGCGACACATGTACACGTATATTTGTTGACTTGATCATTACAAGTTGCTCCATTTTGGCATGGTGAGCTACTACATTCATTGATATCTGTGGACGAATGAACGAACATGTCGAAAAGAAATGCTATCCATATGCAAATATTTAAATTTTAAAAAATACCGAGAAAGATTTCTGATAGCAAGAGTCTGCTCTTCATGTTGGTTGTGTATTTATAAAAAACTTTTTCTAGAAAGCACAACGAGGAAGCCAGGTATCTTGCTTTCCCAGCAATTTTTGCAGCTTGCTTTGTTTTATTTTTGCCTTGATCGATAGTGCATAGAAATCCCTTTGTTTGCAATCGTTAATTGTTCTGTAATCAAAAGTAGATGATTTCATTGTAACATTCTCTGCCTTCTTCTATTTGGTAGGTTTGACTTGATAAGAGAGAAATACTTTCTTTGCCAGAAAACATGTGTAATCCAACAGCATTGCTTCTTGAGATATAAAATATCTATTGTTAACTTACCAGTTTGGCAGTTTGTTCCAGTATATCCAGCGACACATGTACACGTATATCTGTTGACTTGATCATTACAAGTTGCTCCATTTTGACATGGTGAGCTGCTACATTCATTGATATCTGTGGATGAATAAACGAACGTATTGAAAAAGAAATGCTATCTATGAAAATATTTAAATTTTAAAAAATACCGAGAAAGATTTCTGATAGCAAGAGTCTGCTCTTCATGTTGGTTGTGTATTTATAAAAAACTTTTTCTAGAATGCACAACGAGGAAGCCAGGTATCTTGCTTTACCAGCAACTTTTGCGGCTTGCTTTGATTTGTTTTTGAATTGATCGATTGTGCACAGAAATCCCTTTGTTTGCAATCGCTAATTGCTCTGTAATCAAAAGTAGATGATTTCATCGTAACATTCTCTATCCTTCTTCTATTTGGTAGGTTTGACTTGATAAGAGAGAAATACTTTCCTTGCCAGAAAATATGTGTAATCCAACAACATTGCTGCCTGAGATACGTAATATCTATTGTTAGCTTACTAGTTTGGCAGTTTGTTCCAGTGTATCCAGCAACACATGTACATGTATATCTGTTGACTTGATCATTGCAAGTCGCTCCATTTTGGCATGGTGAGCTGCTACATTCATTGATATCTGTGGACGAATAAACGAACGTGTTGAAAACAAATGCTATCTATGAAAATATTCAGATTTCACAAAAAAACAAGAATGATTTCTGATACCAAGAGTCTGCTCTAGGAGTTTATCAAAAACCATTTCTGGAATGCCCAACGAACAAGCCAGCTATCTTGGTTTCCAATCACCTTTTGCAGCTTTCTCTGTTTTGTTTTTGACTTGATCGATTGTGTATAGAAATCCCTTTGTTTGCGATCGCTAATTGCTCTGTAATCATACTTCGTGATTCTGTTGTAATATTCTCTGTTCTTCTTCTATTTGGTAGGTTTGACTTGATAAGAGAGAAATACTTTCCTTGCCAGCAAATATGTGTAATGCCACAGCATTGCTGCCTGAGATATATAATATCTATTGTTAGCTTACTAGTTTGGCAGTTTGTTCCAGCATATCCAGCAACACATGTGCACCTATATTTGTTGACTTGATCATTACAAGTTGCTCCATTTTGGCATGGTGAGCTGCCACATTCATTGACATCTGTGGACGAACAAACGATCATGTTGAAAACAAATACCATTTATGCAAATATTCAAATTTCATGAAATACCAAGAATGATTTCTGATAAGAAGAGTCTGCTCTTCAGGTTGGTTCTGAGTTTATGAAAACTATTTCTGGAATGTACAACGAATAAGCCAGGTATCTTGTTTTCCCAGCAACTTTTGCGGTTTGCTTTGTTTTTGTTTTTGACATTACCGATTGTGCATAGAAATCCCTTTGTTTGCAATCACTAATTGCTCTGTAATCAAAAGTAGATGATTTCATTGTAACATTCTCTGCTCTTCTTTGGTAGACTTTCCTGGATAAAAGAGAAATACTTTCATTGCCAGAAAATATGTGGAATCCAACAGCGTTGCTGCCTGAGATATGTAATATCTATTGTTAGCTTACTAGTTTGGCAGTTTGTTCCAGCATATCCAGCAACACATGTGCACCTATATTTGTTGACTTGATCATTGCAAGTTGCTCCATTTTGACATGGTGAGCTACTACATTCATTGATATCTGTGGACGAATAAACGAACGTGTTGAAAGCAAATGCTATTTGTGCAAATATTCAAGTTTCATAAAATACCACAAATAATTTCTGATAACAAGAGTCTACTGCTCTTCATGTTTGATGTGTGTTTGCAAAAAACCATTGCTGGAATGAACAAAGAGCAAGCCAGGTATTTTGTTTTAGCAACTTTTGCGGCTTGCTTTGTTTCGACGCAATCGATTGCGCATAGAAATCCCTTTGTTTGCAATTGCTAATTGCTCTGTAATCAAAGTAGATGATTCTACTTTGACATTCGCTGTCCTTCTTTTCTTATATTTGGTATGCTTCGCTTAATAACAGAGAAAGACGTTTCTTGCCGGAAAATATGTTGTGTAATCCAACAGCATTGCTGCCTGAGATATATAATATCTATTGTAGCTTACCAGTTTGGCAGTTTGTTCCAGTATATCCAGCGACACATGTGCATGTATATTTGTTGACTTGATCATTACAAGTTGCTCCATGTTGACATGGTGCGCTGCGACATTCATTAATATCTGTTTTAGAAAAAGAAAATTGATCATTTGTATCTTGATTCTATCGTTGATACTTAACTATCTTTGCTTCAATGTTTTTTGCCTACTTAGCTTCAGAGTCAAGTTTCACTGAGTATGTTTGTATCTGTGATTTTATTTGATTGCATGGCATTGTTATTTAGTCGATAAAATCTTCATTATCATTCATTATCATCAGTCAATGTTCAAAGTCTTGTTTTTAAAGGGCATCTATCATGAACCTGATTGGCTGTTGGAATACAATCATCGCTTTCTCCTTTGTAAAGTACAAAGCACTGGGTCGAGTGAAAACTCCAAGCAAGATTTCCCTTTTTCTCCGTCCTAGCAGTAATGACTCTTGGATGTGTTCATGTATTTTGTTTTCATGGGAGAATAGAATCCCCCTGAATAAATTATTCACCCCAGGGGGAAGACTTTTCAACCAACCAAAGGGAAAGCACGTGCCAAAGCGTGTTGAAAGTCATCGCTGTGAGGTAAACGCATTAGAGATTCTTGCTTGCAATTTTAGCACGTTTTTTAAGGTTTCTCAAAGGGATTCACTTTAGTAAATCGCTTACAGAATCTGAACGGAGTGACCGATTTTAGCCAGAAAAATTTCTAATTATAATTGAACATGTTAGCTATTCAATCAGGTATTGCAAAATATGATTACTTATATACACAGGGAGCAGCATCCTTTCAAACGTCGGGCGTTTTTTTACTCACCGGTAGTTTCCAGTTTATTTCTTGATGGTAACAACGATTTGTTCTTTCAAATTGGCATTGTATATATTGCCTAGTTTCCCTGTTAGTGCCCATATGGATACTGGGTAACTGAAATTTTGGAACCGGTACTTTCCCCTTTGTACAGTGGTACATTTTGCGTGTCACCCTTACGCTACAGCATAAATAGCGATGCAAAGACTTTTTCACCTGAAATTTTCAAAGCAAAGCAGTGAAAAATAGAACTTTACACGTACTTGTTTCGCAGTTTGTGCCTCTGTAGCCAGGAACACATGTGCAGGTGTAACTGTTGACCCGATTATTGCAAGTGGCTCCATTTTGACATGGATTGCTGTTACACTCGTTGACATCTATTATGAGAAAACAAAGATATCATCTGCACGTGAGATACTACTCAGAATTTAGCTCTTGAACATGTTTTTTTTAACACACGCTATTTCCAACACTTCCTAAATGATATGAGACCATGAGCGTTAGGACACCCAGTCTGTAGCAGTTTGAAGTTTATATCAGAAGCGAGCCACCTTAGTTTATTGCATTTTTGTGTTTTGAACTTATTTCTACTTGGTATACAACCACCTTTCACTGTTTCGTAATTTTGAAATTTGTCGGTAGTGAGCCACCTTAAGTGCAGAGCCACCTTAACCGTAGTACCGTGCAGCCAGCAGGACGTAACCCGAAAGCCCCAATGTCCTTTTTTGCGAAAGAGGAACTTGAACCGAATACCCCCTAAGCCATTAGTCGAATGAGTTGCATAGACATTTATATTTCTTTTCAACTTCTCAGTTATGATAACAAGTAATCATGACGTCGCATGGCCAGCAGGGTGTACCCCGAAAGCCCCAAGTTCCTTTTTGTTTTCCACAATTTGCAAGGTTGGACACTCAAAAAGGGGAAGTTGAACCGAATAACTCCAAACCTATTGATCGAATGAGTTGCATAGGCATTTATGTTTCTGTTCTCTCAGCATTAACCCAGTTATCATGACATTGCATAGCCAGCAGGGTGTGCCCTGAAAGCCCCAGTTACTTTTCGTTTCTCAATGTTTTGCAAGGTTGGATACCGTAAAAGAGGAACTTAACCAAATAACCCCGAAGCCATTGCTCGAATGATTTGCACAGGCCTTTATATTTCTTCTCAAATTCTCAGCGTTGACCATTCATGACGTCATATGGCCAGTAGGGTATAACCCAAAAGCGTGTGGTTTTGCACCCTACCATGGGCCGGTATCTTAAGGTACTACAAAATTAGGCACCCCGAGAGAGGAACCGTAACCAAGCAACATTCAAACTTTTTGTATACTCGTTTATGTTTCAATTGACCTCCTCGTACTAACCAGTAAAACATAACGTCTCATTGCCTGCAGGGTGTAACCAAATATCCCCATGTGTTCCTCAACTTTCTTCTTTTTTGCAAGCTATTCATCCCGAAAGAGGAACTTCAACCAAATAAGGTAGAAGACATTGGCTACTCTCATATTTGGGCATTCATTGGTATTGCAAATTACCATCTCTGCTCCAACCAGTCAATCAATATATTGATTGACCAGGAGAGTGGCACCGAGAACCCTGTGTGTTCCTTTGCCTCCCAAACTTTTGCTTGGCTTGACATCGCGAAAGAGGAAGTTTAACCGCATGCTGCTATTTCTACGGCCATTAATATTACATTGATGATCTAATCAACCCGTTACTTGTCAAAACAACACGTGCATTTCGCGTGATTATATAATCCCGATTTGAATCTTGAAGTGCAAATTGGAATTCGTTATCAGTTTCCATATTTGCATAGCGGGTTTCATTCCCTCCATCAAGCACAAACATTGAATGTTTAAAGGCCGGTTTACACGATCATATTTACGTAAAATTTGCTTCACATTTTTTATGTGATCACAGGATGTGATCGTGTAAACGGGCTTCACAAGTTGCTTGAAGTTATGTGAAGCAATTAAAATTAATCCCCTTTAATTTGCCATCACAGATTTTCAATTTGACCAGCCTTCAAATGAAAAATCTGTGATGGCAAATTTAAAAGGATTAATTATAATTGCTTCACATAACTTCAAGCAACTTGTGAAGCCCGTTTACACGATCACATTCTGTGATCACATAAGAAATGTGAAGCAAATTCTACGTATATATGATCGTGTAAACCGGCCTTAAGATGACAAAAGAGTGATGATGATCATGTTGTAACAACATATGATGGCCCACGATCATCACCATACCGGGTGAGCCAGAAAAAAGTTCCCACTTTTGAAAATTCATAGCACCAAGACTACTTCATGGATTTGAATCATGAAGTAGTCTTGATCTTGAATCATCAAATTCTAGTTAAAAGTCGAAAGATAGAAGTGTTTTAGTGATATTTCTCGCTGTCCTATCAGCACTAGAAGTGCTGGTAATTTCAACTTTATAAAAATTTCATGGTTGCAAAATGACGGAAAAAGGGCCTAAAACATTGATCAATCCGTAAGGACTCTATTCAAATGGAACAATAGGCCATGGGCGTTTCACCTCCCTCAAGAGTTATAAGACATTGATTTTCAAACAAATACGAAAGATTTTCAATCCCAAGGCAATTAATGCCTAGAGGATATCTCTCACCCATGAGAAGTTGCATTTCCTTCATTATTCTGTGCGAGAAGTCACTTATGCATTGATCGATGTTTTAGGCAATTTTTCAGTCATTTTGTAACCATGAAACTTTTGTAAAGTAGAATTAGCCTATATTTGTAGCGCTGGTAGGACAGCGAGAAAAATCACAAAAATAATACTTTGATCATTCGGCTTTCAACTAGAATTTTAATAATTCAAATCCGTGAATTAGTCTTGGTGTTATGAATTTTCAAAAGTGGGAATTTTTTGTGGCTCACCCGGTACATACACATATTTTTTATAAGAACTGCTTATAAGAAACTCAGCTCTCAGATCGCCAAAAAACTTTTAGGAAATAGACACAGCGATATCTCGTAACTGCTAGAAATGGGCCAGAGAAACGCCCTCAAATCCATTGTTTCTTTAGCCACACAATGAAACCGGATGCATCTAAGTTGCTGAGTAAAATAGATTCTATTTTTGACCTGGCCCGGGCCAGCTTTCAACTATGTCGATTCCCTTTAAGGAACTACTTGTTTTGATAAAGGAAATCCTTGACGTGTTCTTATTCTATTTTTACTTGTTCCTGTATCACATTACTCAGAGGATGCCTTGAGTGATGTCTAAACAATCTTCAATAAACATTATTTTTGAAATTTTCAGGGTAACAATACCCTCTGACGTGATTAGCGATTGGTGCGGTCATGTTACATCGATGACTACAATGAGTGTCAATAACTGATGCCAAAGTCAAATTTTGGTAGTCATCTATGTTTTCCAAATCCTTATTGGCCAATTGTCAATGAAAATATAGAAAAGAGAATGAAACCACAAAATGTAAGCAGATTCAGATTTTAAGTACCACTAGGGGACCACACGAAACGTATGAATTGTTTCACAGTAATAATAACTTAAGTTAACCAGTTACTCCCATATTCATTTGTCTTCTATATTTTCCAAGGTGAGGCAACGCAACCTCAAAGGAAAGCTTGAACAAACAAGCTTGAGACCATATAGGCTACTATTTGTACAAATATTAATGTTTAGATTGATGATCTCATAAACCTGTTCATAACGACTCGATTAGCCTTCAGGGTGTAACCAAACAACCCTATGTATTCCTTTGCCGCTTACTTTCTTGTTTGGAAAGGCACCGCGAATGAGGAAGTTGAGCCGAGTACAGCTATTTTGCACAAGCATTTATATTTAGGTTGATGACTTCATGATCATATGTGATCCACTGCCACCTGCAGTATTGCAAAGAAGGGCATCCCGAAAGGAGGAAATTGAAACGAACGCGGCTATTTTGCAAAAGCAATCTAGGTTGATGATTTCATTGACCTGTTAATCGTGACGTTGATAAACCAGCAGGGTCCACCGAAGAACCCTCATGTGTTCCCTCCTCTCCTAAACGTTTCTAGGGCTAAATAGCCTGGTAGAGTACGTTTAACCGAATATACTCGAACAATTGGCTGCTAATTTGAACAAGCATTAATATTTCTAATTATGATCTCATTAACCTGTTTATCGCGGCGTTGATTAACCAGCGGTAGTGCACCCAGATAACGATATTTGTTCCTTTGCGTCCTGCACTTTGAAAGGCTAGACACCCTAAAGGTTCAAGAGAGGAAGTTTGACCGAATAACCTCGAGAACAGTGACTGCTATTTTATACAAGCATTAATGTTTATATTGATGATTTCATTGAAATGTTAAGCATATCCTTGATTAACCAGCAGGGATAACCAAATAACCCTGTGTCTTCAATTGCTTTCTACATTCTTTGCAACGATAGGCAACTCCCAAGAGGAAGTTTAACCGAATTCTTTTATCTTGGTCAAGCATTAATAATTATATTGATGATTTCATTAACCTGTCGATTACGACGTACGACGTTGATTAGCGGGGCGAAACGAAATGTCCTTATGTGTTCCTTTCCTTTCTACATCTTTGGCAAGGTTAGGCAACCCCCGAGAGGGGTTTAACCGAATAGTCTCAAATGCGTTGGCTGCCACTTTCACAAGCATTGGCATTTAGATTGATGATCTCATTACCTGTTACGATTTCGATTAGCCAACAGGGGTAGCCAGAAAGCACTATGCGTTCCTTTACCTCCTACGTTTTTGCAGGGGTAGGCACAGTGAAAGAGGAAGTTCAATCTGATAACCTCAAAACCATGGTCAACTATTTTCGTGTTTACTGGCGTGTATAGGTATTCATATAGCCAGTGATGTTCTGTTCAACTGAATGATATAAAACCATTGGTTACTTTCCTGTTTGGACATTTTTATTTTCGTATTAACCAGTTAAGTTTGCTATTGATTGACCAGCAGGGTGTGATCCAAGAAAGCCCCATGTGTTCCTTTTCCGCCCACATTTTTGCAAGGTGGTCATCTCAAAATAGATTCATTGTCAACAACAACTGACTGCAAGGGCGAGTTGATGTGAAACTTTTGTTCCAATGTTGGGTTAACTCTCCACACTCACTGACTAATGTTACTTCTAGTTGCGAGCGACGAAGGAGCGAGATTACTATAGTGATCCAGCCAACCTTCTGTGATGTCCACGCATATGTTTATTGTATTGCTTTGTTACTTCTTATTATCTATTACCGCTGGTTAGTTTAAATTGAAAGATTCGCTGGCCACATTTCCTTTGTCACTACAGTTTGATTGTGTACGTGTTTGTCTTCGTGAACAATTATCAATAGTCATGATATTCTTTTGTCTGCCAAGGCCTGCCAAGATACTGTGATGGCGGTCGGGCCTATCCCAGAGAAGGGGCGACTAAATTAAACTTCCCTTACGTTTCATGAGACACAGGCAATAAGTTTGTGCACCTTCACACTACTTTCAGATCTTCCATCGACACATTTCGCTACTTCGTTTGGCCATAAAAAGACTAAGATACCAAACACGGCGTAAATAACTGTAAGACGGATTTTTCAATGATTCAACTTCACCCAACGAAATGAAGCTTGGCTTGGTATGAGCCCTGACCCTGAGCGGCGTGTGGAATCGATACGAAACATTCACAAATGCTGCACAACAATGATATCGACGTCATTCAGTGTTTACATGCAATCACATTTTCAACAGGATTAAGTCAACACAATAAGCAATAATCTGTTGAACCTGCGTTCAATACCCTCCTTTACCTTCATAAAACATGGAATACGGAATAATGGAACGAACAATTCCACTTCAAGGGGACAGCAGAACATTCATTTACTAATTTAGTGTGGCTTTATCTGAGTTCACAAATATGAAAGAGTGCGAGCAGTTGATAACTTATAGTTACTTCTAGTATATAGAGGTAAATACAGTAAAAGCTCTATTGGGCCCACTGGGGGGCTTATTTAATTTTGGACCTTCCAGAAGGGGGTTTAATAGAGATGGGGGCTTATTAGAGAGGGGGGTTATTCAAAAAATCAAGTGACAAGGATATATTTGGTAGCTTTTCAGTTCTTTTATCCCATATTTTACGATATCAAGATACAATTTTGCGGCTGAAATACGTAAATTCGACACAGTTTTTATTCCGCAACATGCCAAAATTAACATGCAAAGTTGTGTAGCTAAATAAATGAAAAATATTTGGTAAACTCTAGAATCTTGTATAAGTTGGGGGGGCTTAAAAGAGAGGGGGGTTTATTTCAAATCTTGACTCAGAGTGGAGGGGCTTATAAGAAAGGGGGCTTAATAGAGAAGGGGGCTTATTTCAAATTTTGACTCAGAGGGTAGGGGCTTATAAGAAAGGGGACTTAATAGAGAGGGGGCGTAATAGAGCTTTTAAGGTATGTGTCTTTGTTCAAGCATTCATGTTTCCGCTGTGCAGCGCAGCGCAGAATCAATTTCAAAAATTAACATCAAGTTGTTTGTATAGAACATGCAGATCACACTCAGGTGAGCTGGCCCACCTCATATGAACAGGGCCTTAGATTGTATTTTGTCTAGTTGACTGCAACGTCCCTGCATTAATCTAGAAACGGCTTTCCCATTAGGGATGAAAATAAACTCGATTAATGTCTCTGGTGTACTGCAATTTTACCGTACTTTAAAGCCAACGGTATCTTTTTAGAGAAGCTAAGGATCTGAGCTATTTCATAAAGATTCTTAAAGTTAGATTTTGAGCACACAGCATCTCTTATGAATTCATCACGAGTTCCATTGCAATCTTTATCTTCACTAACTGTGCCACGTAAACATTTCCAAATGTAGGATTTCAAGCTTTCCAATGTTTAGACATCACCCGGAGTAACTCATTACCTTGGGGTAATATCGGACATGAAAGAGGTAAAAATAGAGTATAGATATGCTACGCATTTACTTGAATGAATAGATTGTTTCTCGGTTAATTTTGCCCCAGAATTGGAGTTTCTTAAATTTTAGCGATCAGATAATTGTGTTTCTTATAAGCAGCTTTTTATGTTAAGAATCACGTATATTTTCTTGTGTTGACCTAATAACGTTTTGCTTAGAATTGCTGTTTAAGTATTTATGCTTACAATGCACCCTTACTGTGCATTGTATGTTCAGTGATGACCTAGCTTTATATTCACACCGGAGATGGGGGGTACTTGAATATTAGATCATTCGATTTTGTCAGCCAGTTTTGGGTGGTTTTGGTGCGAGAGTTCTTGGAATGAGATGTACTTTTCAAAGACGAATTTTGGGATGAAATCTACTTTTTACTAGAAATTCTGGGAATACTCAGGTTTGGGATAAACAACAATCTTTCCGTTGCTTCGTAGTGAAAAAATGTGTCGGAATCACATCCATACTCTGGGATTGAGTGTCAATATCCACTTTTTTCTGGGATTGGGTCATACAGTAAAAACCCGCATAAAAGAACACATGTTTTTGGACTTCAGGCTGATTTTGTTCTTATTTACAGGGTGTTTTCTGCAAAAACAGCCGGAAAGTGTTCTTAGCGTGTTCTTAAACTTGTTTTAAGAATTAAATACACAAGACTACTAGCACTCAACGAATCAAAAAATGTTAAAATTCAAGTGCAAAGTTGTTATTTGTTAACGGTAAAACTGAAAGAGTAAGTTATATAATTTTCATTTAATTCAATTTAATTAGGTATATATATATAGTTTATTTAGCAAAGTCCAACTACAATTTACCCTGAAAATCCCTTACCAGTAGTAAAATAATCTGCACTAAGTCTAATGCTCTCTGAAATTTAAAACATAAACACCTAACTCAATAAGTCATATGTAAGAACAATTTTCATTTTTCAGGCTGAATGTGTTCTCATGTACAGGTACATGTACCCCAAAAACTAAGGTACCCCAAAAACCACAAGGTCGGTTGAAAGGCAATATCTATAGAGGAGCAACATACAACATAAAACTCTTATTGATCAATGATGCTTAGGTAACTAGGCTACCTAAAAATGTAGGTTTGCCATGAATGAATTGGATTTTAATAAAATTATAAGGTGTAAAAGCAAAAATTTGAACTTGAAATTTTACAGATTATTTCTATGAACGAGTAGCAAGTCGCAAATTCTTACTTTAAGTTTGCAAACCAATGTTTTTCAGTATCTTCCATGTATCCTCATGCCAGAAAAGCACAATGGTTACCTTGCAATATAGTGAACCTATTGAATGGGCATCCTGACTTTTGTGATTTTTTGTGTGGTTTTGGGGTACATTTAACTGAAACATGGAAAACACAAGTACAGGGTGTGCCGCGGAAAAACAAATGAAATTATGTATTTTCAACAAAATCACACATATATTTATATAGTATTAACACTTTCTGTAAGCAATTAACTTAAGGTATTTGTCCATATAACAAAATATCTTCTGAAAGTCAACGTTAGAATGGTCAAGTTTTTAACAAAATTAACAAAATAACAGATATTTCCTGACAGTCTGTAAAAAAACAGCAAGTAAATTTTCCATTTTTCAGCAAAATAACGAACACATCTTCAAGACAATCAACATACAGTTGGTAAAATGGTATATGTTTTAACAAAATAATAAACATTTTATGCAATTCAATCAACAGACAGTTAATTAAAATTGCCCATATCTTAACACAGTAACAAAAATATCTTTCTAAAAGTCAATCAACATAGGTATTTGCTGTCCAGATATCATCAACTAACCAATCACTTCAGAAGACTTCTGTTAATTTTGGATACCACTGGAAAGTTACTCTCATTTGAGGTTACTTTGAGGTTAAACCATTTGAGGCTAGCTCTCAAACATTTTGGGGGTGATAAATGAAACCGCTGAGGTGGTTACAAGTCTGGTCGACTCTGAAATGAATGCAGTTGTGAAATTAAGAGAAAAGAAAACTCATCCATGGAATAGAAACATCAAAACTTTTCATCATTTATGAACAAAATTACCGGGAACATTGATATTCTCAAATATTTTGATACTTGGAAAAAACATGCACTTTGTAATTGCTAGTAAATGAATAACACAGTTCCTCTCTATTAGGTCGGATTGTCAGCAGATTTCAAAATATATGCAGAATCAAGAAAAATAATGCTTTTGAAGATTGATATGCAGCAAACGGCTTGATAAGTGAAAAACTAATGTAGTTTTTGGGGTACACCCCATGTGGGTTTTGTGGTACATTAGATACTTCCACTGAAAATAAGTTTGCAGCTATACTTTCTATCCATTACTGATTTATAATGATGAATTCTTCCCAAATATCACAATGATAGGTGGATCAGCTGTAATCTTTTGCGTGTTTTTGATTGTGCGGTTTTTGGGGTACATATTGCGAAAAACAAGAAACTTTGTCACATCAGTACTCGGTCAATCTTAGGTAAAAAATAATGATATCCTACGGGAAGACCTCGTTTTCTGCAGCCCTTCATTGACACAAAACCATTTTTGAAAGCAACTAGTAGGAAGAAAGTTATAACAACACGCTTTTTTTGTGGCTTTTGGGGTACATGTACCTGTATATGGTGTTTTTCAACCAAATTTCAGCCTGAGTGTTCTTAATCCACTTGTTCTTTTATGCGGGTTTTTACTGTAACAGAACTCTTGGAGCGCACACTCAATGTGACCCGATCAGGGACACGATAGTGAAGTGCCCGCTTCCCGATACTGAGCACGGTAAATCGAAAATGATTGCATGCAGGAATAAGAAGATTATGGCAACGAAAGCCTCCAACTTTGTCCAAAATTATGCATACTGCGTAAGACTTTCATGAAATGGTTAGAGAGTTTAAAACTCCAACCCTGAGAAAAATATTTAAGCAACTACGGTATATATTTCATTAAAGGAAATCCTTAGCATATGTTTACTTTATTATCACTCAAGCGCTGGATGATTGTAAGCATTTTTCGAAGCTGGCTTGGCTCATATTCATAGTCTCTTATCCTATGAAATAGTCGTGTACGGCAGATGATAATGACTGCTAGCAAATACGCTAATGAGATGCCTTCTTAAAGACGCAGATGCGTTGATAATGAATAATACAACTGTTACGAGACTGGTCAGGCCCTGTTGTTGTGTTTAGGTGTTTCGAAGGGAGATCCTAGGCATAACAATTGAAGGTATAAACAATATCATGTGAGTTTTGTTTGTAATGCTATTGGGTAATTTTAGATGTCCAACATTAGTTGTTTCATAAATAGGGCATATTGGCTTGTTTTTGAGTTCAGACGAGAGGATGCTACATCTGACGACAGAAGATGATTTTGTATTTGACGAATGGACGATGCTTGTCAGTCGAAGTTCAAACCGAAGCTTAAGCATTGATGATTACAGCCGTTGACGTAAAAAGCCGAATACCAAGGAAGACAAAAGTAGTTAACTTAAAAAGTTCTTTCTGCCGTGCTCCTGACGCATTCTTGTCACCAACTCGCAGCTTGTGAAGCCGCCCTTCAGCTAAGAATTGCGAGAAAAACGAGTAATAAAACAGTTGTTTCACACAATGTTTACTAAACACGAAAGGACATGCTGTGGTAGAAAAGCGAGTAATAAAACAGTTGTTTCAGATAATGTTTACTAAACACAAAAGGACATGCTGTGGTAGAAAAGCGAGTAATAAAACAGTTGTTTCACACAATGTTTACTAAACACGAAAGAACATGCTGTGGTACAAAAACGAGTAATAAAACAGTTGTTTCAGATAATGTTTACTAAACACGAAAGGACATGCTGTGGCACAAAAACGATTTATAAAACAGTTGTTTCAGATAATGTTTACTAAACACAAAAGGACATGCTGTGGTTGAAAATCTTGAATTCTTATTTATCATTGTGATAATTAGAGAACTTTTCATGCTTTGATTTGATATCTGTCGTGGCACCTTTTTTCAAAGCAGCTAGTTTTTGAAAGGTATTCTTCAAAAAGAATCCGGATTGACCGATATTTCATCAAATCTTTTAAATTTTCGAAGGTGTGATGGAAGCTCTAGCGCCACTCAATCGAGCCTCATGCACAAAATTGTATAAAGATATCGCTCGATCCAGGCTCTTTTGTAGAATAGCTAAAAGGCCTGTCACAAAGCTCTTCCAGAGATTGACGTTCGTAACATCTGTAGATTCGTTTGTGAATTTAGGCCAAGTGTCACTGCCCTTTTTGGCAGCAAAACACAACAAAGACGCTAGCAGCGAGTAAAAGGCAAGAATGCAAGAAAGTAAAAGGCCGGCCTCTTTTTCGTTGAATGTGACGCAAGAAACGCACAGACTCTTGCTTTTATCACTTCACACTCCTCTTTTGGAATACGTAATTTCACAGATAAAGGACGAAAAACTGTAGTAGGAATATTATAATGCATCATTTATAACTGAATAACCTTGTATTTTATTATCAATCATGCCAACTCAGGCTTGCCCTTTAACTATCATTTCCATTTGACGTGTGCTTGATTGGTACCATTTCTGATATGGCTGACTTGGTAGACTCTGAATTTGCGTTTCATTGACTCCGAACTTCTCAAAATGGTAGGTTTGGTCAATTTGAAAGGTTTGCAAGTCCTTCTGTCCCTTTCGCTCCAAATGGCAGGAAGTTTGATGGACTTGTGAGAGAATTTCACTCTTGCTATTCTAAATCAGAGACCTACCGTCTTAAATTTATTTGTCTTTGATTGGAAGGTGTTTTTCAGCCGTAACAAAATCTACTGTTTTCGTTCCAAAGACTCCAGTGACTCCAAAAAGTCCAGCAACTTTACCCTAACTACCAACTCAGTTGTCAGAATTGAGACCCATGCGTAGAGAATCTCGGATTAATTAACCACTACATTTGAGCCCAGGGGGGGCACTCAGCAGATACGCTAAAAGGGGGGTCAGTCCAAGAAATTTCCAGGCAACCCAAAAATATCATTTCAGCTTCACTGCAACCCAAAAATATCACCTCATTTTATACTTAGAAGCCAGCAAATGAACATAAAATGTCCCGAAACAATGCAAATAGAAAAGAGCATTAACCTTAATGAACCCAGAAATATCAGTTCAACGATGTTTGGTATCAAAAAATATCATGAGCATATTTTTAGTTTTCTTTGGACCCAAAAATATCACTTTTCACAATATTCTGACCCAAAAATATTGGACTTACCTGCCCGTATGTGAATGTGCTGAGTGCCCCCCTGAGCATTTGAGTGGCACGTTCAGTACAACTTACTAATGAAGTAATGAAGTACTCCATCCTCAAGGTGACCTTAACAGTATCAATGTCAATAGGAGTTTAGAACTTACTGTGAACCTTGCAGTGTTTTTCAAAAGCATTATCTTTGTGAAGTTAGAGATAAATGCCAATATTCATAGAGATGTACGTTTTTGTTTTCAATCTGTTTAGAGTGGACTTGTCAGGATTTCTAGCTAATGAAAGCTAGTTTAGGCCCACTGTGCATGCTGCATCCAGGCATGGGACCTCTAGTTTAACGTTCCTTCCGAAGGACGACGAGGTGAGTCGTGAGGTCAGGCTCCGAGTTCACCCATTCGGAGTTTGACCTCACTCGACCAAGCTCAACTTCAGTTACCTGACGAAGAGTGTATAAGCCGCTCGGCCACTCACCCCGTAAATCTTCAAATAATTCTGAAATATTAAAATATGTCTGAAATACAACTGAAATATTTAGAAATATTTCAATTGACCTAGCATAGCAGGTTGGCCGAATTTTTAGAGAGTATTGTATGAGTAACAAGGGCAGCTTTTGCAATACCGGGTGAGCCAAAAAAAGTTCCCACTTTTGAAAATCCATAGCATCAAGAGCTTTTCACGAATTTGAATGATTCAATTCTAGTTAAGAGCTAAAAGATCGAAGTATTTTTGTGAATTTCCTCGCCTTCTTACGAACACTGAAAACGTAGGTTATTTGAACTTTACGAAAATTTTATGGTTGCAAAATGACTAAAAAGGGCCTAAAACATTGATCAACCTATAATGGACTCCTCTTGAAGGACAATGAAGAAAACGGAAGAAAATGCCATTTCTCTTGGATGAGAGGCATCCACTGCACATTTATTGCAATGAATACTTCAATCTTTTAGCTTTTAACTTTAACTCGAATTTGGATTATTCGAATCTTTGAGACACTCTTAGTGCTATGAATTGCCAAAAATAGGAACATTTTCTGGCTCACCCGGAACAATAGCATCAGTTGCTTTTGACTGACATTTCAATTCAAAGCGATTAAGTAAGTAAGTAAGTACGTACTACTCACCAACACATTCATACCCGTCAGAGAGACCACATGTCTCCTTGCATTCGTAACCAGCTTGACAGGCAACCAAGCGACATCGAGGACCAATCTGCAATTATTAACAATTTATTTTACGTTGGCAAGAAAAAATACACATATACATAGCTAATAAGCTAATTAAAGCCAACAAAATAATTTAAAATCTACTTTACAGTGTCCCAAACAAGCCTACAAAGTTGGTTTTAAATTATTTTGTTGGCTTTAATTAGCTTATGATAGTATTGATATAATCTTTTTCAAACTGAAGAAATTCTATGAGATCTACTGTAGTTAAACCATAACTTTTTTACATCTTCACGATGGATTGGTTTCCTTTCTTAAGTTATTTAGGTCTTACTTAAGTATAATGGGCTAGAATAGTAGAATTTCTTTGGTGTGATCAGAACGTACACCCGAAGCAATCAGATGCCAAAAAGATGTCTCCTCTTGCAACTTGCAAAAGCAATGCACTCTTTGAGCTACTTTTATCGAAAAGGTAAGCCACGGTCATTTGCACGGGCTTCCCTGCCATGGAAAACTATCTGCGAAAAAGTTTCTTCTTACTTTCTCATGTTTATGCAATGAAACTGGAACTTCCTTTGGATCCAAAACAAAGTTGTAACAGATCAGCTTCCTGCTTACACTGCCCTTGATAATAATAATCTGTAACATTTCTGTCTATAGAATTATTTTGTTTTGGGGCAGCTTAGCAAGCAAGCAAGCAAGCAAAAGCAAGCAAGCAAGCAAGCAAGCAAGCAAGCAAGCAAGCAAGCAAGCAACATTTAAGTTTTAACGCAAGGTAAGTTTCTGGCAGTTATGCAGCTGATGTGGGCCTGCGGCACTGCGGCTTGTGCCCTCAGAGTTGCTTCTGAGTACTCTTTTACCGGTCTCGGAAGGATGGTGGCTGCTGGCTTGTGGTTGTTAATGCCAGCGACGATATTCGAGCCACAAGATTGGAAACACTGCGCCTTTGCGCCTTAACCTCTTGGCCGCACCACCAGGTGTAAACGCTCTTGATCCGTAGCATCTTTGTAACGGATCAAAACTACACAGGTACAGTGTTCAGGTGGTCAACGATCATAGGTATTTAGTTTTGTTGGACATCAGACCAGATTCAATTTCTCGAATAATGGATTATCCATAGGACCTGCCTATGGCACACGAAAGTCACCACAATTAGATAAACCCGGTTTATCACCAGATAAACCCAGTTTATTTCAGATAAACCGAGTTTATCTGTGATATACCTACTTTATCACCAGATAAACCCAGTTTATCTGAAAAAGTCACTATTTATGCAGATAAACCCAGTTTATCTCACATAAACCTAGTTTATCTGTTGATAAACCCAATTTATCTGTTGATAAAACCAGTTTATCACCAGATAAACCCAGTTTATCAGCAGATGAACCCAGTTTATCTCAGATAAACCCACTTTATCTGAGAGTGTCGTCAGAAATGCTGTAAAAATGGCAGAGTCGGAGTTTGATAATCTTTTCGCAAATGTCAAATCAAGCTTTGATACGTTGCAGCATCAGATAAACCCAGTTTATCTGGTGATAAACCCAATTCATCTCAGATAATCCCAGTTTATCTCAGATAAACTGGATTTATCCCATGTGAAATGGGTCTCTTTCAGATAAACTAGATTTATCACCATATAAAGTGGGTTTTTGTGATAAAGTGGGTTTATCTGAGATAAAGTGGGTTTATCTGAGATAAACTGGGTTTATCTGAGATAAACTGGGTTTATCTGGTGATAAACCGGGTTTATCTAATTGTGATGACTTTCGCGTGCCATAGCGTAATGGCTGATTTCTAGTCAGTGGAATTTTCCGACCGGGCGGAAATTTTATTGTTTGCGGGAATAAATGTCGCTCTTAAATTGACTAGATAGTTACGGCTGAGCAAATTTTTATTTTCTAAAATTCCGCCCGCCCGGAAAATTCTGCTGACTGGAAATTGGCCCTTCAGGTTAGTTTATCTTGGTAAAGGGTAATCCGTTGCAACCGGGTCAAAATTATGCAAAATTCACAAGATCTAAAATTACTAAAAAATAATCGACCTTTATTTAACACGAAGCAAAACCTGTAGTCCCAAATGGAAATTGGGTTTTCTACTGCAAAAAGCGCTCTTTTTTCGGTCTCGGTAACACTAGAAAATCTTTTAGGTGACCATTAGAGACGCACGCCCTAGGGTGGCTTGGAATGGAGAAGAAATTCTCAATCTGACAACAGTCTGACAACAGACTCTCGCATTTTTACGATAGATTGTTGGATTTTGCGTAAAGTGCAATAATGCTGACAACTTATCAAAAAACACACCTGTGATACAGGATCATAATGAACCCATCCAATAGCATTTTCAACAACGACACTTGCATTGCTCTTGTCAATATCCAAAATTTGACAATTTGCAGCCTGAGCTTGCTTGTAGTTTATCGATCTGCAATTAAACGTTGATGTGCATTGTCTTGCACAGAGTGGCAACCTTGATGCAGAAACTGTCGACAAAATGTTATGTGGATTCAAAATTAATTTTTTGTCTCTGTCAGTGGCCTTAAACACAACATCACGTCTGCAATTTGAACGATGCACCTTTGCAGCTGAGAGGTTTTCAAATACCAGAACAATTAGGATGTATAGTGAATGGAATCTGATGGGAGTCATTATACTTCTTGGAAGCAAGAACATCATCCATGTAACTGTTATACAGCCTAATAAAACTTTATCTTTGTTATCACTTTGAGATCTTAATACAAATAGAAGTTTTCTGTTTTGAGCTGATCCATTTCGTAAAATTACAATATTCTGTCTTGCGGTAGCGTAATCTGACGAAGTTCCACTGTCTCTTGCCAAGTCCTGCCTTTTTGTTCGAAAGGTTGTCAAATCTAGCGTTTGAAGACGTAGCCAGTTCTTTCTGCTGAGAGAACTTGCGCTTCTTTGCAAGTTCGATATCAGATCTTTATGAGAATGCTTGATTCTTTGACCAAACCAATGCAAATCCGTAGTGTCATTGGCATACGAGGCACTGAATGTTGCAGTTAGCTTCCTTTGCCAGCGCCATGTGGCTTGGGGTCTACCTGTCAATGAAGAGAAGGGTACCTTAGCTGGCAGCAGGCCTTGTAAATGTCTCTGTAGGGTGCTGAAACCAGAAAATAATCAATTTAAACTTGAATGATAATGAGATGTGAAACAGTAGACGTAATTCTCCTCTCCAGGTATCAGAGAAGCAGCCTTCTTTATTGGCAAATATCGCAGAAGATTCTCTCTTATCTCTGTTCCTCAATTTTTTTGTTTAGATTTCTTCTAGCTAATTTCTTCTAGAACTGCCTTCCCTGTTTAGCTGTCTCTGTACAGGGTTCTTATTTTTCCCAGCCAACAATATCTAACAAATCTTTAAACAATTTCTTTGATAGAAATTTCACGTCAGTTTGGCAAATTGGTAGCAAATGATAACAAGGAAATAAATATGTATGCAACTATTATCTCCCTTGAATACGATAACTCAATGGTAAATTAAATGCTTGTAGGCCTTTCTCAGCTGGTACGTCTATTTATGCGGTATACCTGTGTTTACCACATGTATGTAGGTATCTATGAACAGATTTTCCATTTCACAATCTACACATTGTATTACTTCTTTTAGCGCAACCTGCTAAAGCTTTAACCCTACCTGACCTGGGGGCCCCTCGTATATTTTCATTTATACGTTTTTCCGTGTTTGCTGTAACGATTTTGGTGCTCTATTTTTAGCCTTGTCTCCATGGTAACCAAGTTGTCGTGCCACACTCTGTGAAAATATTCATTGTGTCTCTCTTAATTCTTTTTAGTTGGTCCAATTAAGTCTGAACTATGAATTTACACCTATTCTAATCTATATATTTCATTTTTTTACGAAAAGTAAAGTTTTACGACCTTTATACACATTTTCATTTTTATGACGTCATAAAATCAATGATGCTCTAGCAGCAACAACAACAACAACGCTAATTAAACCACTGTTTAAAAATTCATTGTTTATATAATGAACAACATGGTTGCCATGTCAAGCAACAACGGAGATAAATAGGGGGGGTTGGTAGAATCCGCCCCCTCCAGGCATTGCGTGTTTCAAATAGCCAGATCAGATAGGCCATGGTTAATGGTTAATGCGATCCTGAGTTTCGTATCTTGCAATTCTTGACAAAAGTTATGAAACGACAGAGCAATTTGACGCTTTCATGGGTTCAAAGTGCCCCCTCCCCCCGTATCAAATGTTGTTTGATGTTACCCTGGGTACCAGAGCCAAAAAAATAAATAGATAAGAGCCAAAAAGTAAATGAATTTTTTTTATTTTTTATTTTTATGGCTCTGGTACCCAGGGTATTTTGATGTAGGAACGCGTCGATTGTCACCAACATCCATTCAGGAATCATTGTTGGACAACATTACTACGGGGGCAGGGGGTTTGTAATAATTAAATCGCATTTGTTTAAGAGCCCAAAATACTATTAAAGTACGACTAAAAGCTATGTAGAGTTAAAGGTTCTTCGATGCCATTTCGGCTCTATTTGCTTAATAGTAAAAGCTAAGGTCTCTTTCGAAAGAGGAAGAGAAGCATAATATCCTTAAGCAGCATTTTCGAAATGTATAATTACTGTAGGGGGTTGGAAGCAAGCCTCAAAAAGGCAACTCTTTGCCCACGCACCCGTCGAGGTTGAAAAATATATGGCTGAAAAGCTCTTCTTTTGGCTTTCTCAACAACGGGGGAAGCGCTATGGATAACTGATACGAGCAAAAATTAGAAGCTCAGGTAATGAAACTCAAAGCTCGGTTTGTACTTTTAAGACCTCGGGCTTTATATTTTCCTGTACAGCACGAAACCGGTTAGTATAGTATGCGCATATTATTTTATGCCCAAGAAGAAACACGCGCACAATAGAAGACACAATGCATGTACAGTACTACGGAAAAAATGCTAGAAATCACACAAGTATCGTACATCGATTTAGACTAATCTATACATCTATACACCATTTTCTTTGAGTTGTAGCACTTTCAGAACATTCATAGCACAAAAAGTTCTTGACGGATTTGAATGATTCAAGTTCTATTCAAAAGCCAAAAGATTGAAGTATTTTTGATATTCTCGTCTTCTCTACCATGGGTACAAGAGGCTAATTAAAATTTTAAAACGCAGGAGCCATTTGAATTTGATTTCTGGCACTGGTTAGGCTTGGGCCAGATGGAAAACAACAAAGAAAACTTTGATAATATCGAGGTAGCAACTTTAATTTCCAAGCTACAAACACGGTGCATTATTGCACGTGCGCATACTCACTGGCGTTTCACTTTTCTCTAGACTTATAATACATAGATTTACACAATATAGATTTACAGTCAAAGTTTACACGATAACGGCACATTTGGAAAACAGTAAAAAATGTGACGGTAGCAAAACTTCGCTAGTGCTCACACGATGGTGGAACCATTTGAAAACAGTACGAAATTTGACTTTAATAAAGTTGTTGCAAGACTTTGATGCCAAAGAAATGTACCTACACCCTAAGAATCGATCAGTCTTTTTCCAAAAGCGTCGAAAAAGTTGTCACTTTCGTCGAAAAAGTTCATCACTTTCTATTGTTCACATGATGCCCGTTTCCAAAATGCGCCGTAGAGTTCCTTTTTCAAAATCTAACGTTTTCAAAATCTACCGGCCAAAATGAGCCGCTTTCGTGTGAACGGGAGGCCTGTCCGTCACATTTTTCACCGTTTCCATAATTCGCCAGCATCATCTTAAACAAAGGCAAAGGCTAAAAAAGATTTTCAATCCCATGGCAATAGATGCACAGAGGATATCTCTCACCCATCAGAAATTGCATTTTCTTTATTTTCTGTGCGAGGAGTCTTTCATTTTGCAACCATAATTTTTTTAAAATATGAATTTTACCTATATTTCCAGTGCTTGTAAGAAGCTTCGATATCGTGGCAATCAAGGAAATACTAATTCAACAGTCTATCCAGTACTCCTGGAGCCATGAATTTTCAAAAGTAGGAACTTATTCAGGCCACAGGTGGCGGAGAATGGTAGACTGATGCCTTTTCGTCCCTTGTTTCCCTGCGTTCCTTGGTCAAGAGGGACTGATAACATGACTCTTAAATAGTGGGCCCACTTTAGGCCCGCGTAGGGTGGTTCCGTATTCACCAATCAAATCGCTAGAATTCAGTTTTTAACCAATCAGGGGCCGCTATTCAGAATGTTGTTGTTGTTGCTCTTAAAGAACGGTTGAAGCAGCCTGGAGTTCTCGCAGCTTCGATGGATCTATTTTGCTTCTACAGAGGAAGATTACTGCCTGAAACGTATGCATTTTTCACTTTGTAGGTCAACACAACATCATTCTTTGTATTAAAACTTCGCTTTTCAATGTTCGAGCTCCTTAAACCAGATTTTGAAGCGATTTTGTTGGGTGTACGAGAACTCCCACCTTTTTAGGCCTTTTTGAAAAAGTGGCGTAATATTATGAGTCCCTATTGACCAAGTGATATCAGCAAGTCAAAGAACGCAGGGAAACAAGGGACAAAAAGGCATAAGTCTAGGAGAATGGTTCAGTAATACTTGCACGATTTAATAATACGTACACATTTACTGGAATTTAATTATACCTGCCAGTAAACTGTGTTAAATTCCTCTTGAATTCTCTGTCAGTTACATAGACTCCCATCTCTGCATCTCTGTTTTTGTTCGGCTAAACCATAGTCACTGTAGCTAAACATTGTGTTGTGTTGCTGCAGTTCTATTAAATATACTGTCTATATTCCAAACAGTTGCAACAACACAACACAATGTTTGGCCTAACGAAAACAGAGATTCAGGGATGGAAGTCTGTGTAACTGATAGCAGATTCAAGAGAAATCTAACACAGTTAACTGGCAGATATGATTAGATTTTAGTACATTTGTGATGTGTTACCGAACCATTCTCTGCCACCAGTATTCTGGCTCACCCGACACATGTATTGCTAGGTAGCTTAATATCAATGACCGAGCAAATAGACTTGGTCTATGAATAGGACCAAGAGAAAACCACAAGGGGTGCCACAAATAATATTTCGATGTTTGATTGAATGTGAATGTGAATTGAATAGGGTAGGGTGGGGTGGGGGGTAATATGAGTCTATATTGAGCAAAATATCAAAATAGGTAGCTGGTAAAACAACAATAATGTACAAAAAACTTTCAAAATTGCCGCTTGATTGACATTCAAAGCTTCTTGTTTCCTGACGTAAACTCTCAGCTCTAATGAAGGTAAATAAATATTTTTGAAACTTTCTGACTTAATCACTAAAATAGGTCCACTTTTCCCGACGAGGGGGGAAAAGTGGGTCTATTTCGAAAAGAACGTGGAAGGATAAATACTTGGGTGAGCCAGAAAAAAGTCCCCACGTTTGAAAATTCATAGCACCAAGAGTATTTCACAGATTTGAATGATTCAAATTCTAGTGAAAAGCCAAAAGATCAAAAAATTTTCTTGATTTTCTCGCTGTCTCACGAGCACGGAGACTGCTAAAGTATGGGTGAATTCAACTTTACAAAAAGTTCATGCTTGCAAAATGACTGAAAATGGCCTAAAACATTGGCCGAATCATAAAGGACTCCTCTCATAGATCAATAAAGAAAATACAATTGTTCTTGGATGAGAGATATCCACTGCACATTTATTGCCATGAGACTGAAGATCTATAGTATTTGTTTAAAATTGATGTCGCATAACTTTTGAGAGAAGCGAAAGCGCCCATTGAGCATTATTCTGTGTAAGGAGAATCTTTACAATTTGATCAATGTTTTCTTAGGCCCTTTTTCAATAATTTTGCAACTGTTATATATATATAAATTTGAATTTACCAATACTTCTAGTGCCAGTAAGACAGTGAGAAAAACCACAGATACACTTCGATCTTTCAGCTTTTAACTGAAATTTGAATCATTCAAATCTGGGAACTTTTTTCTGGCTCACGTGGCTCACCCTATATAAGTGGTACACTCTGAAAATTTCCAGCAATTTTTTTCCTGGTTGCATTTTATGAAGGTAGGTAAGATGCAGAAAAATCTTGACACGTTTCTTCCCTCTGGCTTCTTTGCTTTTTCGCCGTCTGATTGGTCGGTAAAAATTAGGCTTTGAAGGTTTCTGGCCAAGGGCCACGAGCAAAAATCGGATAAACATTTAATTCCTGTCTAAGAGTGGCAGGAGAAAGTTCTTCCAGGCCTTGAATTCTGCCATAGTAGGTCGTTCAGTAAATAATTATTTAAGATGAATTGATATCAATCTAAGACCAATGATTCAGGTCAAAAGGCAGCTTAGTATGTAGACATTACGATAAAATAGCCACACAGCCTTTCTTTAACTTGACGAGGAAGGATATTTCTAGCAAAAACATCAATAGACCCACTTTACCCTGTAGACCCACATTACCCCACCCTACCCTATGTCAAAGTAAAAATGAACGGCCTGCTAAATAGAATAGCTCTTTCCTTCAGGTTTTCAATTAATTTTGCAAACCAGAACCTTACCAAAAGTGCGCAGAACATTAACCGGGTTTTACAAGATTTTGAAGCAAATTTTGCGAAAACACACCCCCCCCCCCCGAAAGATACCCGCATTTATAGTGTGGTAAAGGTGCTACTATTAATGTCGTGTATGATTTCAACTGCATGAAGGTTTTCATCGTTTTCAGCTGTCAGTACACGAAGAAAAAGTTTCATAGGAAGAGATAACTTTTTAGAAATTAGCAACAATCAACTCAAAATATTTTCACGACCATTCCTTAAAACATGCTTCTTTCTTAGTCCTCCCTTTCTTTACGTAGGTAAAATTTTGGTCCCTCCCTTTTGGATATCCCTCACCCCTTCAGTGGGAAGAAATGACCGGCCCGTAAACGCAGCAAAGGTTTCATGCATTTCCACAAAATCTCAGAGAACAGGCTCCAATTGATTTTAAGAAGTACACATAGTAACCGGCAGCACAATGTTTGACTTTGACCATCCTAAACCAATAACAACAGCTGCTGCTATAAGCAAAGCAAACCGTCCTGACCACCTCTCCATCAGAAACGCTCGGTAGTGCTCCATTTAGCCAGCCTCCTGCGTGTGTATTGCATCGGTATTTCTTGCCATAATCTTCGGTGCAGCTAGTCCGCATGTTATTCCCAGCCGCGCCAGAGAAACGGTGCCATTGTTTGGCGAAACTTCTGTCGCATAATATAGATCCAGTTGCCACGTAAGAATGTGCCCTGTCTGCAGTATTCAGTTCGCCGTAATTCTGGCATGGCTCTTCAACTAAAAGACAATAATCTAAGTAATAAAATGAAAATAGTACACCAAACTAGATGTTAACATTGTTAAGTGAATGCTGCCATGGTTTTGTAAGGGGTTGCAGACTTATTGTTGATGAAGATTTGCACATGATCTCTGAGATGTCAAGTATTTTGACCGAAATCTCAACCTCAACTTTCTCATGAATGTATGTGATCCATGCAAGAGAAAAAGGTGCTGTATTTCAAGTCATTGCAGGGGAATGTAACTAGCTATGTTCCAAACTCCGCACCTGGAGACTTTCACTTAAGAGCCATCTGAAATCGATATGAGAATCACTTGATTCAGCAGTGGCGTCAGAAATCTGCCGACAAGAAGGGCTGGAACTTTCAACAGGGGGCTAAATTGACTATGAATACCTTTCTAATACGTCGCTTTGCCAAATTCCCTTCGAAAATAACCAAAAAGTTTTTCAAACGAGGGGACGGGCTAGGTGCTTCCGAAGGAGGGGCTGTAGCCCTCTTGAAGCTACCTTTGACTTGAGGAGAGCACAAGTAAGAAAGCGAACTCTTTCTGTTTACTCTCAATTGTGGACGGTTGGAGAGTTGCCTTGATCCTAATAAACGAGGAATCAAAGAATGAACAGGCCGGATGAATGTTTCTGTTGACCCGGTGAATCTCACAAGTAGCTTTGACACCCGGGGGGGGGGGGTACTTGACTAGGGAAGTGATGGGGGTGTGTGGCAAACCGCTCAACACCCTATACCCTGTCGCATGAAAAATTGCCCAAAAGTATACCCTGTCGCATAAAAAATTGCCCAAAAGTATACCCTGTCGCATAAAAATTTTACCAAATTCCATTGTTTCATGATAACTCTAAAAGGTGTGCTTCCACGTGATACCCTGTCGCATAATTTTCTTATCAATTGTAATACCCTGTCGCATAATTTTCATCAAAAAAGGACACCCTGTCGCATAATTTTTACCGTAAAAGGACACCCTGTTGAGTGGCACATCCCGTCAAGTCAAGTATGGGAGTACCCTCCCCCCGGGCTTTGACAGTGGAGAATATCAACGAATGTTCAGAATAATAAAAAAGATATTGAAAAGGAGAAATGAGTGTGATCCGTAGTGGCTGTACCAGCTTTCAACGACTGGGTAGGACAAAGGAAGATGGGAGTCCCGAAGTGAAATTCCCAGAAAACTTTTCTAATGACACGTCTGTTTTCCTTGTTTACTCTATTATAACCGGGGGCATTCTTCACCCCCCTCCCCGCCCGAACTTCTTTTATTAGCTCCTAAATGATAATATCTATAACAATAAAACTTCCTGACTTTTATCAAAATTTAATTTGCCATTAGAAAATAAAATCTTAATGCTTAATTTTAAACCGCGATACCACTAGATGCCCACAATTGCACTGTTCTTAGTACTATTCTTAGCATTGTTCTTAGACACTGTTTTTGCATTCTCCTTTTTATCATGACACAGTGCAATTTTCATCTTCATAGCTATTATAGCTTCGAAGATAATCAGGGTGCGAAATGCCCCCCCCCCCGTAGATAATGATGTTTTTCACCCAGTTAAAATAGGGTTAAATGCTCTTTCATTGCTACAAATTGCCTCGATTGATCCTCAAGATTCAGGATCCAACTTCCTAACTTCTCATTGGACAGTTTCTCTACGGATCTGAATACATGGAAAACCTACTTTCGAGAAAAGTGGGGGGGAGGGCTGATTTCACCCAGTCCCCTCCGTTTCTGCGCCACCACTATGAGTCAAATTTCATAAATGATGATAAAGTGACAAAAAGACAGTAATTACCATTTTGGCATGTTTCTCCAGCATATCCTGATGGACATAAACATAGTTTTGTCCCAGCTGCATGTACACAGGTCCCTCCGTTCACACAAGGACTTGTTTGGCAATTCGTTGTAACTGTTTAGATTGGAAAAATACCAGATTAATTATCAAGATCATTATTGATTCACTTTGCAGACCATAAAGGTTTCCTTGATAAGACCTGCAATCCTGGCAAAATTTATGAGACAATAGAGCGATTTGAAGCTTTCACTGGTTCAAAAAGTGCCCCCTCCTCCCCTATCAAAGTTGTTTGAGGTTAGAATACGTCGATTGTCACCAGCATGCATTCCAGAATCATTGTTGAACAACAGCGATACTGGGGGGGGGGGGGGGGTTGCAAGACTTAGATCACTATCATTATTGAAAATACAGTTCAAGGGTTCGTAGGTAGCGAACGCACTTATTCTTCATGTGAAGAGGGCTACCAATCAAAACATAGCAGGGAGTACATATTGAAGAAAAAGGTTGAAAGAAGAAGGATTTGTCCATGGATATGTCGAAATATTTATCTATTTATATTTGAAATAATACTTATCATCTTTTTTATATCAATGTCGATATAAAACTCAACAAAGTAGGACATTCTGTGTATGTGCGGTCCACAGCAGCAATAGACATGACATCAAGTCATCTAGTTCTGGCTATGAACGGCAGTTGACAATTCCTTCAACAACAATTCGAAGCTTCGATGAAAGCTTCTCAAATTTGCAACTTAGGCCCATTTGCGTTCCAAACAAAGCCAGCCTATTTTCACATTGAACCAGGGGCGGATCCAGCTCAAAATTGAAGGAGGGGCAGCCTGAAAAGAAGGCGCCTAAAGGACGATAGAGGGAAAATTTTTGGAGTCTTGATTGAGGAAATTCATTGATTTTTGTACTAAATAACGTCTTGACTTCTACATTTGCCCTACATTTTGATCACAAAATTTAAATAGGAGTGTCAAAGGATAACGACGAGGGGCGCATTTCTCGGTAAAGAGGGGGCGCAAAGCTGAGTTTTCATCGTGAAGGGAGGGGCAGTTGCCCCCAACTGCACCCCCCTAAATCCGCCACTGCATTGAACACACTTGCCAACCCCAGATTATTGTTCAAATACCTCCAAAAAAGCGAAGTCTAGATAATGCGAAGTTTACTTTTTTGAGAATTTGGAAGGTTTGAAATTACCAATAAAGCACACCCAAAGGTAGATACAGATTTTGCTTGGTGGCATCGTCTTGATAGCAGCGTAAAGTTATTCTCTCAATTGTGTAATCAGCAGTATGTACTATGTATTGCGGTAGGCTTTATAATGTACAACAGGAAAAGTAAATGAATACCTGATTGGCAGTTCGTTCCAGTGAATCCAGCTGGACATACGCACATATATCTAATAAAGATGTCATAGCATGTTCCTCCATTTTGGCACGGGTTGCTCTCACATTCATTTTTCACTATTCAAAAAGAAAAGAAATATTGCATATCAGGAAACTGCAGCATAGGAGTCAAATTTTTAAAAATACTGTCTCAGTGGTTAGCAAATTTGTCTCTGGACTGATAGGTAGGTAAGTAGGTAGGTAGGTAGGTAATCATATTTAACATGGCTAGCCTGCGGAAGTCTGAGAGGGAATTATTTCCAGCAGGGACCACGGATGTTATACCATCAACCCGCCGCAGCTACCCAATTCCCCTCACATGGCTCTGGTTGACCAGGGCTAGAGTTACCGACAGCGACAAAATTGTCCAGCGTGGGATTCGAACCTCGGCCGTTCTGAGACCTTTGGCTTACGAGTCATTCGCCTTAACCACTCGGCCACGCGCTCTGTATGGATGGCTGTATTGGAGTTCTGAGCATACAATCTTGACCGAGAGAGTCCGGGACATTGGTAAATTGCGGTGTTTTCATTATGTTATTTCAAACAGCGAGGCAAAAACAGACTTTGAAAATTTCCTGATCCCCACCCCTTCCCCCTAATAGACCTTTTAGCTATTCTAAGAAAGAATCTGGATCGAACGATATTTCATTACATTTAGTAGAATTTTCGAATGTGCACAATACTGATAGAAACTATAACGCCACTCAATCGAGCCTCGTGTATAAAAATGTATAAACATTTCGCTCGATCCAGACTCTTTTGTAGAATAGCTAAAAGGTCTATTCAAAAGAAGGTCGAATGGCGTTTGACGAAGGGCACTTCACTCATTGGAAATCCTTTATGATTTGATCAATGTTTTAGGCCATTTTCAGATATTTTGCAACAATGAAATTCTTGTTATGTTGAATTTATCAATATTTCTGGTGCTTGTGAGACGGAGAGAAAAATCACGAAAATACTTTGATTCTCGGAGGGGGGGGGGGGGTATCTTTGGAGGTAAAGGGATAGGGACGTGCCATTATCAGGAAAAAATAGGGCCATAATTCCGTGTGACTATTTGAAAAAAGTGACCCATAATTCCGTGTCAATGATTGCCTCAAAAACGCTGAGCTCCTGAATGCACAGGGTGTGCCCCATTTGTGTGGCTGCTGTGGCGAAGCTATAGCTTCAATTGTCTTAATTTTTGCACTGTTGCATAGGTCAGGCTCCAACATAGAGTTTGAGTTGAGACCTTGTTTGAGTTAGTCTGGCAAATGGCTACTGATTTATGGCAGAGGAAAGGCAAAAAAGATAGCCAAATTATTGATATTGTCTGAAATTCATACATATGATCTTGTCACTTTTAAAATTTCTCATAATGTACACCCATAATTCCTTGTGCCTACCCACTATGGTGAAAATGTATACCCATACTTCCGTATTCGTTGATGAAAAGGCACCCCTAAAAAATGGCACGTCCCCGCTACCATATCCTAGTTAAATTATCCCCCCCGAGCTTTGATCCTTTGATCCAAATCCGTGAGGTATTCTTGGTGCTATGAATTTTCAAAAGTTGGAACTTTTTTCTGGCTCACACGGTATAAGATGCCTTATTACACGTTAATAAACCTCGTACACAATTAAGAATGCAAAAAATTAAGCTGCGCATAAATTAAGCCTGACTGTAAAAATTTTGTACAAATTAAGCCGCCCCTATATGAAAAACGTGGACAGGTAAGTTTCATTTCCAACAAAATATTTATACTCAATAAACTATCAAGGAATCGAAGTTAGCTACATCAAATCATAAGTAGGGGTAAAGTGACGAAGGTTCCTCAGCACGTGCCTTATTGTAAGCCGCGGTAAAAATCAAGCCGCATATAATTATGGCTTGTTCTCTGTTGTGGGACTTCAATACTTACGCAGTTTAGTTTAAAAAAAAACATCTTGCTGCGTGTAGTGCCATAATACTTTCGAGCATACCCGTTATCAAGCCAGTTCATTTTGTGTCATTAGGTATGGTGTAATTTCGAAAGAAGATAATCAGGTTTCTGAAGAATCTAATGATGAAAGTGTACATCCGGATCTTTTTGAAAACGCATCTTTTTTATCAGTTTTGGTTTAGCGTCCACACGGAGACGTCATTTTCGGTCACCAAAAGCGAAGCTTTTCGAAAACGCTCTCCAGAGAAAATCTTTTTGAAGACACCGTTTTCCTGTTGTCGTGTGGATGGGTGAACGCTGACGTGACAATGTCGATTTACTGCATATTAGAGCATGCGCTCGGTTAGGCTTGGATCGCATAGGTTTACACAGGACCGTCGAGAAGGGGGGTAGTCAGGGTAGTTACCAGGGGGCCCGGGGCCTTTAGGGGCCCGGAAAGACATATATTTTGAATTTTTTCTTTGTTTTCAGTTTCCTCAAGGAACGTCTCTAGACCAGCGGGCCCACTGGCAGAGATCAAAAGAGCTTTTTCGTCAAAAATTGTATTTCCAACGGTGTATAGGAGGGCATGTCCACCTAAAAGCAGTGTTTTACCAGTGAATTTGAGGGCGTGGTCCAAGAGAAAAATGGCGTGGCCCAAAAAATTTTTCGGTGCCTTTAGCGCTGGAGGGCCCCTTTTGCTCCAAACCCTGGGGCCCGGTCCGGCTCTCGACGGCCCTGGGTTTACAAATAGCCTATTGTATTTGGTAATGCAGCTTGTGGCGAAAGAAAGCAAGGCCAAAGACAACAATGCAGGGATTAGGTGTCTTTTCGTTCTAATTTTAGAAAAGTGCTATATAGGCTATCTCAGGCCCCGTTCACACTACTCCGTTTTTGTTAGTATCCGTTTTTGTTGCATCGAAGCTACCGTTCACACTACTCCGTTTTCGCTCAAAAACGGTGAGAAAAACCTCCGTTTTTGTGCGTTCACACTGATCTGCCCGATATCAAAAACGCAGCGAAAAACCTCCGTTTTTGTGCGTTCACATTACTCCGTTTTTGTGAAGCTCATTGTTGGATACTGCAGCGTTTTCAAAAACCTCCGTTTTTGTGCGTTCACATTGATCGAATGCGTTTTCAAAAACCTCCGTTTTTGTGGATATCCACTTTTGACTGCGTTTTCGAAAACCTCGTTTTTGCCTCGTTTTGTGGCGTTTTTGTGCGGATCAGTGTGAACACTTTCACAAAAACAGAGGTTTTTCTCTCCGTTTTTGTACAAAAACGGAGTAGTGTGAACGGGGCCTCAGGTTATTCGACCTAAGATGATAGACCATTTTCAGATCGACCAAAGCTGATCAACGTCCACTCAGGGAGCTTGAGCTACGTTTGTTTGTTCGTTAAAATGTCTCTCGTGAGGACATGGGCAATAAAACACACGGTAGTTGTTGTTCCTACATCAGTTTTGCGCTTCTTTGTCTCCCTGTGCCTGATTTTTTTCGCATTGCTGTGTTCTGCAAACTTTATCGAATAAACGACTGTGTTTCTTTACAGCCCATGACGAGGAAAGAGACTTACAGATATTGCATTGTGTGCCAGAATAGCCTTCAGGGCAGTTGCATTTAAAACTTCCAACTTGATTGGTGCAGGTTCCACCATTTGGACAAGGATTGCTTGCACATTCATCTACGTCTGTTGAAGAAGAATTTATGGTAATGTTGCAAATTTCTTTAAAATTTCGAGACAAAGTTTTCATTTGACAGACAGAATCATGTAGCATTCTTGGGCATCCAACAAAGCAGAAACTGCGTAAAATGACGTCATCGAGCAAACTGAGATAAGGAAGTGTTTGGACAGATAAGCTTTTTGAAATGATAAATCAAGAGTTCAAGGCCAAAGGAACAAGATATCAAGTGTTACTGAAGTTTGGGATCTGTTGCAGGGAGCTAGGGGGGCTCAAAGTCACGAGTTTTCGTGCACCCGTGCGCAGTTTCTGCTCTGTCTGGGCAGCCCTCTCTATGAAGCAACCTCTTTAAAAGAGTTCAAAAATATTTTCTGCTTGCCGAAATCCAAAATGCTTGACACAATGCCTGGCCTGGCATGCCTTTACGTCTGCATAGCAAGGGCGAATTTTGTAAAACAAAAATTGAATTTTCTGAGGAGACAATGTGGTTTGCCTTCCAGAAGAATACATTTCATGCCTCTGAACATTAGTTGTAGGACACAATTAGGTTGAAGTGAGAGTTCCGTTGCATGTGCTTTTCGAAAAGTTTGGCTTAAGTTCTTTGGCATCACCTGCGCATTATTGTCCTAAGCAGTGGTCTTGAAATCAAACTTAACACCATTGCGTAGGACAATAATGCGTAGGGGTTTCCAAAGGGCAACATAGGCCTAAACATTTCGAAAAAGCACATGTGACGGAGCTTGTCAGTTCAAGGCCAGGGAACATGGCTGAGAAAGGCTGCGAATGGCAAGGAAGAGAATTTTATGGCGTTTCAAGGTAGGCAAAGAATCTAATCGGATCTAGTTCAACCCAATTCAGAGATGACTTCATACCGACAATCATATCCACGAATCCTGAAATCATCCAATCCCCTTACAAACCATACCCATAAATCCTCATTCTATCGTATGAAAGGTACCCTAAAAATGGTACAAGACAAGCACGTACCATGGAGAAGTAAGCCACCTCCACCCTCGGGATTGAGCAGGCAGTGTGGATACAAGAGCAGGTAGTTAAAAGATGCAAGAATGACAAATATGATTTAACATCAAATTAACATAAAGAGTGCTTTAAGGCCAAAAAAGAAGTGAACATTTGTTTGTTTGTTTTCTATTTGTTTTGAATGGGCTTGTCAGGATTTCTAGCTACTGTAAGCTAATTTAGGTCCACTGTGCATGCCGCATCCAGGCATGGGATCCCTAGTTTAACGTCCCTTCCGAAGGTCAGGCCTCTAAGGTCACCCATCCGGAGTTTGACCTCACTCGACCGAGCTTAACTTCAGTCACCTGACGAAGACTGTATAAGCCACTCGGCCCCTCATGTCTATTGCTAAATGAGCTGTGTGCCCAAATTTCAACCTTCGCATTGTCCTTGTTATATCCGGAACAGTTCAAAATCTTTACCTGTTTCACAGTTTGTTCCCGTATACCCAAGCTTACAAGTGCATGTATACTTGTTGACAAAATCATTACAAGTTGCTCCATTTTTGCAAGGAGAACTTGAGCATTCATTTATCTCTGAAAAAGGAAAGAATTGTGAAATTAAGTTTCAACGTAGGAAGTAACTCTTATGGTCATATTCTGTGTCCCAAAAAGGCAGTGTACCAAACTTTTTTGAAAATACAGACAGAGTGCTCCAAAAAAATTGTGCCCCGTTTGTGTGGCTGCTGTGGAGGAGCTGTAGATTCAATGATCTCGACTTTTACACAGTTGCATAGGTCAGGCTTCAACTTAGAGTATGAGACCTTGTATGGGTCAATCTGACAAGTGGTTGCAGATTAATAGCAGAGAACAGGCAAAATAAGTGGTTGGTGAAAAAACAGCACTCTATTGTTTTCCAGCAACGCTAAAATATAACGAGTTTCGAAGAAAGGGTTTTACCATCGTATAAAAATTTTTACTACATGTTCTAAAAGGTAGAAAGCATTCTCTTATAAATAGACAGCACTGCTAACCCTTTAAGCCATTTAGCAAAATTTTAACACGATGCTAGAACTCTTTCTTTGAAGATTTACTTTTTTGACATTGCTGAGAGCAATAGAAGTCCTGTTTTTGAAGCAACCACTAATTTTTTCCTTTTTTCTGCCATTAATCAGCAACCACACGTGTCAGATTGACTCAAACAAGGTCTCAAGCTCTAAGTTGAAGCTGGACCTATGGAACTGCGTAAAAATCGAGATGATTGAATATGCAGACCCTCCACAGTAGCCATACAAAAGGGGCACAAATTTTTTGCGACACCCTGTACTTTTTCGTTGATTCTAATCAAATTTAAGAATAGACTGTCAAGGTATTGAGAGGGCCCCTTGAAAATCTACTGCACTGGAGGAAGAACACATTTAAAGGGAATAGACATCGCTATATCTCGTAGCTGCTATAAATAGACTAGAGAAACGCCCAAAAATCCTTTGTTTCTTTAGCTACACAATGAAACCGGATGCATCTAAGTTGTCGAGTACAATAGATTATATTTTTGATCTGGCCGGTGCCAGCTGTTAACCATGTCGATTCCTTTTAAAGATGCAATATAAAGGTCATATTACTTTCAAGCTACCTCAAAGCCTGCAGGGAAGGGACGCCAAAACCCACCATGCAACCTTCTGTGCGCAGCTTTCAGTTGTTTCTTGAACCCAGATTATGGCCTGAAACCACATGGCTTTTTACCCGCTTGGCTCCAATTTATTTTCTGTTTTTTTTTTCATAACAAATACTCTCTGCCGTTAAAGGTGGATTCGCAATCTTTGCAAAGGGGTCCGTAAAGAATGAATCCACGGAGTCTCTGGGAAGATGAAGCTACAGGCATATATAAATGCCAGCTTGACATTTTGTTCACACACACAAGGATATGCACGGGGCTACCAATCTCTTGACTGGGCCATGTAATTTGGTGCGAACAATGCTATCCATAATTCCACTAATTTTTTTTTAGAATCTTACAGTCATAATTTCAAAAATTTAATGAAAGTCTAGGTCATAATTCTGCAAATCATGAAACGATTCTTGCAGTTCTTGCATTTTACCAACTGCTTACGCAGGCATTTGATTGAGAAAATACGGTACACGCGGAAAAAGCATTTTTTGGAAGCGCGGTTGTGAAAAAGTGCTAAGATCGTAAAAACTTAGACTTTCTTGCAGAAATGTTCCCAAACCTATCGCCTTACGAAAAAGTTGTTAACGAACAAATTTGTCTGCCCACGTAACTATAAGTAACAGTTCAAAATTGTTTTGCTGGTGGTGCGGTAAACATAAATATTAATTGTTTCTGATGAATTTCATGAATATAACAATGATAGCAGGTAGCATTTTCAACAAGGTCTGCCCGACCTAGGCAACAAGCTGTTGCGTTAGTGATGTAAAGAGGAGACCATGAATAAAAGTGGAGGATATATGAGAATGTTTTATATAGGAATTCAAATTTTGGATGAATAGATACTAAACATTATTTTGTTTTTACCTTTACAACCATAAGCGATAGGACACCAAGTGTTTATCAGTGTGAAATTTTTATCAGTGGCTTTATCATTTTTGGAGCCATCTTTCCCATTGTTCGCTAACTCAAAGTTTTTTAGAGGTTTTTGGCAAAGGGGATTCGCTCTGCAGGTGGTTGCTCAATTCATGGAACAGCGATAAAGAGGCTCACCACTAGATAAAGCTTAGTTCGAAACACACAGCATCGTTCCCAAGGTGTTCTTACGTCATACGCTGATCACGAAGCCGAATGAACACCCTGGTACACTTCGATCAAATCTGCCCAGAACAAATGGGCAGATATGCAGCCATTATGGATTTACAATTTGCTAGGCAACGCCAAGCGACGGAAAATGCCCGTTGCTCTAGCATCATTTCTGCAATAGATGAATCGCGATACTAAAAACAAACACTTTGAGGACCTCATTTCAACCTTTTTAAAGGTATTCAACCAATGATCTGGGGTTAGCAGGTGTGTTTAATGTGAAAATAAGCACGATTTGTTTGGGGCGCAAACTGGCCTAAGTTGAAACTTAGAGAAACATTCACTGCAGCTTTCAAAATGAAATGGCTCCTTATTCTTCTAGTTTTGGAAACAAATTGCAAATGATGGTGGGAATTGGTAAAGAATATGCTTTTTCTGTCGAATTTTGACATGCCGCGGCCGTTTACCCCACGCAAAAACGGAGTTACCTTGCAAAACGGCGAACAGCCAATCATATTGCCGAACGGCCTCTTGTATCCCAGAGTAGAGGTAGAGCAACGAACTCATTCTTGGAACGAGATTGCAAAACACAAACAAAGATAGGTTAAGGCGAGGGGCAAATCACTGCTTAAAATCACGTACGCTGTCGAAAGTAATCACATTTTAATCACAAATTAATCACCCTAATCAAACAAAAATTATATTAATCACGAAATATCAACAGTCAAATTAATCACAAACTGTGAATGTTTAGCCACGTCTATTTGCTTACATTGATAAGAAAATTAAAGAACTAGAATGTCCATATCTCCCATTCCCCAAATTTGAGTGTATGAATTTTCTGATATCCGAACATATGCTCCAAAACATGAACAACATGAAATCACTTGATTCTGAGGACCCTGCAATGGAGCAAAGCTGCAGCATTGTTCTTATTCCTAGGACACTAGGAAAACCACGTCATATTTTATCATTTGGTTTATGCATCTTGCTCTAGCTTGCCCAGGTCGTGCGATTTGCAAAGTATAGGAACTTGGCTGATGGCATTTCGGAACATGTGATTAACTTTAGAATAAACACAAATTAATCATTTAAATCACTAAAAAATCAAATTAATCACACAAGAAATCAAATTAATCACGAAATAATCACTAGTGATTATTAATCTCGTACACCATTTTCAGGAGTGATTTGCCCCTCGGGTTAAGGCGGCACGTTACTAATAAAAATTTCACACTGATACACATTTTGTGTCCTGTCGCTAATGGTAGACCAGCACTGGCTTCCAAGAAACCCTAATTGTCATTTCATGCAGTGTGGTTTTTATTCTTCCTTGTGTCCCTGTATCAGTTATTCCTTATATAACTGTGTTGTGCCCTGTAACTGTCAACAACGATCACAAGGTTCATGGAAACAGTGATACAAAGAAGAATCAACTGTAGCTTGAAGCAATAATTCGCGTTTCTTGAAGGCCATGCATGAGCAATAGGAACTAGGTGTATATTGATATGCAATCTTTATCAGTAGCGAATCTCAAAATTTAAAAATCTCGAAAAGTATTTTGAAATCCTGAAAAATATTCGACAATCCAGATAGACCTCAGAATCTTTGAGAATTATGAGAGATCTCTAAAACCCCAAAGTCTCGTGCAATATTTTTATAGACTATTGCGCCCTTGCAGTAGAATTTGTCTTGAAAAGATTCGAGGCAGAACTCTCTTGAGAAGATCAAGCTAAGAATGTAACTAGATAAAGTTCCTACCTGTTTGGCAGTTTGTTCCTGAATATCCTGATGCGCATGTACACGAATATCTGTTGACTGCATTAACACATGTTGCACCATTTTGACATGGGTTGCTGTTACACTCATTTATATCTGATGAAAATGAAATTGGTCTGTTGAATAAACCTTCAACCATTCTAAAAAAGAGTCTGGATCGAGAGAGAGTTTTAAAATATAGAGAGAGCTTAAAATATTTTTATACGCAAGACTCCACTGAGTGGCACTGAAGCTTCTGTCACTATATTGTTCATATCCTGGATGGGGAAGAGGTAACTTCAATAGGCGGGTGACTGGGGTGTGCCATTTTGACGTCAGAAGTCAAACCCTATAATTTATAAACCTAGCATAATCAGTTATTGAAGATCCTTTCGAAAACTTCTATAAACACACTCACCGATGCATTCAGAGCCAGCCAATAAGCTGCAGGTCTCATTACATTTATAACCAGCACTGCATGTTACTAAGCGACACCTGGGGCCAACCTAGAAAAAATAAATTTTGCTCAGGGTTGATACCAGCCATCAATACATAAGGGGACAAAGAACCAAGATTTTCCGAAGATAAAACCATCAACAACAACAGCAACAATAACAGCTGTTGGTTTATGGTATGCCTTGCGTTCTTTTGACAATCAAAGCAATCATGATTTCATTCAAAGTCAGCGAGCTGGATCTATTTGCTTTGAAACGAAACAATGTTAAAATCTTAAACAATACAATCATGATTGTTTTGATTGCCAGAGGAACGCAAGGATAGCTGAGACTGCGTTCACACGATGCCGGCACATTTTGAAAACGGTGAAAATGTGACGGCTGCAAAATTTGAGCTAGCGTTCACATGATACCGGAACAATTTGAAAACGGAGGGAAATCAGACGGCAAAAAACTCGTTGCAAGACTTTGATGCCAAAGAAGCTTACCTAAACCCTAAGAGTCGATCAGTCTCGTTCCAAAAGTGTCTAAAAATGTTCCATTCCCGTCGTTTCCAAGTGTTTACACGATGCCGTTTCCAAAATGTGTCGGTTAGAGTTTCGTTTTCAAAATCGACCGTTTTCAAAATCTGCCGGCAAAACATGTGCCGTTTTCGTGTGAACCGGAGGCCTATCTATCGAATTTTTCACCGTTTTCAAAATGAGCCGGCATCGTGTGAACGCAGTCTGAGCTAATTCCGCAGAAACTAAAGTTTAGCTATATTTAGCAATCCAATCTTGCAGTCTACAAAATTAGTAAACATTTTATCAAATCATGATGTATAAATTCAATAATTCCTGTTCAAGTCCATCTTTTAACACTAATAAATTCATGCTTTATGCATCATTTCTCCTCAAAATCTTCCAAAAGCACACACATAAATCAAAAAATCCGACAAGGGAGCAAAATTTTCGACAAATAGTCTCCTAAATTCCTGAATTCAATTCTACGGGAAATTTCAAATCAACGGAAACAGTAGGGGATGCACGTAGGCTACAAAAGCCCCCCCCCCCCTCCTTAAAGTCTTACCTCTGATATTGGCTCATAATGAATCCATCCTACAGCACTTACAAGTGTTACACTAACATTGTTCTTGTCTATATCCAAAATCTGGCAACTGCCGGTGTTCGCTGGCTTGAAATTCAGCGATCTGCAGTTGACTGTTGCTGTGCAATGTTTGGCGCAGTGGGGCAATCTCAAGGCCGAAATCGTCGACAAAATGTTAGCAGGGCTCAATGTCAATTTTTTGTCTCTGCCAGTAGCTTTAAACACTGCGTCACGTCTGCAAGTTGAGCGGTGCACTTTTGCTGCTAAAAAGCTTTGAAATGTCGTTGCTAAAACTGCAATGATGCAGAGTGATTGCAGGGCATTAGAAGTCATGTTGCTTCTCCTTGAAATGTACGTTTTCAAAGTTGCTCGATCTTTTCTATGAAAGACAAAATGCATCTATACGTCATCACAAACTGCATTTATATCCATGCATAGCCGCATGGCAGCGTCTAAAATTTATCATGGCACGTGATTTCATTCCTGAAATGAAAATATGTAGCAGCTGACTCAGACATGGTACACAGTTATGACAAATTGCATTTAGATTCATGCATAACAGTATCAGAGGTTTGTTGTGGCATGTGACTTGGTTCATTTGGAGAACAGCTTACTCGAGGAATAATTCATTAACATATACAAGTATAGCAGCGTCCAAAATATAACACGCGACTCCTTTCTTAGGAATGCCAGAAGGGGGTGCGCAGGGGACAATTGCCCCTCCTACCCTTTTCTGAGAGGGGCAAGAGTGCCCTTTTTAATGGAACAATGTATTTCTTTAACAAATTTCAATTCGATATTATGAAAACCATGAAGTTAACCCTCCCTTGAGTGAAATAGAGGGGTATCGCCCTGATTGAGGGTAAACGCATTTTGACCGATTTTAACTGTCTTGCGTTTGTTGCTGAATAACAGGAGTTTGGGTCTAGTTAAAACCAAAAAGTGGGCGAAATTATTTTGGTGACTCCATTTGCTACATTTTTTCTTGTTGGTGTTTCTTAAAATTCCGTCCACAAACAGAGGGAAAAGTGCCCAACGAAGTTCACCTGAGACGTAACTGTAAGTATATCCGCCATATTTCCTTTCACGTTTCGATGCACAATTTTCTTTTTGCTTGGTTTCTTGACGTTGTTAAAACTTTCACAACAAACAAATGGCCTCTCGCCAAGCTCCGATTGTCCAGAATAATACTTCATGCTTCTTCAGAGACATGACATCCGCTTCCGCCGCGACGGGCTTCTTTTTTCCACGCCGTCTGATTGGCCTAAAATCGCCCTGATTGAGGGTACTGTGGTATCTTTCGGTTTCCGGTTCTTGAACGAAATCTGCGCTGCCAAGCCAACGCATGACAGGCGAATACCATTTGCTGTAAAAGGACATATTACGATGCAAAAACAGGTTTGTTCTATTGTTGGACTGTAGGAAATATTGTTTTGTCATGAATTGATTTAAGCATCGTTCAGTTCACCGAAGGAGGAAAACTTAATGTCAGCTTGCTTGAAAAGTCTTTGAACGAAAGCGGCAACAAAGGTCAGCGTTTAGGATAACGAAACACAGCAAACACAATCAGAAAACATTTCATAACAACAAAAACTCTTTATCTGTTGATATGCTGCTAATTTTCACACCAAGTTATCTTAAATTTACCTGAAACCATGTAAAGTTTGGATACCCTCAATCAGGGCGACGTTGGAAATTTAGGCCCTCTCGAGCACTATGTTCTTGAGTAGCTCGCTCTTAAAGACAACATCACCAATGACAAATATATTTTATATCATCAACAGTGAAGAGTTTACGAAAGTGTTCATGTTAAGTTTCGTTCTGAAAATTTTTTTGTTCAGCAGGAATATTCGACCAATGTAGAATACCCTCAATTAGGGCGACACCCCTCTAGTCCTCGCAACTTGCATTGGTCATACCCTACCCTGAGTACCAGAGCCTCAAAATTTAAATGAAAGGGAAAATGAGGGAAGAGAAAAGAGAGAAGGAAGCTTTTTATTAACTTTCTTTCCTTCTTCATTTTTTTCTCTTTATTGTTTTGCTCTGGTAATGGAAGAAAGAACATAATTTACACCAGTTAGAATATTCTTGATAGCATTTTGAGCTAACCTTAAGGGTGTGGCTACAAAAATTTTTCCGGGGAGGACCTCAGATGCACCCATTATTCGGTTCGCTCCCCTCGTTATCGGTCTGGAGTGCCTTTATATTTCCCTTTGACCCCCTTTCCCTACCATCGCTCCGGTGTCCCTGCAATCGCTCCTCTAATATTTTAAGACGTAGTTCATTCACACTTTCTGGACAAAATGCCTTTTGAATATATATATTTGAAAAACTCGTGTACGACCAACTATATCGATACCTTGACGAAAACAAACTCATATGCTTGCAACAGTCCGGTTTTCGCTCTTTACACTCTGTTGTCACATGCCTTCTAAAATGCACCAATGACTGGCATGTCAACAATGACAGAGGGAAATTTACAGCTATGATGTTCATTGAACTTAAGAAAGCCTTTGATACCGTTCATCATGGTATTCTTCTAGAAAGGACGAAATTCTATGGTATCAGTGGCATTGAACATGATTGGTCTCGATCGTTTTTGAATGAAAGAAAGCAGTTTTACAAAGTAAATGGCGTCTCTTCTGACATCAAAGATATTGATATAGGAGTGCCACAAGGGTCATGTTTAGGGCCAATCCTTTTTCTGCTTTGTATGAACGATCTTCCCTTTGCATTAAAGAAGGCAGGGACGTGTATACTGATGATGCGATGATTTCATATTCCTCCAAAACCTTGGATGAATTGCACATGGTGTTAAACGCTGAATTTGTCGATATCGAGAAATGGCTTCAAGGTAACAAGCTATCCTTGAACGTCGTCAAAACACAGGTTATGATTATTGGGTCTATGCAAAGTGTAAATAAAACGGCAGTGCAGCCTTCGTTGCTAGTGTTTTGCGTAGGTGGTACTGATATTGATTTAATGAACAAAGTGAAATACCTTGATCTCCATATAGACGTTGTTTTACCTCCAAATGCCAAATTGAGAATACAAAAGGGAAAGTTTCTCGTGCAATCGGCCTTTTCAAATATTGCAAAAACTTTCTACCACTGGAAACTTTTAAGGACATTCATCGTGGTATTGTAGAACCACATCTCACCTATTGCTGCTCCGTTTGGGGCTGTAGTGATATTATGAGAACAGCCTTACAAAAATTACAAAACAGGTCTGCTCGAATCGTTACGGGTAGTCCTTATGATGCGCTTTCTGTGCCGTTACGCAAAGAGCTTGGCTGGTTATGTCCATCAAGGGAATGTTTGTGAAAGAGACATCTACTATGATGCATAAATCTTTAAACGATCTTGCACCACAGTACCTTAGTGACCTATTCGTTAGACTATCGGATTTCCACACACGCGAGCTAAGAAACACTAAAAATGATCTTGCAGTACCGTTAGTGCGAACATTAAGTGGGCAAAAGACATTCACTTACCGTGGTACAAAAGTGTGGAACAAGTTTAACAACAATATCAAAGAGGCCCCCTCGGTATACTCATTTAAATTAATGTTGAGACAGTTGGGGTACCAAAGTCTTTAATTTTGTAGATAGCTCATTGTAGTCAGATGTATATATTTTTATCTAATTCATTTGTAAAGTTAATTAGGTGCTTTAATTTGAGCAGGGCCAAATTGCAAAACAATACTCTTATTGAATTTGTGCCCTGTATGTTTCTGTTTGTCATGTTTAAACATACAACTTGGTTCCTTCTAAATGATGCTTACCCAAGCATGAGATTCCAAGACAACATTTATTTACATCCATGCTGAGAGGTATGTTGTACATTACAGCGCATCGCAACTTCTTCTTTAGGACTTCTGAAATTGTTTGACATCATTTTAACTTGAATTGCTGAATGAATGTTTATCGCTACCATGTGTAAACATACGTAGTCTAAACAGAAAAATTACCACCAAATGTTTGCCACCTGCTTTTAGTGGCCATTTCCATCAAACTAATAAGGTGGTCAAGTTATTTCTTAAAGTTGAATAGGGGATTTTCATATTCTTATTCGTTTGGATTATATCGGTTGAATTATTTACACCAGGTGCGTCCTACCCTACCCTGGGTACCAGAGCCTCAAAATTTAAATGAAAGGAAACTGGTAAAAGAAAAAGAGAGAAGGAAGAAAGGAGCTTTCTTTCCTTCCTTATTTTTTTCTTTTTATTATTTTTTGGCTCTGGTACCCCGGTGGGTGCAATGTTAATGAAAATACGACACCACGCTCATCCATGATTTCGCTGAGTAAGGGGCATATTTGAAGCAAAATTCTGGGACCTAGGATCTAGAAAAAAGGGGTATTTTTCTTTAGAAAATATATAAAGAAACAGTTGAATGCTACTGGACTCAAAACTCCAGAATGAAATCAATTTCATCTGGCCCAAGTTTGATATCCTTAATTTCTTTTGCCTCTGCTGTTTTCAAGTAAAGAGATATAACTGAAGTAAATAGTCCTAAAGTGCAACAATCCCAAAACTTTTTCTCAGAACTGGTATTAGTACGGTAACACTCACTTCAAGGTTCTGGAATGCTTCCTTAAAAGGGGGCAACCTTCGAAAAATTCCCGTGATAAGGGGTGTTTTCGCCAACCGAAAAGTCAGAGGAAAGGGTATTCTATCAAATGGTATGGACGAGGGTGGTGTACCTTCTACTATTGCATTGCACCCACCGGGTCTGGTACCCAGGGTAGGTGCGTCCAAGAAAATTTCAAATATTTGAGAAATCGAAGTGCCTGAGCACAGAGCTCAATTACAAACGTGGGTGTAAAATTCTATTACATTTTTTTGAATTGAAGTGCTTGAAAGGTACTTTTGATATTTTGCAGAAAATTTTCCGTGGCAATATTTTCATACCTCGATTATCTTCAAAATAGCGGCCGTGACGTCATCAATTCTTTAGATCCTTAACCAGAAGAGCTAGCGAACTTTGCTTGCAACCATATTGTAGACCTTCATAAACTATGGTTTTTCTTGAAGATTGTGTCAATTTCCCTCAAGTAATATAAGATTTACGATGACTTTAATTTCTTCAGAATTTTATATAAATTTTTGCAATGCCAATCAAAATGAATGTGAAGGTAGACTTGCCCCAAGTCTATTTCGTAATCTGTAATAAGTCTGGCTGATACAGTGAACAACGAAATATTTCGCTTTCCCCTTTCCTAATTTTCCCTTTCCCAATTTTTTTTTGATTGACGAAATAGACTTGGGGCAAGTCTAATGTGAAGGTGAAGTTGCGGTTTTCAGCGCCAAGCGCTGGGATCGTAGAAATAGAGCAGACCTAATCGAGCTCACGACCCCTTGTCATGACACTCAAGTAGTGGGGCCCTACTGGGTATCAAACCCACTCCGCCTGACTGTTCTGGCTTCAAAGCCAGATGATTACACCACTGCGCCACAACACCTTCGCTGAAATGCCGCCATTTTGAAATGTTATTTTCAAAGCTACCATTTTGAAAATAATCAAAAATATGAAAAAATTGCCATGGCAGATTTACAGAAAATTTTTTTTCTCTCTTTCTTTCAAAGTTTCTTTCAAGGATTTTAATTCAAAGACAAATGTAATACAATTTTACACCCACCTTTTTATAGATTTAAAAGATCTGAGCCCTATGCTAAGTGCCTGAAGCATTGGTTAGATTTAAAGGTGATCTGAAGCAAAAATTATTATCGATGCAAACGAAGGGCCCTGTCGATTGATAAGAAATCCTGTTGAAAATTTTTTGATATCTCATTTCGTTTTTAAGTTACCCAATGATTTTAAGTGTCAGTTGATGACGTCATTTTGTTTGCAAATTATTAGGATTTTATATGGAAAGAAGCTGTATCTGATCTTTGGAAGGTTACAGTTTTAGGAGACATTTCAGCTGAGCAGAATAAATGCAATAAACATTGTTTCATCAACTGATGTGACCTTTAGAAAAGCATTTCATTTGAAGGAAAGGTCGTTGACTTTATTTCCCTTTGAAAACGTGGTCAACCTTGTATACTTTCTCGTACTTTTTGCAAAAAAATGACGTGATCAGCCAATCGTACAAATTAGTGGATAACTCGAAGATGAAACCAAGTATCAAAAACATTTTGATAACATTCTTCCTCGTTCAACAGTGCCATTCACCTGTATCAATAAAAATTTTCGCTTCAGATCACCTTTAAATGAACTGAATTCAGGAAAATTCAAATTGACGAGAAATCCTTGGTTGCGAAATGCATCGAAAGAACCTAAAACACTAGAAGTAACTAAATTTCATCAACTGCGAGCACTTTAAGTTATTTCTGAACAAATTTTGTAAAATAATTTTTTGCTACCTGAACTGAAATTATTGTTCCATTATTTCATATTCCATGTTTTATGACCGTAGTGGAGGGTAGTAACGAGCGGTAAACAGATCATTGTGTTGAATGAATGATCCTATTGAAAATTTGATTGCAAGTAAACCCTGAACGACGTAGCCTGCATGCAGACTCGACTGGTTTACCGACATTGAATTGAGATCGAATTAAGTTGAATTCAATTTTCCATTCAACTCAATTCGATTTCGGTAAACCAGTCGAGTCTGCACGCAGGCTAGAATGACGTCGATATCAGCATTGTGTAGCATTTGTGAGTGCAAGTCCTTGGCATAAGCGCATATGAAATATTTCGAAAACGCATGCTGCTTTGGGCTACTATATTTGGGACATTCGTATATTTGGTAAGTGAAGCTTCATAGGGTGAAGCTGAATCATTGAACAAATCCGTCTACAGCTATTTACGCCATGTTTGGCATCTTCCCGTTTTCATGGCCATGAAGTTTGTGAATAGCATTTCTTCTAAAATGTTATATTGCAGAATTGACAAAAAGTAACACAAAGTGAAAACTGTATTTCTGGTCTAAATCATCTTGGAGAATACTGTTAACAGGTCTAGAACAACCACTTTGAATATGGCTACAATTTAACCCATCTAAGATAACAAACAATAAAGTCATGTGATATAAAGACTAATGTTACATCAGATAAATGTGTGTCAATATCTTTAAATGTCATGGCAGTCAAACCTGCTTCCAACATCAAATGCTTATAAGGTGTGCGATAAAGATTATTCATAAATATGGAATGGCTGCTATCATTGAAGCTATGAGATAATCTTTCTTTCACCAGCTACTGATAATAGCTTTCCCATAATCTTTATTTGCATTGCTTGAGTAGCATCCTGAGTTCCTGTCTGTTCAATTTCCCATCTTTATTCTTGTCCGAATGTTTCAAAATAGTTGCTCTATAGCTTTCCAGTTCCGTTGTTGTGGGTGTCTGGAAAGTAAAGATTTCTTAAAGGTAACATGTCCATGTAAGTACAACTGTTTACACACTCTGTCAATATGCTGACAAAATGCTGACAAAGAGCCTCAAACTGCGCACGGTGATTGGTAGAATTTTACTGATCACATGCAAACTAAGTGTTCAATTTCATAGTAAGGTTCTTTGCTGTGGTTCAGCTCTAAAAGTGCAACCGCAAGTAAGTCATCAGTCTGCTCACTTGAAACTAAATTGCCCCCCGAAATTACGAAAAACTAAAAATCAGATAAGATTAGAATTTCCTTAGTAAAAAAAACACCTCACAAATGAAACCTCGGCCACAAACTGGCAAACTGCGGCTTGAAATTTAAAGAACTTTCTCCAAGAAGCTGCAGTTCCTCACCAACGTTTAATGCTGCTTTTCCAACGAAATTAGATTTCCCCAGCGAAGACTCTTAAAACGCGAAAACTATTTTTTTCGACCACCAGGATCCATGTGAGCATCTGCTGTATTACAAGAGCATTTATCTTGGATGTCTTTCTGAGAACTAAAAAATATCGAGCAGAGAGTGAAGCGAGCGATTTACATACTTCATTTACTACATTGTCTTTTAATATTGGATGCTATGATTCGGCGCAAAAATAGGGCTGACTATTTAAAAAAGCCCCAGCATAGGTCCAAGTAACGGAAATGCAGCTATACATGATAAACATGGGATGCTAAATATGAAGGTTGTAATATTGAGAATTCCTCATTTCAATAAACAGCATACTTACACTGCCATTTCTAGCCAGAATATCTCTTAGGAACGCAATCAGCTCACTGTCTTCGATTAGGCCATTATTGTCCTGCAAAGATTAGTAAGAGACAACATGAGGATGTGGATGAGCTTAAAGGCCAAGTCCGGGTTGGTATAATTGTTGATTACACTGTTGTAAGAGATTAAGATATTACACTGTTGTGAATGGTGCGTGGTACGTTTTTCAATTGTTTTCTCTTTTAACCTGCGAAACTATATATTTCAATCTACTAAGACGTGCGAAATGACGTCATTTTGTATGACGTCACTTCACGTTGACCTGAATGAGGCTGCCAAATGTGATGACATTATACCATCCACATTGCTACCCTCCTTATCGTGTATTCGTATTAGTAAAAAATACAAAATGGCGACGATATTTGGCCTAACTTACGAAATTGATCGTCCAATTTATGAAATTTCAAGGCATGAAAACTTGGAAAAAACTGACGACTGGTGTTCAGCAGTTGGTAAGGTTGCTTTTTAATAATAATTTTATCAACCCAGGACTTGTCCTTTAAAACCAGGCTATCTTGCTTCACTTATCTGCCATGATGGCACTCATCGACAGATTTCCCAAAAATTACTAGTCATTAAGACAAACCTAGGCAGTTTGATAGAATGTATGTTGGCGAGAATTTTTCAAATTGTGTTGGCTGAAACTTTATTATGGGAATGAAAGGAACTATATTGGCAATTCTGTAGAAAAAACTTCAGAAACAAATTTCGTTTTCGCTGATATCATTTTTAAGAGTTACTTCTCTCAAGAAAATATATGAAACTGTGTAGCAGCTTTCTGAAAATCTTCATACTTACAGGAACTCCTGCAGAAACTAATGAAAGCTTTTGAATGAATTACGGCCCAGACTTTCATTAGGATTTGTCAAAAATGACCCTCACTTTTCAAAGATTTCCTTGAATTAATTGTAAAACTTTCTGAAGCAAAATATTCCGTTCTTATCAAATTTTGAATAAAAATATCTCTCACCAATCCCTGTCCCCCTGAGGTATCAAAATGCTAATGGCAACGAACCTTGTCGTAATGTGAGAATATCTCATCAAAATCTTCATTTGAAAGTTCTGCTTTCGTCTAAAAGGGGTGATGACAATAAGATCATCAAAATGCACAGAGATAGTCGAGGAAGACAGTAAATAATTAAGCCATTAGGCAGCCATTTTATTTTTTCACTGCAAAAAATGATTTAAGTTTTACCACATTTTATGTTGGGGAAATTTTGGGGAAACGGACACATTTCCCATAATTTCCTACAGGGGAAATGGAAATTTCTGTTTCCTTTAAATTTCCAATAGAAATTTGTCCATTTCCCTTAGATTTCCATCCATCCAAGAACTATGGGGAAATAATTTTGGTATTTTTTGGTGTGTTTCTTCCCCGTGGTGTCATCCCTGTATTGTTGTCAAGTAGTTCATATGCAGTGTCCTTAGTATCCTTTAATCCTTTTATTGCCCCTTACCGAAGCAGGGTTTAGTAGTGCTCCGTGCGTAAAAGATATGCGGAGAGAGCATCTCAATATTTCATCTTTCCTGTTTTATTTTTCTCCTTTCTGGTTAAACCGGTTTTTGATCTGATTGAAAAAGAGGTTTTGATCATGAAGTTGACAAAATGGCGAATAGCGCCAAACAACGCATTCAGAGGTGTGAGTGAATGTATTCTTAAAGGGAATAGACATAGCTATATCTCGTAGGCGCTATAAATAGGCTAGAGAAACGCCCACAAATCCATTGTTTCTTTAACCACACAATGAAACCGGATGCGAAAAAGTTGTCGAGTACAATAAATTATATTTTTGACCTGGCCCAGGTCAGCTTTTAACTATGTCGATTCCCTTTAAGGAAGAGAAAATCACTTTGTCTTCTTGAAATCTGAATTGTTTTACAAAATTAGCCCTGTTTATTTCTGTAACTGATCTCGTCAACAGGAAATACCAAAAGACATTAAAATCTGATAGGCTAGATGTTCTCCTCAAGTGGCTTCAGCCAATTTTATATGTTTAATTTTGCCTATCTGGTGCAAAGTATCCTCCCGTTACACCTTGCTTTTCAGCATCCTCATGGAATATCAAAAGCACAGAAAATTGGAATGAAATTGCATTATCTTAGTTACCTCAAAGTTCTTAAAGAAATTCTCTTCAACTGGCAGAATTCTGAAACGAAAATGATTCTGTTAGTGCAATGATTACTCTTGGTCAAAACTTATGGTGATCATCCTTGGTTTAAAAGTCTACAGCTCTCAAAAACGATGAAGGAAGGTATGAAAGGGAAACTTTTTATTTGAAAGATGGATTTTGAAACAGATTATAAATGTCAAATATCTAGATCCTCAGAATTATTTGTGTAAGATTATGTATGTCAATGAAGACATAAGAGAATGAATGATAAACAATTTCCTCAGAAGAGTGACAGAAATTTATGTGAAGAAGCCAGGTCAGATAAATTCCAGTAATGATTGTGGCAAGAGATGCTTTGCTAACGTCCACAGCAAGGGAAACCCGTCTAACCATCTGATAAGACAATAACTGACATTTAACTTTCAAAATTATTTGCCACTGTGTCAAAGTTGTGCTCTAGCCTTGGATCTAAATTTTGATCAAACCAGGGTTAAGTTTTCACATCTTTTAACTTCACCAAGCAAGTTTTGTAAAATATGACAGAGCTTCGGAGCTTGCAATTAGAAAACAACTGCATAAAACAGTTGGATTGTTGAAAAGTAATGTGTCGTGCATACACTTTGTCAAAATATGCTGACAAGATGCTGACGAAGAGCCGCAAAAAGCGAAATATGATTGGTAGAATTTATCTGACCACATAAAACTAAGACTATTTTCACATGATGGTGGCACATTTTGAAAACGGTGAAAAATGTGACGGATAGGCCTCCCGTTCACACGAAAACGGCACATCTTTGCCGGCAGATTTGAAGACGATAGATTTTGAAAATGGAACTTTAACCGGCACATTTTGGAGACGGCATCGTGTGAACACTCGAAAATGATGAAAACAGAATATTTGTCGACGCTTTTGTAACGAGACTGATCGATTCGTAGGGTGCAGGTACATTTCTTTGACATCAAAGTCTTGCAGCGAATTTTTACCCTCACATTTCGTACCGTTTTTTCAAACTGTTGCGGTATCATGCAAAAGTAGTCTAAACTTTAAATTTCTGAACGAGGTTGCCTGCTATGGCTCAGCTCTGGAAGCGCAACTGCAAGTTTGTCATCAGTTCAGTTCCCTTATGTTAGGGCTGGCTATCTCATCAATATATTTTTCAAAAGTAATCACATATCACGTGAAATTAGCATGCCCCGCTGAAAGCCGCTGTGCTTACGTAGACACATTATCTTGAAGCACGAGCGAAGCGTGCGCTTTTACTTCATAGTCATATGATAAACAAGCACTGCTAAGACGATGCTAAAGAATCATATTATGACTTTTAAGACATCGATAGAATCGGATAAAGGCTACAGCGACAGGAAATGTTGAAGAACTTCCCCTGGAACAGCCATCTACAAGAACTAGCAATATCGACGGACGAGCGAAGCACGCGATTTTACTTTCCACTCCTAATAAACGAGCAGTATTTAGGCCAATGTGGAAAAAATACATTATTACTGTTCAAACTTCATAAAATCATTAAGACTGCTGCTACAAGCGTTGAAGAATTTGCCATTGAGACAACCACTTGCAAGAGCTAGCAATGTTGACGCACGAGCGAGCGAACCGCGCACTTTTACTTCCAAGTACTTTGATAAACGAGCAGTATTTAGGCCAATGCAGAAGGAGTGTGTTACTAACAACGGTAAAACATCGTACAGACTGCTAAACGGCACGGCAAAAGCAAATATTAAATAATTCTCCCCGGAAACAACAATCTGCAGAAGCTAGCAATATCGTACAACGAGCGAGGAGTGTGCTTTTACTTCCCAGTCCTCTAATGAAAAAGCATTATTTAGGCCGACGCCACGCCATTATATCATCCCTGCTAAGACATTGTAACGACGCAGCTGCTGTGCTTTTGAAATACCCACACGTACTTCCTTGTGAAGAACTAAGAATTTGGCCAAATACTGAAAGTTTCATTATCTTCTAACATGTTTTAAGACTTTTCAATGTTTAGAAATTACTTTATATGGTACATGAAACGAGTAAAATAAAGTGAAAATTTGTTAGAGACTTCTTTGTCAAAACAAAAAGTTTCTTAAGTTATATTAGCCCATTTGTGGCGACCTAAGAGCTGAGTTTCGTATAAGTAGTTTCTTATAGAATATACGAGAAACAACGTAATACAGAAAACAAGATAAACCATTACTTAGCCATTTCGTTGAGTTCAATCTTTCCGTCTTTATTTGAATCAAACAGCTCCAGCTAGATGAAATAAACAAAATATCAGTGAAGTAAGCAAATCCAACCCAAATTGAAATCTATTGCTGAATTATTAACAGCATAGACGTCACCTGTGATTATAAGGCAAACAGGCAATTTAAATCGTCAATCGCAGCCACTGAAAATAGTGCAGGTATATTTGATTGGCACTTTGCTATTGATTGCCTAAAGAATTGAGCACTTAAAGGGGCAGGGTCACGTCATGTAAATAAACTTCTTTCGAAGCGACGATTTTGCAGTATTTTTGATGGGCCATATCACAGAGATTTTCCACTACTTTTCTCAAAATGGAAGTGTTATTTTGAAGATAGACTCTTGTACTTCGAAGAGAAACAAATGAAACACTCATATGTTGTACGATTGCAGAGATATCGGTGGATTTTTAGAAGCAACTTTGGTGTGGATTCACCCCATCCACCATAATCTGTGCAGAACACAATGGCCACGTGTGGGCAACGATATAGATTCTAGAGATAGCAGGCTTGTTTACGGCTACATGACCCTGCCCCTTAAACTGAAGAGGTTTACAATTAGGCATGTTTCATATCAATGCACAAAGGAGTTGATAATCAAATACCTCCTTGTAGCCTTTGCGTTATCTATGTGTCAATTTGTGTGAACGGGAGGCCAGTCCAAAGCAATGTTGTTCTGTTTCAAAATGTGCCGGTACTTGTGAACGCAGTCTAAGCTGCAATCCAAGACAAAATTCGTTGAGACAAATGAGTTTTATGTTAAAAGATGCCTTTCCTAATACCTTTCACTGCTGAAGGCCCCCTGTGAAAAGATTCCTTTCCTGTTACCATTCACTGCTAAAGGCCCCCTCCCTGCCTCCTTTGCAATGTTGGTAGATTGAAGAACACATATTTGTGAACTCATCTATGAAATTTCCATCGGCTTCAATCATTGCAGTGGGGGGGGGGGGGGGCGGGGGAGGGAGGTGTTCCAAGTCAAAATCTCCTCCAAAAAAGCTGAGTGTCTCATGAGTTTTGTCCGAGATCTTAGATTATCGAATAGGGACTTCTAATTGGCCAGTACAAAAATTTGGATGCATTTGGGCTGTTGACAGTTTGCCTGGTGGCCTGGTTTATTGATCAAGCTGCATATGATTATGAATCATAGAGCATGCAGCAAGTCCATCGATAGCGATAATTGTCCTACCTTATGATGAATCTACTTACAATAGTGTTTCTGTAGTCAAAGACTCTTTGTGGTGTAACGGCCATTTTATTATCAACAGCATTCAGCAGATCTCTAAGGAATCCCTGAAAAAAATTTACGATAAAATTAATAGTTTGGCCACATCAGTTATTGGATTAGTACACATCTAGATGTTGGTGCAGAGAATCGTATTCGGTGCAGGTTTCTAGTTTCTAACAAAATACACATCACCCATAGACGGAGGAACCGAGGGGCACTGGGGGCACGTGCCCCCACAAAGATTTTGCAATAAACTAATAAGTGTCCTTCCTATTTTTAGAAAATGTCCCTTTTTGCTTAAGGGCAAAGTGTTCTCGAAGTTTCGTGCCCCCCAAGTTTGAGATGCTTCCTACGTCCCTGCACATCACGCGAATTCAAAATCAGTTGTTTGTAGCTGTAAGCTTGTAAGTGAATTTATGTCGTGATTACAACAGTGAATTATGTTGTAAGTAGGATATAAAGTTATACTTTAAAGTGTGTAATCATTTCTAATTTGCCGTTTGTTTGAAATACCGGGTGAGCCAGAAAAACGTTCCCACTTTTGAAAATCCCTAGCACCAAGAGTACTTCACAGATTTGAATTTTTAAAATTCCCGTTAAAGCAACGAAACTGATGAATTTTTATGAGTTTTCTCGCTGTCTTTGAAAGAGCCTGGTACCCAGGGTAACCAGCACTAGAAGTATCGGTAAATTCGATTTTATAAAAATTCATGTTTGATGCCCGGTGGGAGGAGGTAACCTAACATGTTGAGGGTACGGGTATGTGCCGCCCATATGAGTGAGTTTTCGGGTTCAATATTCTCTAAACAAGGGTCTCTTTTTCAGCAGATTTTCCTTAAACATGGGTGGATGTTCCAGAAATGGGCAAAAAATTGTAAAAAATGGCCAGCTTTCCGCCAAAATTCAGCATAGAAGTGGGTATGACGGCAACTATCGGTAATTAGAAGAGTGTAGCTTTCTGAAAACAGGGCAGCAGACCCCCGTCCATCCGCAAGCTATGTACGCCCCCGGGGTTTGATGACAATTGTTACAACCTTTTTGAAAATATAACTGGCAGTTTTCAAAAGAGATTCAAAGACAACAAGTAAAGACAACTTCTTTATCCGAAACCAAATCAAGAGTTGATACTTCTCTTGTGGTATTTATGATAATACAGATATCTAGCAAACAATTCAGTTCTTCAACTTAATTACTCAATGGCGAATTGATAGCGCTGTTAATTAGCCTGTAAGAAATTAAGTTGAACAACTGAATTATTTGCTTGATATTACCCTGCCTGATCACAAAATGCCACAACAGAAATAACAGAAATATTCACAAAATACCACAACAGAAATACTCTTGAATAAATTTTGGATAAAAAAGTTGTCTTTACTTCTTGTCTTGCATGTCCTTTGAACTCTTGTCTTCTCAAAAAGTTGAACCTGCAAGAACCTGCCCCTGTTACAACCACCAGGCCCGATCTTCCCCCCTACTTACATCTAATTCAGCTGCGTCCAAAAATCCATTTCTATCGCTGTCATAATGGTACCATATCTAGAAAAAGATAAAAATAATGGAAAACTGTACCCGTTGAAGCACAACCTACCGTGGGTAATTACAATCAAAGTAAATGTGTTTAATATCCATATTTTTTTATCCAATATAAGAATTTACAATAACGAAAATACCTACAACAGCACTTACAAACTACTTTACTACACTACAAGAACGATGCCATGAGGAGCAGAAGACCATGACTACCCCATGGTCATAACATAGAGACAGGTAACTAAAGTTAAGCTAAATCAAAACAATCAAACATTAATACAAATTTCAATCATGGACCAGAATGGATTATGGAATTCTTGATTCCCATACAAAATCCGTACAGGCTCTTGTTGAGTCTTAAAGATGTGTGATTTTACCAAGCAAAATTTTTTCATCTAAGTCAGCTTTTGACTGATAATAGATATTTCAGTTTTGAATATCGGTCAAATACTTTTATTTGATAGCCCGGCAAACGCGTAATTTTTTTACTCAATCGGTGTATTTCTTGAAAACTTTTGTTGGTCGTCGATCATTTCATTGGCCATTTTGCAAGAAAGTTTAGAGAATCTAAAGAGTGTCTTCTGAATTGAAACAGATGCCCGCGTGATTTTTGAAGTATCTATTTCATGGATAAAAGAAGATTTACAGTAAACTCTTAATTTCAACAAACCTTGATGAAATCAACACTTGATAATTTAACTTCTTCTCGGAATCGCATTAAAAAGTTCTCTTCGGCCGGCAAGATCTTTGCGAGCTAGAACAGAAATTGAAAGAGCCATACATTATATTCAAGTTGCACTAACAGGGACAGATACATTTTGTAACACAGCAGCATCGCATCAGTTGCTTCTGATTGACACTGTAATGCGGCAGAAGTTGTCAAAATTTTGTTTAGAATATCTTGGACTCGAGTAATAATTGTTTCATATAGGCTGTTCAACAAGGGCAAAATTTGCAATACAATAGCTTGGCTCACACTTCAATTCAAAGCAATTAGCAGTCGCAGACAAAGGAATTCTCTCAACCAGTCATTCAAAACAAACATAGCCGCAAAGTTGCCCTGAAACCAGTACGGCAAACTCTCGCGCGGCTTCTAACTTAAAAGATTTATCCGTCTTCTGTTGCTGCAGAACCAGTGCCTTGTCTTAAAAGCCACCTTTAACGTGCACAAGGAGGCAGTTTGCCCTGCTGGTTCCAGACGAAGTTTCTTAGCAGATATTTTTGTTTTGAATTACTTATTGAGAAAACTCCTTTCGTTTGTGATCACTAACTGATTTTGAATTCCAGTGATTCCAGTGTCCATCAATAGTGTGTTGCAAAATCTGTCCTTCTTAGCTGCACTTCAGTCGGGTTTGCTCACGGCATCAAACCAGATATGATAACAGACTAATGACGATGAGTCCGTTGTATCCCTGTGGTAGATGTTGCTCATCAGGGATAGACTTATGCCTTTTCGTCCATTGTTTCCCTGCGTTCTTTGGATTGCTGATATCACTTGGTCAAAAGGGACTAATGATACTGCGCTTTAAAGTTGGCCCAATTTTTCGAAGCAGCGAGAAGTCTAGACTTCATCAACGGCTTTTTGTATGCAACAACAACAAATGTCTATCTGTCTGTCTGTCTGCCCGGGGGGGGGGGGGTAACTACCATATATGCAGGTACGGGATGTGCCATTTTTTGGGGTGCCTTTTTTCGAGTAGAAAATAAATTTTGGGGTATCATTTTTGGTAAAATCACTAGTAGTCATAAATTTTGGGGTGTCATTTTAGAAAAAATAACTCTTTAGGGTATTGATTTTGATCAAATTTTACTTTCTTGGTTAAAATTTTGGATGGCTGTCACAATTTTAGGGTATACGTATTTAATGGCCTGTAAATTTTGGGGTGTCGTTTTCGCAAAAATTTATAAATTTTTGGGTGCGATTTCAGACGTGAAATGGCACACCCCCGTCACCCACCTATTGAAGTTAACCCCCCCCCCCCGGGGTCTGTCTGTCTGCTACGTCTGTTTGAATGGCACCTAGGATTTTTTCATCATTCTATAGCAGAAGGTACGAACATATAATCAGTCTACCTCAGACATGCTTATTTTGCCATCTGAATCAACGTCATATAGACCAATAACTTTGTCCTTGAACTTCTGAAAATCTTCGTCGTTTGAGAACTGTATAGAATGAGACAAGAAAAATCATTTGATCTAAGAGGGCCTCCCTGTTGGTAGGGGACGGGGTCCTACACAGAATATTTTTTTAAACCAAAAATTTACTAAATTTAAGAAACTTTTGGATCAAATTGATATGCTCACTGCCATATAGTGTATAAAAACTAGAGGTATCATATCTTTTTCCATTATTGAGTAATAATTTTTGAGAAAAATTAAAAGATAAGCTTAAAAATATCACTCATACACAAAAAGAGTAGCAAAAGGTTTGAAACCCAAACCAATGATCAGAGCGATCAGAGGTCAGTTCAAAGTGTGAAACATTTTTCAATTTGGTTTTGACTTGCGAAGCGTTTTTAAACAATAAGTATATTAGCAACCCAATCCAAAGAGTGCTCCCTAATTTTCAATAGGGGGAGGGTCCGTGCCAATAGTTCTATACAGGACCCCAAATATTGAGTCCAACGTTTTTGATACCCTAAAATATTGTTATTCTTTTCTACGACCACTAAGCAGAAGACATTTATTGACTTGGCCACTGCAATGAATTGCACCAAATTGCACAATTTTTTCCCTTCTTCAAATTTGTGGACTCCGAATATTGAGCCTCCGTCTTGTGGTTATTCGCAGACCCCCTAGATATTGGCACGAACCCCCAATATTGAAAGTTAATGAGCACTCCCTGGGCAACCCAAATTACAGTAAAATGATAATTTTTGTGTTTCTCCTTGGTTCTTTCTTGCGACAACAAAAAAAGACGAAAAAAGTGACGCTGGTGAGCAGACTCTACTTTTCCTATTCTCTCGATCTCTCCAGCGCAGTAGTAAAGTCTGCGCGCAGGCTATAAATTTAATTGATTATGAAGTTCAACTTTATGAATGATTAAAGATTTGTACCACAAAGTTTATAGTGTGAATGCCTCGACTCTAGTAACCAGCATTGAAAGTAATAATTTATAGTTTATGTTAATTTCTGATATGAAAAGAAATTTACCACGAAAAGAGATGAAGACTTGATTATATACGCATTGAGAATTTATCTGACACCGCAACAAGAGAGATTTTAGCAGTAGATGAGAATTCCTTTATGCTATTCTTTAACGAAGTAGGGAACATTTGATCATGGTTAATAGAATATGATTTGATCTTACCTCTTGGCCACTTTCTTTGGAAAGATCTTTCAGGAAATGATCGATTTCAGTGGCCTCCATTGTTCCATTTTCTATAATGATGAACAACCATAGGATACTTTTGTTTTAGTATTTTTGTAACTGTTCGGTTCATGCGAAGAACAAATTAATGATGCAAATAGACCGCTTTCTGTTTGGTAATGAAAGCGGGTACCCTAGGTACCAGAGCAAAAATAATAAAGAAACAAAAATAAGGAAGGAAAGAAAGAACTTTTCTTCCGTCTCTCTTTTCCTCTTACCAATTTCGTTTCATTTAAATTTTGAGGCTCTGGTACCCAGGGTAGAAAGCGGACTGTTTGTATCATTAAATTTTCATCGCACGGATCGAACTGATGAGTGTGCGATGAAACGCATTTTTTGTTATTCAACGTTATTCTTTGTTACTGGTGAATTACTAGCTTATTTCCTTCCTTTCAGATAATAAGATTAATTCGTTTTTTCTTGCAGATTTCAACAGTTTTCTCTGTAAGTGACAGGCATGTTTGTGTCCTTGTTCCTTTACAAGCATTATCAGTCTTCTTTCTACAGATTATAGCGTTTTTGCTGTGTCTATTGGTTTATCATGATGAATCCGTAATCTAAGGCTATTATAAAACTTTTGAGTTCAAAAGTTAGTCATGAATTAGCTTGTGAAGCTCGTTATGCACTTGTGGTAGTCCACGATAAATCTTACACTGTGCGCTGTACACTGTACTGATTTGGAAGATTTACTGACTTGCTTCAAGTCTATTCCGTGGTATATCAGCACTGAGGAAAATAATTTCCTCTGCGGGGGCGTAAACTACGACGAGGACGCTGCGAAGGAAAAACGAAGGAGAAGGTAATTAGTTTCCTCAGTGTTGATATACCACAGAATAGACTTGGAGCATGTCTAGAAAAGTTATGATTCAATCTTTAGCAAACTGCTTGCATTAGAGTATAGGATAAAGACTCATTATGAATAGAGGAAAAATGGTGATTTGAGAGTTAGGAATCGATTATTCAATTAACTCTGATTATTCGTAATCTGCTGCACGAGCACTAAATCTTCAATATCAATCCAGTATGCAATTTATCATTGACTTCCAAAAGTGCATAGTTTATTTAAGTCCACCCGATAGTAGAAATTTCGGTGATCATTTCCCCCTTTTTTCAAACCATTTCCCCTTTGTTTCAAACCACAGATTCACAGAGATGAGCCTCGACTGAAATTTGTTCCAAATGTCAAACCAGGTAAATCTAGACAAGAGGCCTTTAGCAGCGCTTACTTTTCACTATGATTTTGGCGCCCCCTCTGCAAATTGTCCCCCTTAAACTTTGGGATGGATCCGCCCCTGTCTACACGCACACAACTGAACAAGTAATCGAATATTGCAGCCAATTGATTATGCAAATTCATTTTGCATACTCTTCATAAATTATGCATAGGGTTTGCATTGTGTGGCATAATTTTATTTCTACATTCGGTTTTTCGTTGCAATAAAAATGAAAACACTTCCAATAAAGGGCCACTTTTTGTGATTAGAGAGATGATAGGAGAAATATGTAATTTCACACAGACTACAGCTGCAAAGAGGCAGATGACAACAGATTTTATGTGCCTACTTTCCATAGAGCCATATGCAAAAACAATTAGTCTTGTGACTTTTTTAATAGCTGATCATTAGCGAAGCATGTGTTTTTTATAATCGATTTCTTTCTAGAGAAGACAGGTGAAGTCCGATATTTAGATTACTCTTAGACCCAAACCCCCATATCGTTAAATAGTGGGTAAAACAATTTGTTGATATCCAAAGGCTTATTTCCATGGAGCTACGTTTTCTGCCCGAGTGGAGGATGCTCCGAAGCATTTTGTGCTTGAAAATGAAATATTTCAATTGTGGAAAGTTTGCGGCTTTGCCGAATCGTTTTGAAGACAAATATGGCTGCTATAAACAGCAACAACATAAATCCATTGAATATGTCATTTTATAGAATACAAGATCATGACTGGCTCCCGGGAGATTGCACTTGAAAAGAATCTTGGTTGGGGCCGTTCCATCCAGGCTTCAAAAACATAGTCGTTCCTTATACCAAGTTTTCGATAAAGCGTACGCGACTTAAATCAGTTTTCCCAAATGTATACCCGACCTTATACCAATTTTTCAAAAAAGTATACCTAACCTTAAATTTCATACCAAAATTTTGAAAATCATCACCGTAACATAAGCTTAAGCAGAATCTGATATAGATCATGTTAGATGTAGGCGCTTTATGTATTACATCCTTCATAAGATGCTTATTTGTGAATTTATAGCAGTTGATTCCTTGATATTTGCGCAAATAATAACAATAATAAGACGAATATCTATACAGGATATACACTTTAACGAGAAGTTGGAATATTTCCCTGACGTTTAAAAGCAGTTTGATCATTCCTTACCGAAATATATCATTATTTGCTGTCTGATATATAACCAGTCACTCCACTAGTTAGCAGAAGTCTGCTTCATTAGCAGAAATCGACAGCAGCTGCTGAATTAGGAAATTCAAAATGTTTGGTTTCCACATAGCCGGCAGCAACCAGGTTTGATGTTTTAGAAAACTATGAATCAGAAGGTCTAGAAAATTATAACCTTTTCCGGTATCTCTATCACAAGGAGTTTTTGAAAGCTGGCTGAATCCTTGAATCCTAAACCCCGGTGGGTGTAATGTTAATGAAAATATGACACCACGCTCATCCATGATTTCGCTGAGCAAGGGGCATATTTGAAGCAAATTCTAGGATCTAGAAAAAAGGGTTAGCTTTCTTTAGAAAATATTTAGAAAAACAGTTGACTGCTACTGGACTCAAGACCCTGGAATACAATCAATTTCATCTGGCCCAAGTTTGATATCCTTAATTTCTTTTGCCTCTGCTGTTTTCAAGTAAAGAGATATCAGTGAACTTAATGGTCCTGAAGTGCAACAATCCCAAAATTTTTTCTCAGAGCTGGTATTAGTACGGCAACACTCACTCAAGGTTCGGCAATGCTCCCTTAAAAGGGGGGCAACCTTCGAAAAATTTCCGTGGTAAGGGATGTTTTCGCCAACCGAAAAGTCAGAGGAAAGGGTATTCTATATAATGGTATGAGCGAGCGTGGTGTATCTTTCACTATTGCATTAATCAGGCTATGTACCCACCGGTTCCTAAACAGATGGAGTGAGCAGAACCCTTCCCGAAGCCAGAGAATTGGGGCGTCTAGAATAAATGAAGTGATTGGAAATGTCCTATAGTCAGGCGAATATGCACAAAGTTTATCATTGTAACAAAAAGCCAAATCAAGGATCATAAATAGTATTGAACATTCATCAAAATATTGCTTGAGTCACATTTGAGGTAAAGAATGGTGTCAAGCCTTTTCATATTTCAAGAAATTCGAAATTAAAGACAGGGGATCTGGAATTAGGATGTTGAAGTTGTTTTCTCCAAGACACTTCTAAGCGGGCGGATGTTTACTCCGGACACGAGAGTAAGCACAGTATTGGCACGCCTTTGGTGCAGTCAAACGATTAAAGCATATTGTTGCAACAAAAATGATTAACCTTTAATTTTGGTTGGGGGGGGGGATTTGCCCTCCCATGTAGTAGCTTTTTCTTGGTGACATGACACTGCCGTGAGATATATTAGGGACACAACACAAAACTTTCTGACTCTTGCTGCTACTTATTGTGTTACCTATGTCCCAGGCCTCAGTTCAAAAAGGAAAGAGTCTGGGGCACAGGCCACCTATTGTGCAACTTCTTATAAGAAATGATGCAGATTAAGACAATTTTCCGGGACTGACCCTGGTCATCTCAGATTTTCAAATCTCAATTTTCACAAAAAAGTAGCAAAACTGCAATATTTTGCAAATTTAGGTTTTTTGATTATAGTTAATTTTAGGCTGATTTTTAAGTAACGAGCTATTCAAAAGCGTATCAATGGATAACAACTTGACGAAAACAAACTGACTCGAGATGGACCGAGAAAATAGCAATCTTTGGTCTTTGAAGAGCGATATTTGAATTGCACATGCACTTTCCGCAGAGCTCATTTTTACCTTAAAAACTTCCAACACCTGTGTAGAACTGCTAATAGAACTTGTTTCGAGGCTGAAACAAGAGGACAAACATTTACTGTCAATATAACTTTACTAATGACCGGGAAAATAGCAATCTTTGGTCTTTGAAGAGCGATATTTTTGAATTGCATATGCACTATCCGTAGAGCTCATTTTTGCCTAAAAACTTCCAACACCTGTGTAGAACTGCTAATGCAACTTGTTTCGAGGTTGAAACAAGAGGAAAAACATTTACTGTCAATATAACTTTGCTGATGACCGAGAAAATAGCAATCTGTGGCATTTGAAAAGCAATCGTTGACTTTGACATGAAGTTTCTACTAACTTAATTATTCCTTGAAAAGCTTTGAAGAACTGAGGCTAAAAAGTGTCTGAGGGTTGAAACAAGATTATAAATATTTACTTTGAAGATATCTTTGCTAATGGCCAAGAAAATGGCAATCTGTGGCCTTTTAAAAGCAATATTTGAATCTTACAAGAACATTAAACATGTGCTGCTCATTCCTTTGGCGACTTTTAACACTTTTGTAGAACTCCTGGTAAATTATGTCTCAAGGCTGCAACAAGAGTACAAACATTTATTGTGAAAATACTTTTACTGAACAAGAAAATGGAAATCTTCTATCTTGAAGAAAGCGCTTAAGTGCAGGACAATCATTTTTTTCTATATCAATGTCTATTAAAAACTAGGAAATACAATACAATATTTTGTGCCGTCAATAGCAGAAATAGACATGTCGTCATCTGGTTCTGGCTATGAACGGCACTTAACAAACTCTTTAACAACAATCGAAAAAGAAAAAAATAACAAACAAGAAAAGCAAAGCAAAAGAAAGGAATTTAAGCACTCTGTGCACCATAACATCACCCCGCCTCCCGCCTTGACAAGCGCTAGTATGCGCTAACCCGGGTGATTGAATTCATGTGAAAGAAAAACTGCACCGGCAAAGCCTGTGCTAAGATGGTTGAAATCTAGGTTGCCAATGGGTGATGCCATGGCTCACAAAGAGCTCACCTAAACCCACTCTAAACACAAGAGAGCAATAGGTCGCTGATCGTTCGGTCTTCAAAGAATTCCCTAAGGGAAAACCCTGCAAACCAAAGATGCCCCAGACCACAGAGCCACAGAGACAATCATTTGACAAACCCCAAGCACTCAGAAAGCTTCCAGGGTCTCAAATATCTTCCTATACTTTTCAAAGATGTCTAAGTTTTGCACCAAGAAGAGACTGTTTGATTGTCAATCATCAAGCAAAAAAGCATGAAATGAAAAAGCATAAGATATTCTCACTGTCTAGATCATACTTCTGGAAAATGGCAATGAACTCGCTTGATGTTATCTTTTTCTTTCCCAAGAAGCTTGACACGAACGGCTTAGTGTCTTCATTTGCCATCTTAAACAAGATCTTGTAATATAACAAGTGTCTCTTATCCTGCAATGTGTGATTACTTTAGAAGGGCTTTAGAACTAGCGGTTAATTGATCGATGGTCTACAGAGAAATCACTCAGCGATCAACTGCAGTATGCACAGCCTGCTTTAGTAGATTGTGAGGCCACCGCCTAGAATCACTCTTTGAAATCATGAAGAGCGAAATAATTGTCCAATAGGAGCGAGTCTAGCGATGAACCTTTTGTTTGAACATTCCACTGTCTTTGTTCTGACATTCTTCGTCTCACATAGGGATGTGTTGTTATATACAGCTGAACATGTCCTATATCCACGAGAGAAACTACGGATTACATTTAACCTGCTCTTCATGAATAATAGATATCTACGGCGAAGAAAGACTCCAGTTCCCTCTAAAACGCAAACAAAGAACCTGCGCAATTCGTGTAAAATCAAACGAAAGCCTTTGTTGCATATGCAAGCTCAAATAAAGGCTATTGCAGATAGTGCTAACTGAAAATAATGGGCTTTGTTATTTTTGCATTATATGCTGCTGAATTTAGAATGACACCTGACGTGAAAAACTCGGCTATTTGATGAATGAAAATTAATACGTTGGAAAAGCAAGGCTGAAAATGCGGGTATTTCGATTCAGATATAACAAAACGTTGTTGAATCTTTGTTCAAGGAAGAATGAAGTCCCTGCAAAAAATTTCACTTTCCCTTGAAAGTATTGTTTTAAAAATGCATTTTAGCGAACTAGTTTATAGCGAAGGGCATAAATTATTGCGTTATAATTGGCTGTTATAAGAAAAATTGTGGTCTTGCTAAGCGAAAAGGGCGGTGTGTCAAATGGCTTTTTACTCAACCAAGGGGCTTGCTACGCTTAGAAATGTGTTCTTTCCTGCTGATCTTGAAATTTCTGTTTTCAAGATGCATTTTAGCGAACCAGTTTACAGCCAAAAAGGTAAATCATAGTATCGTCATTGGCTTCTGCAAAACTGCAAACCACCTCTCCCGTGTACAAGGCGAGAGTTTGCCCTGCTGGTTTTGGGGTAACTTTTGCGACTTGTTTGTTTTTAAATTACTGGTTTAGAGAACTTCCTGCAAAATGTGTTCTTCTTAAGAGGAAAAGGCGATGTGTCAGATATCTTTCTATACACAACTTAGAGGAAGGCTTGTTTTGCTCAGAAATGTAGTCTTTTCAACTAAAACGCATTGAGTCAGCAAAGAATGGTAAAAGATTCGGATGCAAAAAAACCAGAAGGTTAAGCACACTGAGGCCTTTCTGACCTACGTCGTCATCAGAGTGTGACAGTTTAAGTCACACTCTGATGACGACGTAAGTCAGAAAGGTCTCAGTGTGCTGAATCTTCTGGTTTTTTTGCATTCGAATCTTTGACCATTTCTTGTTCAGTACATTATCTACCAAAGTGAGTGAGCAAAGATGAGGAAGTTCATAACATTTAGAGCTTTGAGTTTAGACTCTGCACTATTTCAACGAAATGGACAAGGTGTCTGTCAAAAAGGTTTCTATTCAATGTAGTGATATGCTCTCCTCGAAAATACCTTCCTTCGTATACCAAATGAAGTAGCCATGTGAAATGAAATAGCCAAATGCATTTTAGTGAGCAAAAGCAAATCAAGCCGAAGATATTTGACGCTCTAAGCTTGTCCTTTTTGCAAAGCTGCAGCGGTCATGGTTATTGAAATGGAAAATTTGGAAGGAAAACGTTCTTTTCAGCTTAGTGGTTTGCTATTTTCGAAAATACATTCTTTCCTAACCAGCTGCATTTTAGTGAGCAAAAGTGAAGCACACGCCAGGCACGTATGAGCTTGAGGCTGCAGCAGTTTTCCTAGATGAAAGGGATTATGTGTCAAATTAAGAAAGGTACCTTATCGTGTTTTGTATCTTGCTTCCTTCAGAAATGGATTATTTCCTGGCAATATACATTTTAGTGTGAAAGGGTAAAGCAGGCTCGGGACTTAAAGGGGCTGGACGGAGTCAAGTGGAGGTAATCGGTACATAGGACAAAGAAAACTCCTACACGCGCCGTTGTTCCTCTAGCTAAACGATATCTTCGCACGTTGAAATCATAAAGCACAAAAGGCTAGGTTTAGACTAGACTTATGTCCTGGAGTCCCTTATATTTCCCGGTGCCATTTGCCTTAATAATGATGGGACTTCGGTCAACAGAGACTCATATAAAATTTCTCAGGAAAATCTGACCATTTACGCCCAAACTCTGAGCTTCCTAGAGTACCAATCAGATTGCGAGACTTGTGAATTACTATGGTTACGGGAAATATGATTGATCTTTCAATTCGATTGAAGAACGGATAACATTCGAACAATATTTGAGATTCACGACAGTGATTCGAGATTTGGGATCGTGATTCGAGATTCGCGACCGTGATTCGAGATTAGGGATCGTGATTCGAGATGCAAGGCCGTGATTCCATCGGGATTTGATTGATGAATGCAGAAAACGTGGTCAGCTTTTCACTGTTACATTATGAGTCCCTGTTGAGCAAGGTTCACCGCAGAGAATACAAGGGACCTATCGCTATAAGTGTAAGTTTAGACATGCTTGAGCAGCTCTTAAGTTAGCTATTCATTTCCGTCAACTAACTTTAACCTTGCAAGCTGAAATGTTCTTATTCCAGACTCATTACATTGAGTCCTGGTAGTCGCTACCACCCACCCATCCCTCGCTCATACTATCAATTTAGTATGAGTGGGGGGGGGGGTGGATGGGTGGTAGCGATTACAAGGTCTCAACGTAATAAGTCTAGTCTTATTCAACGAAATGGACAGGGTATCAAATAGCGCTGTTCTTCATTTAGTGGCTTGCATTCGCTAGAAATGTGTTATTGCCATTCAAGCTAAGTGCATTTTAGTGAGCTAAGAAAAAGATGATCTCGATAAAAATGAATGTTTTGTCGTCGAATTGATGAGGGCTTAGGACAATTTTGAATTGTTTTAAAAAATTATTTGCTTGCACATAAAACACACATATAAGTCAAGAAATTGATAACTGTAAAATGCACAAGGTGAAAAAATAAGCAAACATGTTCATCGAAGAGACTGTGTGCTGTTTTCTTTAAGGCAGTAATGTTGTTCAAAGAAATATGCAGAAACTCTTTCTCAAATTTCTTCAATTTTTTGCTTTCACCTCACTTTTACTTCGAGCAGACTCGTCTTATTCACTTGCAAAGAAGGACTCTGGTTCAAAAACTATTTCAACTTTGAACGCGAGCGAAGCGAGCAATTTACTTCCGAGTCAACAACAAAGGAAGAACGAACTTTGTGGGTGCAGGTCAGCAAAGATTCAAAGTTGAGGATAGAACTTGGCTGATGACATTAGTCGACGCTTTGCTGCATTGAACTGAATTGTTATGCATTCTTATAGCCATTGCACTAGCATGTAGCCTTCTCGTCGTAGACTTAGTTAAAGTGGAATGGGTATAGTGAGGGATGCTGTTGGAAAGCGTGGAGTGAAGAGGATGGGCCATGAAACTTCTGTTGGAAAGCATGGATTGAAGGGAAGTTAAAACTGCAAGATAACCAAATTATTAAAGAAGTAGAAAGTGTCGCGGACCATTTCGCTACTAGAGTTTTGCATTGCCTTTAATTTCTTAAGAAATATTTCACGTGGCCTTGCAAATACCGCGTTTTTCGAATGAGTCAGAGCATTGAGGATTAACTTGGACCAGCTACAAATGTCAGCGTACGAGACAACATCGGAAGCATCTTCATATCAGTTTGAGAAAATGCCGCACAGATGCAAATTTACAATGTCAGCAAACAATTCCAAGCTATCTGAAAGTTTTCTTGCTTCGGAAGTAAACAAAGTTTATTCAGGCACGTGAAGATCTAATTTTTCTTAATTTAACGTTGTCTGTGAGTAAATAGTTTTCAAACCAGACGTAAACTTATTTGAGCTAGACCTAGCAACCAACAAGGAAAGCAAAAACCATTGTGTTTGATGATAAACTTGCTTCATGCTAAGATTCATTTCTTCACAAATTTCAAAGAATAAACTTGAAATACATCTTGTTGATTTCCATTGCTCACTAGCAAAATTCTTGATTTCTCAATGTTATAGAAGAAGCAGTGTCACTTTTTCATCTCTTAGGCCCACTTTGCATGCTGCATCCAGGCATAGCATGCTTAGTGTCACTATTTATGGCCCTGAAGGACGGAGAAGTAAGTTGCTTGGTCAGGCACTTGGAAAGTCACCCATCCGGTTTTTGGAAATCCGTTTCCTTCTGATGCATGTACAAAATGGAACCTGTTGCTTCAAAAATGGGATGGCATTTTTTTTGGAACCAATTTGTTGCGTGAAAGTCCCGGATGGGTTACTTGATTACCTAACTCTTGACTGGTAATAGGTAGAGCAACCAAATTTGGTGTGTTAATAGCCTCAGGCATGTACTTTCTAAAAATGTCAAAAATTCATCTAAAATTAGCCCTCATCTTTGCTCACATCAGCATTAGCGAAAAAAATTGGTCAAAATCAGGAAAATCGCAATAAAATTAAATTAGGAGAACAAGTTCCCTCTAAACATGAAAATTATGATAGAATACATCAAATAACACTACACTACAAACGAAATTAGCAAAATATTTAAATTTCGCCACTTTTTCGCGATAATTGAGATTTGAGAATTTACGATTTTTCCAGGGTCAGTCTCAGAAAATTGTCTCCCTCCCCCTCATTTGTTAAAATGTTTCAATGAAACTTTCTGAGACGTTGGACAATAATTAGCTGCAATAAAGTCAAGAAGTTTCATGGCAAAAAATTTCTCCTAACACAGTTATTTAACCCTATAGTGGTTGGGCTATTTGATAGTACTATTTTGGTTGGGGGGCAAATAAGCGCCCCCTACCTAACTCTTCACTGGTAATAGGTAGAGGGACCAAATTTGGCGTGCTAAAAGCCTCAGGCATGTACTTTAAATTAATATATAAATGAATATAAAAATTAACCTAAAAATAGCCACCATTTTTGCTTACGTCAGAATTCTCCTTTGTGTGGTCAAGAAAAGCGGCAAAATTGGCCAAAATCAGGAAAATTGAGATAAAATTAAATTTGGAGCATATTTTCCATCCAAACATGATATTTGTGATAGAATGCATCAAATAACACAACATTACAAAAGAAATTTGCAAATTATTCCACTTCTGCTCCTTTTTTCGCGATAATTGAGATTTGAGAATTTGTGATTTTTCCTGGGTCAGTCCCAGAAAATTGTCTCCCGCCCTCTCATTTTTCAAAATATTTCAATGAAACTTTTTGAGAAGCTGCACAATAAGTAGTTGCAAAAAGTCAAGAAGTTTCATGGCTATAGAATTCTTCCTCGCAGAGTTATTCAAAAAAATCTACTAGGGGGGGGCAAAGTTGCCATTTCTGCCATTTCTGCTCCTTCAAAGGCACCAGGAACAGGGTTAAGAAATCTACTGGGGGGGCAAATTTGCCTTCTCCCAAACCAAAATAGGGTTAAAATATGCCCTGGAGGCTCGGAGGCTGAGATCCCTTAGGGGGCTTCACAGAGGGAAGCACATCATACATCATGGTCGGCTACGCTAAAGGTGATGAAATTGCTTTGTTTTGACCAGGCCTATTCATTGTCTAACAAAATTCGCCTTGCTTGGTAGATTTATACATTCCCCGTCTTTCAACTGCAGTACATATCAAGGTCTAAATGGATGACCTATGTGTCCTTGGCCTATTCATTAAGGGCTACACTGGATTAATATTTGATCTATTTTTCCCAGCTCATCCAAAATCTTTTTCAAAGGTATTTTAACGCTTCATTGACACTAACAGGATTTCAGACAGCTTGCTTACAGAAGTGAAGTTCCTTTGGAAGATGAAACCCAACAAAATATGAAATATTTATATTTCTTTTGGAAGAACAAAAATTGAACCACCTGAATAAAGCGCTTTTAAATCAATCCTTAAAAATCTGACCTGATAGTCAACAGAAAGATTCGTTAAACAGGCTAAGACATGTCAAAATAACGAAAAGTTCGAAAGATCCGCCAGATATTCAAACAAAGAATTCCTAGGTTATAAAACATAACAGATATGTCTATAAAATATGCCAGATTATCTGACAGACGTCGATATCTGTGTCAAAAGTATAGATTATCTTTACCCTGGGTACCAGAGCCAAAAAATAATAAACAGAAAAATAAAGAAGGAATGAAAATTGGCTCTGGTCAAATGGTGACATCCATTGTAGGAATTGACCAATGAGAAGCCTATATACCCAATCGGGTATATATATACCCAGTCGGGTATATAAAGCCTATGTACCCAATCGGGTAAATAGACTTTATGAGATTTGATTGGATAGCGTGAATCACATGACAATACTGCGTGATCAGAAAAATTGGTTCAGACGGTTGTGATCACGTTTGCTTTCACAACAATGGCGACTGTTTTGAGGCGAGCTGTGGAGTCTGTAACTGGAAAGCATTTCGGCAAAAATAGGAACTTAACTCCACAACATGTTGAGACAATAGCCCCTTGATAGCGGAAAAATCGTTGCTGTTTGAAGTCGAGCTTTCTTTCGCCCAGTCACGGGGGGGGGGGGGGTTCTCGGCTAAATTTCGGTTAGGGGGGTACCGCCCACAGTTTCAAAATGTAACCGTTGGCTAGACCAATTTTTGTGAAAATGACACCCTTGGCTAGACTAATTTTTCCTTCAGGAGTGCTCTGAATTGGCATTTTCTAGGCAAAACTTGCCAAATTTTCGCATTTTCTCGACCAAAATTCCAAAAAAGTTGGGTTTTTTACCAAAATTACCGAATTTTAACATCTCTTTGACCAAAATTCCCAAAAAGCATACCCTTGCCTAGACTTAACTCGATTAAAATTGCCAAAAAGTACACCCTTGGCTAGACTAGAAGGCCGAAAAAGTATACCCTCGCGGGCGGCACATCCCCAGGTACCTTTACTATGGAAGAACCCCCCCCGTGCGCCCAGTGAACTTGGTTGAAGGTTTAGGCCCAGTTGAGGCGAGGGACAAGAAGTGGAGTAGACTTGCCCCAAGTCTATTTCGTCATCTGTAATAAGTCTGCCTGATTTTCCTAATTTTCCCTTTCCCAATTTTTTTGATTGACGAAATAGACTTGGGGCAAGTCTAGAAGTGGAGAGCAGTTTCGCGAATTGAGACGAGATATGCTTTGTCCGAGGAAACTTAAGTGTCCCCCCCGTGCAGTAGGTTAAAGCTCATGCGCAGTAGCGTTTTGGAGTTGAAGCTCTGACGGGCGGGGCGCATGAGCTTTAACCCACTGTACGGAGGGGGGACACATTAGGAAAAAGCGATCTCGTCTCCCCAACAAAGTCACGCTTTCACTGAAAATCATGGACACACTGGCAAAAGAGCAATCGTTGCTGATGAGGATTGCATTCCAAACTGGTAGGAACTTTATTATCTTTCTTATTGTATGTGATATGATTTGTGTTTACTTGAAATATCGAGGATAAGTCTTACCAATCATTTTTCAAATCATTTCTCAGAATTACATATCGCTGTTATTAACGCAGCTTGGCAGACAGCAAGTGACTTCACCTTCTTCTCGTCATAGCGTTAGGGCCATGAACGTCATTGGCACTTCTTCGTGAGTCTCCAGCCATTTCTGCTCCTTCAAAGGCACCAGGAACCGGGCAAGAGTTTTGGAAACACATTGGAGAATGGCCTTCAGCTAAATTCTTTTCAGTATCTGCGTTTTTTCCATTTTCTTCGTATTTTCATTCACATCTTTTTGTAGCTAACGTATGGAATCTAGTAGCAACAAGCGTGCATTGGCCACGTGTGACTACAAACCCACAATGCCTTGCGCGTGAGCGAGTTTATGAAACAATTCGGGGTAAGGTCTCCCTTATCAAATCTGCTACCTTTTCGTATGGACTACCAGATGACAAAAAATGGACTTCGAAGACTATCTGGCTAGACAAAAACAGACTAAAAAATCAGAAGACTCGTTGGCCAAAAGTTTGTCCGCTCCGTTTAAAAGAAACATCGATGAAAAGTGAATGAATGACGACATAATTTATCATTACTGTCTCATGCTCATGGTTATCCAAGCATCACCTCTTAAAATCTAACGTCAACAAGAAATACAAGAAATTAACATTTAAAAAACATTTCTCAAAAAATCTCACTTTTTAAAATACGATAAACTATATTCTACACTTTCCAATTCCCTGATTTACACTGTTTGCCCAAGAGCTGAGCTTTCGAATTACGTTTTGGCCAGTAAAGTGCCAATTAGATATTCAGATTATCAGGAATTCTGAAGACGAAATCCGCTTGATTTTCTTGTTCTAACTGAATAACAACAGATGAATTGTGGTAGTGAATTTCTACCGTCCAACAAACTGTGTTTCGACAGCTTACTTATTGAACTCCCTTTCGACCAGCACAGTGCCAAAACGATTTTCAAATCAGTTGGAATTTCGAAGACAAAATCAGATAGATTCATCTGTTTTAGCTGAATGTATTTTAACTGAAGATTTATCTGCTTTAGCGAAATTTCTACCGCCTAACAAATTACAGGGCAGATATTTAAACTTTCTTTCTTGACAAGTACATGCTTTTTTAATAAGAAACTGGTTTATAAGAAACTAATACTAAGATGGCCAAAATTTTAAGAAACTCTAGTACTATATCTGAGAAGTAGTAAGAAACTTTGAAAAGCTAAAAGCATGGATATCATAGCAAATAGATCGTTGAACCTTGAGCAATATTCACTAACCATTTGTGTTTTCAACATAACAGAGCACTGTTTCTTCCTATATGATGTTTTATCGATAATTCTGAATTCAAAAAATAAGAAACCGATTGAGAAACTTTTAGACAAAATTTCATGTGAAATTAAGAAACGTTTAGTACTATGGCCTGATCCAAGTTTCTTATAAAGTAAACGTGTAACTCAAAGACCAAATAATTTTCCCAGGCATAGCTGATTGTGATTAGTCTTAAAGGTGATCTTAAGTGAAAATTTCTTCTGATAGCAGTGAATAGCAACTTTTAATGATGCAAATTTCAATTAAAATTGTTTTGATACCCTGTTTCGTTTCCGACTTATCCACTATTTTGTAGGATCGGCTGATGACGTCATTTTGTTTGCACAAAAAAGAAGCAAGTTTCTTTTTGTTTTCAATTTGTTTTGAGTGGGCTTGTCAGGATTTCTAGCTACTGAAAGCTAATTTAGGCCCACTGTGCATGCTGCATCCAGGTATGGGCCCCCTAGATTAACGTCCCTTCCGAAGGACGATGAGGTGAGTTGTGAGGTCACCCATCCGGAGTTTTTAAGTTCAGTCACCTGACGAAGACTGTATATGCCACTCGGCCACTCACCCCGCAAGTATACGAGGTTGACTATGCTTCCCAAGATAAATCACGGGTTTTAGGAGAAGTTTAGAAGAAAATAAAACTATTATGACATGAAGAACATACATTACCTTGGCTCCTTCTTGCGTTTGTCTTTCTCTTTACCTTCTGGGGCAGCAAATTAGCTTCTTTCAGGTCCAGAAAATAACAGTGAGAGAGTGCAGTTAGTAGGCCCTCGGTCATGTCAACTGCCACTGCCACTCAAAGAAGGGTCAAATTACAAAACCTCGCAATCGATTTTTGCTCCTTACTTCTCCTAAAACCCGTGGATAAATCGAATAAAAAAACTTATTTTAATTAGCATGTCTTTTTAAACTTCATATAAATTCACGAGACAACTACTATTCAGTTTGTGCAGCCGACCTGCAAAGTTTTTCGTGTCTAGGTATAACCTTCCAAAGATATGCTACAGCTATATTTACCTATAGTATCCTTGTTTATTAGCAAACAAAGTGACGCCATTAGTCGCTACCTGAACTCAGTGGATAACTTCAAAACGAAATGTGAAATTAAAGGGGCAGGTCACGTAATGTAAACAGACTTCTTAGGAAACGACGATTTTGCAGCATTTTTGTTAGGCCATATCACAATGATTTTACACTACTTTTCTCAAAATGAAAGTGTTATTTTGAAGATGGACTCTTGTACTTCGTAGAGAAACAAACGAAAAACGTTGTACGACTGCAGAGATATTGGAGGATTTTTATAATTAACTTTAGTGTTGATTCACCCCATCCACCAGAATCTGTGCAGAACACAATGACCACGTGTGGGCAACAACATAGATTCTAGAGATAACAGGTTTTGTTAACGGTTACGTGACCCTGCCCCTACTGCTGATTTCCACTCAGTAGAATTTTTCGAGCGGACTGAGTTTTACACAATGAAATGTTAGTCATTCTTTTGAAATTCAGAGCGACATTTTCTCAAGTCAACAAAAGATTTCCTGTCCAATCGGAAAATTCGACTGAGTGGAACTCTGTAGAAATCTCCAATTGGACAGAAAATCCTTTGTTTACGCGCGGAAATGGTATTTTGAATTTGAATAGAATGTTACGCGTGACTAACATTTTATTACGGCAAATTACGGCAAATACGTCAGCTCGGAAAATTCCGCTAACTGGAAAATATCAAAATAGCGGCTCTCAAGTGAGATTTACAATGCTGGGTAAGAGATAGCTAGAAATAAGGGTTTTCATTATGTCGTCTTATATCTTTTAAGTGAAAAAAGAAATATTTCATCATTGTTAAATACATTTGGATCATGGACAAAGGAGATCGAAAGGAAAAATGATTGATCGAATTTTGATCTTTTAAACGGGAGTGCCAGGACTAAAATCTCAAGTCTCTCTCTGTATGCAACATAAAACTACATAAAATCATAAAACTGAAGGCTTCTTCTCTACGTTTTGCTATAAATACCAACCGTAGTTTTGTGATACCCCATAATCAGTATGATAAAACAGCTCTAGTTGTACCTTATAGTTCTGTTGTATCACAAATTTACATTACCAGATAAAACATGCCATTGCATTCAACGGGGCCCTACAGTGAAAACCCGCAAATAAGGACCTAAGATTTTGAACTCAGCCTGCTTAGGTTCTTATGCTATGATGTACTTCCAGCAATCAGGGTGTAGGTTCTTAACATAGGATCCAAACAAATGCCTGAAAACAAAGGATAGTGGAAGGTTTAGGACTGAAACATGATGGCAATATGGCTAGCAACGCAAATCTCGACTTTAAAAACATAGTCACATAGTCAGTTAGTCCTTGGGGCAGAATTTTCTCATCTCCTAGCCCATCCACCGTCATCAGACAACCAGTTTTTTCAAAAAGCTTGGTGAAGAATTCCTTTGCAACCATAGGAAATCTGTGAATCTTAATCTTAGCCAAATTTGTTTACATCCCTGATCTTGCTCATTTCATCTCAAGCTTACCAAGTTTACCCCTGCAGGCCCAGCCTATCACAGTTCTCTATATGTTTTTGGAGTCCATCCATAAAAGAAGTTTATTGACAAACAGGTTGGATATATTTCCCAGTGATGAAAGAATAAAATTTTATACCCGTTATTAAGAACCTGGTTAAAATATCGGGCTGAAATGGTTCTTATTTATTGGGTACAAAATATGCAATTTCAGGCTTTAGGTTCTTAATAAATGAAGGTTCTTATGTGCAGGTTTTTACTGTACGATACACTGTACGTGCAATTTCTTTCGTAGTTTGAAATGGCTATCGATGGGGATAGTGGCCTCATACGCTTCCGAATGAATGAAATGCCCCTCGCTATGAAATATGTTAAAGTAAGATTTCTGCAACAGGAAATTTGATTGATTTCATACATGCGAGCAACTGGAGACCTCAATATGACTTCGCATATTACACCTTTCGATAGACAAAATCGGCTAAGGTTTGTTTACACCCGTTTCAAGCCATGTGATCAATCCTTTTGATAAAAACGTCTTTTGATTTCTCAAACATATTTCGTGCCATACAAAGAAGTGCCATGAATGCAAAAAGTAGCATAATACTAAAATTTCCCAAGAGCATGGTCACATGACTTGACATGGGTAAAACAAACCTTTGCCGATTAGGTCTATTGCCAAAAATTTTACTAACATCACCGTTTTTACTGAATTACAAAGACCGAATGCAATGTTTCCAAAGAAATAGACTAGTTCAGCAAACGTTGTTGACACTGTACAAGACACTCATTTCAGGTCAAGTAACCAATACACTTGGGAATCATCCCTTTACTGTTGTTACAGTTGCCCGTTTCATGCTTTGCATGGTACGAAGTTTTGAACTCTGATGAAAGAAAGTTTCCTCAAGGGGACAATCATGTGGTCATGTGTAAACAACGATAGCTGACTTCATCTATGAATACACTTCTGGATGTGAGGATCTCCGAATACCGGCTTTCCACGCTCATTGAAGCGGAAGACAAAGTTACTGCACCTATCTACAAATCAAGGGCGTATTCTTTTAGGCATCTCTGAAAACGGTAGAGTTGGTAGAAGCTAAAATCCCATTATTTTGGTACCATTCTATCGAAAACGGTAGACCTCACAGACTTCAGATCACTTTTTACGAGAGCGATTCTTTTGGTCACTCTGTTTTTGGCAGTCTTCCCAAGCACTTTTTTTGTGCGCTTCTGAAAACGTAGAGATTTGAGGCCTAGGAAACCTGATCATGAAGCTGGTAGAAGCTGGTAGATTTCCAAGAGATAGCAAAGAGCCTTGTTTCGTGAGTGAGAAAGTTCACAAAACATTTGAAAATACAATGAGGTGTTGTAAATCCGTTTCTCTTGGGATCTAATTATAAAAGAGTGCACTGCATTGGAATGGCTTCTATTCGCTCGGCTGGCATTTAACTTTGTTTGTAGTTTGAACGTTATTGATGTAAATATCTTACTTTACTTAGAACGTAGACCATGTACCTCCGGTATAGTGTCGTTTAAATATATATAAAAATAGGAATGCAAAAAGTTAAGTGCCTACTTTTCCTTGGCATTCCTACTGGCATTTAAGTCTACCGTCTTCAGAAGACTTCCGAGACTTGAGATGCCCACAAAAATACGCCCGAAAAGTGCTGCCGGAAGTTACAAAATTAAAGAGATTTTCATGGTTGTATTCGCTTCAAAGCAGATCATACCTGGCATAAAATTTTGAGCTGGACTTAAATCATGTAGATTGCAATGCCTTTGTACATGACTCACTGATGAAGTAGGCCTGAAATTATCGTTTACACACTTGAAGAGGCCTACGAAACCTAGCCACAAACACCGTTCGGTTCCTCGCAACAAAAAGCTAGCCAAATACCCAGTAATATCCAATTAATAAAGCAACAGAAATCCCGAGCGCAATAAAACTTTTCTTGTACAGCTTATTACGTGCAGCTGCGATTTCCCTTTCTTGCATGTTTCGCTTTATTTTCTCTATCATCTCTGCGGTCTGCTTGTTCTTCTCGTCACGCCTTCTCCTCTGGCGAATTTCTCTATCCTCCCTGCGAAAAAAAACAAGAAGTTCTGTTGAGTAAGGTCCCAGTAAGGTGTGGGGCACACTGCAGGAAAAGTATGATTCAGGTCATTACAGTATTGCAGAAATTGGAAGTCCAAATCTAAGGGAACTCGGCAGTCAAAACTTAAAGGAAAATGGTTGAGCTGAGGGGCATTCACTCCCAAAAGATCACATACACCCTTAGCAGAAATCCTTTTGTTTCCAAGAAAAATCCATCAAAAATCTGTAAAAATCCGTTTGTTCCGAAAGAATCTCGTATGTTACGCTTTCTCGAATGAGTGAGATGCCCTTTGGTTTGGCCAGATTTCTTAATTGCTGCTGTTTTAGGAAACTGCAGTGAAAAGGAAGCTTTTCATGAGGTTTTCATGAGGAATTACTTATAAGAAAATCAGCTCTCAGATCGCCAAAAAATGAAGAAACCCCGGTAGTGGGAAAATATAACTTAAGAACCTTTTTAAATTTGTTGGGGAAATCCTTAACATATTTGTAGGTAATTACTTGCATCATATTACGGAGAGAGGGGGTACCGGACAAATGTTGGAAAGGCTTTACAAAACCTTGTTTTGAAATTTCACGAGGGCACAAGTACAGTAGTGAACATGAAAATCGTTGTTGAACCTATCAGAAACACGTCAGAAACTCCGATTACTCGAAATCTGACAAATATAACTCAAGAATAAATTGCTCTTACATTGTGCTTTTGATTGTCTTTTGAACTGTTTTGAATTTCTTTTGATCTTCGGCTTGAATGAAACTTTAGCTACCTTCCTATAATAGACCTTTTAGCTATTCTGAAAAAGAATGTGGATCGAACGATATTTCATCACAATTTGTAGAATTTTCGAATATGCACAATGGTGATCGAAGCTCCAACGCCATTCAATCGAACCTTGCGCATCAAAATGTATAAAAATATCACTCGATCCAGGCTCTTTTGTAGAATAGCTAAAAGGTCTATTCTCGTGGAATAGTCTATCAGGACTTCGCATCGAGTCCAGTGCTCTACCTATTACAAGGCATAGCGACACTAAAATAATCTACATAATCTAAATAAACTCACATAATCTACATAAATCTACATAAAATAAAATAAAAAGATAATTCTACCCTTGAAATTGTTACTCTAATTTAGGCTTGTTACTCTTTGTGGTCAGGGCCCCAAACCTGATTGGTCAATAGCGTTCGAACATTTGCTGCTGCTGTAAATTTCTGCTGCTGTAACGACGCTCCTGTAGTGTTGCAATGTTATGATTATGAAATCGAAATTGATTGAATTGAAATTGTAAACTTCGAGCAGCATCAAATGGCTTCACTTAAAATGGCTTCATTTTAACGAGCATTGCTGTAAACTTCGAACAGCATCGAATGGCTTCCTTTAAAATGTCTTCGTGTTTTTGACTTTCGATCTTTTTTATCTTTTTGAAATAATCTTTTCGTGATTTCAACTTTTACCAATCTTTTTTAAAACAAGAACATCTAGCAATGTCATGGGGTAAAAAAATCATGTTCAAAACAAAAAATCATGTTCAAAGTAAGTATGAGTTTCAAAATGGGAATATCCGAATACTTGAATGGAATAAACATAGTTATATATCGTAGCCGCTATAAAAAGGTCACAGAAACGCCTAGCGAACACATCCATTTTTCTCTATCTATAACAATGAAGCCAGTAGGTAATATTTTAACTTGGCCCGGGACAACTTTTAACGATATCGATTCCCCTCAAATTGCAGATAAAATGCACTTCTGTCTTTCTGTCTCTAACCTTTTCAAATATGACAAGGCTCTTATGGCATATAAGATAATGAATAATTTATGTCCGAACAGTCTTCAGGGAAAATTCACAACGAGATCTCAAATATCTGCATACGCTACGAGAAATTGCCAGAGTTTCTTTACTCCGGTGCTGAACTGTGGAATGATATACCTCTCGATATAATAAGGAACAGCCCCATAGTTCTCGCATTTAAAAAGAACTTGAAGGACTTTGCCACACTAGCATTTAACCCAAAGCACGGTCCCTAAGGAAGAGCAGCACTTACCGAATGGTTGCATTTCTCATTATTCACATTTTTGCAAAGATAATATAGTACGCTGTTTTTTTTCTTCTTCTTTCTATTATTATTTTTAAACTATTACCTTCATGTATTAGCTGATATGGATTTGTGGATAAACATGATTAAATGAAAATGAAATGAAAACTGAAAAACTTTGCGATAGAATTCGCCTAACAATAGAGAGCCCAACTCGGATGATCCCTAATAAACAGATTGTTTGAAAAATTCAAAATAAATATTAGAAGCGTACTTACGGAAAGAGCGATATCAGTAGTTACAAAAATATGAAGAATATTTCCGTCTCCTAGCCATTGGAAGATAAAGAGTAAAATGGGTTCACGGCTACAGTGGAACCTCCATATAACGGACAGATGTGGGCCCAATGTTACTGTCCGTCGCAGAGAAGTGTCCGCTGTATGGAGGCGTCATCTTTAAGATTTTTCCGTTGTTCGGAGGGGTCCTTTGTATGACCTTTCCATCAAAAGTTGCCCGGCAAGCTTGCGGTAAGTAAAGGATAAAGAGCTGAAGTCAAAGATGCAATGAATATGTTGAAAACCAGAAAGTGTTACCTTGCCTTGTCGTCTGTCTCTCGTGTAACCGTTCCATCTAAAACATTTTCATTTTTCTTTGTCGATTGTGAAGTATCACTACGGTTATCAATATCTGAATTTAGGTGCGTATCATTTGACTTTTCTCTTTGACAATTCCCCTCAGTGTGTATTGCATCATTTTTATCGGAAACAGTGTTTTCAATAACTTTTGATGAATGATTTGGCACATCTTGATTTAACGACTCTTCTTCTTCTTCAAATGAAAATATTGGAAGCAACTTTGGGCTCTTTTCTCCCATTTCTCCCCTTTCAGTTTCACCCTCCTCATTTGCCTCTCCTACTACTCCCCCTTCTTCCTCCCTCGGTGATTCACTCCCTCTTTCACTTGCTTTTAAATTGACGTTGACAGCAACATCTTCACTATTCTCAACAGACGATGGGCCAACTAACGAGGCTGATTCCTGAGAATTTAATTCAATATCACAGTCATCTTCAGGGGGCAGTTGAGGCAAGGGCTTGTCTACTGGAAAGCTTCGATCAGGAATGGGAGGAGGGGGTCTGTCAGGTACTCCTGGATCATGACAATCACCATTCTCTTCTTCATCAGTTTCGTATAATTCGACTACTTCATCCCTGCTCTCTTCTTCTTCTTCCGATGCTGATAAATCAATCACTTCATCTTCACTTCCACTCTCTCCATCAGAAGATTCTACTATTCCATCTAAAGAGAGAAAAAGAAATACAAGATGAAAGTCCCGCAAAAAGAATAAAGCTTTGACTGGGTCTTCGGGGGGGGGGGGCACTCCCATTCTGGACCTGACGGGATGTGCTGCTCAACAGGGTGTTTTCCATAGTAAAAAATTATGCGACAGGATATCATAGTTGATGAGAAATTATGCGACAGGGTACGTATAGAAAGGAACATTTGTAGAGGTCTCTTGGAACAATTGATCATGTATACTTTTCGTGAAATCTTCACGCGACAGGGTACAGGATATGGAGAGGCTGTTCGCACACCCCAGTCACTTCCCTAGTCAAGTACCCCCCCCCCGGGGGACTAGGTCCACAACGAGAATTTAACCTCAATGAATTGCCAATGAATTTCAAAATGTTCCTCGATAGTTAATGGGCATAATGGTTCATGCAATATAATTCTCTCTGTTGTTTATCACAAAGCCCATGATCGAGACTGAATTTTCATTCTATATTTTCATTCTAAATTGACGAAGATATGATTCTAAGATTTTATTTTGAATATTGACAACATGGGTGGTACGTTTCTTCTGCTTTCACTGTAAAAGTGAAGAAACCATAACAGAATGTTCCTTCGTTGTTCCTTTGTTGGTTACTCTCATGGATTGCTTTTCAAACGGCATAGATGGCACGTTTTCTCGACATGTAATTCAACAAATCCGTCTGGCAGTCATTTATAATTTCGAAAACTACACCGAAGCCTGGGCCCAGCCTTTTTCGCCTCTGTAGTTTATTCGAAAAAATAACAAATGACTGCCAAACGAATGGTTGAATTAGAAGTGGAGAGAAAGTGCCATTCATGTCGTTTGAAAAGCAAAGCCAAGAGAGTAATCAATAAAGAAATAACGGAGAAACATTCTAATATGGTTTTTCACTTTTAAATACTAATTCAAGTTAATAATAGCTCTACGCAGAGTTCTTGCTTTTAAATCTAAGAATAGACTTATGACGATGAGTCCCTCGTATCCCTGCGGTAAACCTTGCTCAAGAGGGACTCATAATGAAACTGTGAAAACTTGGCCCTATTTTCTTCAATCATCAATGAAATTATGATGGAATCACAGCTTCGAATCTAAAATCCCGTTATTGCAATCTGATTGGTACTGCAGGAATCGCGAAGATTGGGCCTAAAAAGGGCCAGATTTTGCAGAGTAATGTTATGAGTCTCTGTTGACTGAAGAGCCATCATCAAGTCAAAGAACACAGGGAAACAAGAGACTCGTCGTCAAAAGTCTAGTCCAAGAACAGGCGAATCTGTTATAAGTGCTGCCGAAGCAATGTGCGCAGAAAAGCTATTATTGTATTTAATCTGAAAACAAACAGCTCATTTCATTTTAAATGGCCACAAAATTGCTGTTTTATGTTTGACCGGAGGCCTTAAACACGGTTAGATTTAATATTGATCAAACACGCTATACCACGCTTAAATTGCTTCATTTTTAACAAATACTGTTTTCAGCTGTGAATGTGCAGCAATAAAAACAAGTAATTATTTCAACTAAGTACATGATAGCAGAGATAATGTCATGGGCTCAGTAGCATAAGATCTTTATCCAGTTAGGATTTACGACCCGAATGCGCGAGTCAGAACAGTTTTCAAGATTTGAATCATACCATAATAACGGTGAAGTGACTATAATTTTTAATCAACCATAGATCGTTTGTATTGATAGGAGGCTAACTCTTGCAGCGTGAGTGTAAGGAGCATTCTCCGCGTAAGTGCTGTACCTTCTTAATGAGTTCCCTGGTTACATGCTTTTCATAATAGCAAAGATCTTCTAAGACTGCGTTCACACGATGCCGGCACATTTTGAAAACGATGAAAAAAGTGACAGTTGCAAAATTTGAGCTAGCGTTCACACGATGCCGGCACAATTTGAAAACGGTAGGAAATTTGACGATAAAAACTCGTTGCAGGATTTGATGCCAAAGAATAGTACCTACACCCTAAGAATAGACCTGTCTCGATCCAAAAGTGTCGAAAAATGTTCTGTTTTCACCTTTGTTGAGTGTTTAAACGATGCTGTTTCAAATTTATGCCGGTTACGGTTCCGTTTTCAAAATTTACCGTTTTCAAAATCTGCCGGCAAAAAATGTGCCGTTTTCGTGTGAACGGGAGGCCTATCCGTCGAATTTTTCATCGTTTTCAAAATGTACCGGCATCGTGTGAACGCAGTCTAAGGCTTTCTCGGCTATATTTGATAACGTCCACTGACTCTTTGAAATTCTCAATACTGTAGGTTTGCAAGACCCTCTGTACTATCTGCTCCCAAAAGGCAGACTTTGGAATGAAGTTCGTTTTCTCAAATAGCTGTGAACGTAAACGCCTTGGTGAATCAAAATCCTACCATCTTAAAGACAGAAACGAAGCCCCTTTAACGATAACTGTCCTTGGTTGGGAAACATTTCCGTCTCTAATCGTAAGCGACAGGACACCCGGTGTGTAGCATTTTGGAATTATATCAGTAGCGGCCACTTTAGTTTATCATTTTCTGTGTTTTGAACTTATTTTGACTTGGTAAACAGCTACATTTCACTGTTTCGTAATTCTGAAATTTTCAGTAGTGTGCCACCTCAAGTGCAGACCCACGTTAATCGTACATTAAGGTAGATCTGCACTAAGGTGGCTCACTACTGAAAATTTCAAAATTACGAAACAATGAAAGGTGACTGTATACCGAGACAAAATATGCTCAAAACACAAAAAAACGATAAGCAGGTGGCTCGCTACTGATGTAAATTTCAAATTGCTACACACTGGGTGTCCTATCGCTGATGCTTTGATGAAATGTCCACTGGGTCTTTCTCTAAGAATCCATTTCTTGAGCTGACAGTACAAAATGGTGTAGCTTTCAGTGACTACATTAAAAATTCATCATATAATGTGTATAAAACATAACATGATTGTATTAGTGGAAACAAAGAAATTATGAAAATCATTTACTGAAAACAGGAGAAACATCACAAAAAACATGATGTGGTTTCGACATCAACAGCTGATGATATTGTAGATAAACATAAAATTAATTGAAAAAAACAATACAAAACAAATAAATTACATATCACGAGATAAAATAAACAATGAGTTGTAAAACATCTTGTCACGATAAATAGAAACTAAGTTCGATATCTGATGTAAAGTTAGAGATCTACCAACGCGCTGGCAATACCATTCTGGTTTCAAACATTACGCCTGACTTCCATTAGGAGCATATTCCGTTTGCGACGACTTTTTCTAGCCATCTGATTGGCTTGAGGAAAAGTGACGTCACTCAAAAGTAGAAACCCATTCAACTTTCAAGCGGAATCGCCCTTCGAAACAAAAGACGATCTTTGGAAGAAGAATTTTTCGAGATAAATAGCTAACTTAAGAGCTGCATATACAGGTCTACGATTAATCTATACTATTTGATGATGTCGACAAGTTCGGGGTGAGTGGCCGAGTGGCTTATACAGTCTTCGTCAGGTGACTGAAGTTAAGCTTGGTCGGGTGAGGTCAAACTCCGGAAGGGTGACTTCGGAGGTCTGACCTCACAACTCACCTATATACTGTGCGTACGTGACTAAGAATTATGTTGAGCAAAGTTTGAACATGTTTTCAATTAATGACCCAGGATGCTTGCATTCTAATCCAAATTCTGACAATGTTTACAAGAATCAATTTCTTTCGAAGTCCTAATTTGTTCGTTCTGATATTACAGTCAAAGCAAGAGAAGCGTGACCAGCATAATCCTCATATTGCATTATCATTCAAATAATAATTCGAATAATGATGCAAGGCGCATTTTACTGCTAGATGCATTGAATTCCTTGTTTCACTTTCCTCAAGCACACACACATGCGCTGAACTACAATCCAACTGCCACAGCGTAGGGGTGGTAAATAGAATAAAAATATCATCATCATTTGATTCTTGAAAATCAATATTCGGTTATTATACGATTAATATTCGCATAATCTATCTCACTCGGTCACACTACTCTTGCATTGACTATAACGAGAAATGTGACATTGCATAACTTTCTTTTTTCTCGATTTTGGAGCTTTTTTGCTCAAGAAATCATTTACGGGTCTCAGATTTCTGCTTTCACACAAACTTCATCTTTAATAGCTCGTGACTCAGTGAATTTGTAAGATTCTGGTGTCTGAAACTAAATTCTATAGTTATTTTGTAACATTCAATCAAACCTCAATTTGTTTTTAGAGATGCACCGTTTCGACCACCCTATAATTTTCTACGACCTGTGGCATTGTCTGCAAGTAGTTTAATTGAGTAGCATGTGAAGCTCCTTGTTAACAAACACTACCACCTGCATATTTTCATATCGAGAACGAATCAAAAACATATAAGTTTTAATAAACAGATTTTAATCGCCATCTGCCAAAATTTCAGATCACAACAAATATCCCGTGGAGAACCTCGGTCCATCTGCAGAATTCACATTTGCTCAACAACAATTATCGTAGCGGACTTCGAAAAGAAGTCACCACGTAATCTTCTACCATATGTACACACAATTTGCGATATTTTTGGGTTCATAATGAACAGCAGTCGTCACGGCAAGGTTTCGTACAACCTGTGCAAACAATTCGGTTTAAAGCAAAATCCCAATCACGCTGCGGGAAAAACTATTCCGGGCTCCGAAACAAATCAATCTTTAAACTCGACAGTCATTATTCACTGCACAGCAGATCGAAATTACGTGAGTAGGTGTTTTCCTTCCTGATTTTCAAGACTGTGAAGCTAGTCCGCACGTGCAGGAGGCAGTGTGGGCTAACCATTTTCCACCAGTTTTACTCCCCCAGGGAATCTAAATTCATAAAATCTACTGCAGAGAAATACTGCAAACTCAAGCCTAATTTAGGAAAAAAGGAATTCAGGAATGTTTTACACGTTTCGCTATAAACTTACCACAGACTTCAGACCATGGTTCAACCATAGTTTAGTTAAAACTAAAGGTTCAACCATAGTTTAGTTAAAACCAAAACACTTTCAGGCTACGTCAACATTTACAATTAATCGATAGCTGCTGATGTTTGATTTAGTTCAACTGGCTGCATGAGACTTATAATTCCACATCCAGTTGAATGATGGTAATGGCTTTAAACCGCGACTCATGACAACACAGCTTCACAATTGGGAGTACTTAGGACATCTCCGCTGGATTTCGGATGCATCCAGTCAGGTCATTACTTTCCCAACAAGGTTAGCCACATGACTATTCTAAGCGGCTGAATGACTGATTACATCCTAGTTCGACTTTTTGCAGCAAAGCGAAGTTCGAAGGTTCAATTGTGGATTTGATATTCGAAAGATAGAAGAAGCTCTACTGGTAACATTTTTCGTAAGAGTGCAGTCTTTGTTTAGAATCTGTTGGGTGGTAACTCCTTGTATGAAAGAAAATCAAAAAAATCTGATAAAAACAACATTGGGCTCAAATCTCTCACATCTTTAAGAAAGTGGGTTTAAAATTGTATCAAATTTTTTTCCCATGAATTGAATGACTTCACAGCAGCAATGAGAATTTCAAACTTTTGGGGGTGGCTTGCCTCGCTTCTGAGACTACACCTTAGCCTCGTTTCAGAGCGCACACCTAAATGTGTTCATTTCCCTCTCAAATTTTTACATGAAAGTCCTTCCTGACAGAACAAGTCTTACGAACAAGGATACCATGAAACAGTTGGCTACAATGTCAAACCTTCGTAGGTACTAGTTTGTTGCTTTCACTAAGCATTTATTGTGAGGTTTTCAGATGAATGTGTTTCATTTGAAAAATACGAGTGTTTGTGTTTTTTGCCCAGGCCTTTATCGAAACGAGGGAGACATAATCATTTCAAAATGATGGCACTTGATTATGAGTTGTAGTTAGTAGCGCCCAACAGCCTTTCAATAGCGATAACTATGGTCATATAATCAGTCTACCTCGATTCACCTGGTAGAGTTTCTGACATAAGAAGTAAACTGACAAGATGATTTGATCTCACCTTGTAGATTTTTGACCATTTTCTTTTGCTTCAGTGATTCTTCTGCAGCTGTTGTCTCCTCTGTGTTGTGTTGCCTTGGCGGCTTCGCAGGTGGAGCTCGTTTTCTGGGAGGTATTGGCGGCGGCTCTTCATCTTCTGCTTTACGCTTGTGAGATTCTGGAAAATACCGGGTGAGTCAAAAAAGGCCCGACGTTTGACCGGCTATTGCTCTCTGAGTATCTTAGCAATGATATTTTGCAATACTTGATTGAATAGCTAGCATTTTCAATTAGTCAAAATATTTTTCCCGGCTGAAATCAGTCGCTCCGTTCAGATTTCGCAAGGGAATTTCTAAACAAGTTCCCTTTCAGAAACCTTAAGAATGTGCTAAAATTACGAGCAAGTTTCCCTGATATGAAATCAGCACGCTTTAGCACATGCTATCCTCTTGGAGAGTGAAAAACTCTTCGACCTGGTATAAATAACCTATTCAGGAGAATTCAATTCTCCCAAGGGGGCAAAATGCATGAACACATTAAAGTGTCATTATTGCTAGGCAGGATAACAAAGGGACATCTTGCTGGCTGTTTTCACTTGTTTTTACGGGTTTTCGAAAAGAGCTTTCTGCAGAAAACCTTCCATTTGGACGGGAAGGAATGGCCGATTAAACCCGGTTAAATTACTGAGCCCAATTGAACATGTCGGGAACAAAACAAGAAAGTTTTCAATATCATTGCTTTTCATATTCAGGGAGCAGAATTGTTCAGACGCTGGGCAACAAGGTCAGATTTTGTAATACAATAGCATCAGTTGCTTTGGTTCACACCTCAATACAAAGCAATTAGCGAATGCAGACAAAAGAAATTCTCTCAAGCAGAAATTCAAAACAAACGAAGCCGCAAAGTTGCCCTGAAACCAGTACGGCAAACTCTCGTTTGTTCGGGCGAAGGGAGGTTTTTAAGAGAAGGTATGTGCTTATAACGAAAGGAGGAGGGTAAATCTAAAGTTCTATCTCGCGGATTTTGTTTATTTGATCCAGAAACCGAGCATAGGGCATTAAAATTTTTTCATATCTATTGCTCAGCTGTACGCAGTCACTCCTCAGCTCCTGAATCAAATAAACAAAATCTGCGAGACAAAACTTTAGATTTATCCATCTTCTTTCGTTATAAGCACATACCTTCTCTTAAAAACCTCCCTTCGCCAGCACCAAACGAGAGTTCACCGTACTGGTTTCAGGGCAGCTTCGCGGCTTCGTTTGTTTTGAATTTCTGCTTGAGAGAATTTCTTTTGTCTGCATTCGCTAATCGCTTTGTATTGAGGTGTGAACAAAATGCGACTGATGCTATTGTAATAAAAAATCTGCCCTTGTTACGCTGGGCCTTTTTATCAGCTCGCCTGGTAGATATAAAATCAGGTCAACAACTATGTAAATTTCAAAATATTGAATGCCATTGCAACATGGCAAACGAGCATAGTTCATAAATATTTAGACTATCCTCACATGAGAAACTGAGACCGATCTGAGTTTCACATCGGTTTGAGTATTGGCCTTTTTTTGCTAATTTGCTTCCCCCTCACATGAACGGTTTCTGATCGGTTTGAGAATATTAAACAATTTCGCAATTAGAACCTTCCGCAATTAGAACAATTGTGATTGTTTGGTGGAAGATATTGGCACTGATTCATAGCATTTAGATCCAGCTGGGTGACTTTGAATGAAATCTTTATTGTTGTGATTGCCAAAGGAACGCCTGGAATGTCAATCACACGTGCTTTGAAAAGTCATTTCGCCCAGAAATGACATTTTTTCTGCTCACATGAAAATTTCAGGTCGACCTGAAGACTCAGACCGACCTGAGAAAGCGAAATGAGTTTCAGGTCGACCTGAGTTTCATTTCGCCTGCTTCATGCGAGCGCTACAAACAGATCTGAAACTCAGACCGGTCTGAGTTTGCTCATGTGAGGGCACTCTTAGATAGGTGTGAAAAGGTGGGTGTAAATTCTATGATCTATTTTTCTATTCAGTGGCATTGAAATGAACTTAAGCTACTTATTTATAATTTTACAGTTTTAATTTTGGAAACATTTAATATTTTCGAAATTGCAGCGTCTTTCATATTTCTAGTCACCTGAGAACGTGACGTCATCAAATTTCTAAACAGTAAACAAGAGGAGTGACACACTTTTTCTTGATACCATAAAGTAGACAAGAGACACTATGGTATTCTTGAAAATGATTTCATGCTTTGTCAAAGATTTGAAATTACTGGCGTTAAAGGGGCAGGGCCACGTAATGTAAACAAACTTCTTTCGAAACTATGATTTGCGGTACTTTTGATAGACCATATCACAGTGATTTTACACTACTTTTCTCAAAATGAAGAGTTATTTTGAAGATGGACTCTTGTACTTCGTAGAAAAAAAAACAAAACACTCGTATGTAGTATGATTGCAGAGATATTGGTGGATTTTTAGAAGTAACTTTAGTGTGGATTCACCCCATCCACCAAAATCTGTGCAAAGCACCATGGCCACGTGTGAGCAACAATATAGATTATAGAGATAACAGGTTTGTTTATGGTTAGGTGACCTTGCCCCTTTAAAAATTTTCAAAACTTTCCGATGTCACGGTACAGCCAAGCAGCAGTTAGCAGCAAAGCAAATTCGTCGGTCTTTATCGTTACAATCTAAAATCTTGTTTGGGATGTTGGCATTTTTTCAGTGGGAAATCACACATCATAACAGACTTCATACAACACAAGACTTTTAAATATCTTTACACTCTTAAACCAATGTTGGTGGTCGAAATTGCACAGATTTAGACGAACGCGATCGTTCCTTTGACAATGAACACTCCTTAAAACAGTTTCTCTGACTACAAAAACTTTTTGTTGGTCACCATGCTCTTTCAGGCAAATATAATTGTTAACCAGGGTCCACCTTGACACTTCTAACGGATTCTGGTAAATTTTATCTCGTACCAAAGCAATATACTCCTGCAAAAAGTCGCAGCTAGCTGTGCAAATCAGCTGGGATCTTATCACAATCTGCAGAAACACCGAGATGATAAACTATTTTGCGTAAAGCTATTGCAAGACAACCGTTGGGCTGAACTGTGAAGCTGTATGATTGCTGAGTTAAGGTCGATTCGAAGAGCGCGGTCATCTGTTTATTTAATCGCAAGTCCAGGACAGACTTTGGATTAAAACGAGGTGGATGGGAGACGCCTGAATCCTACTACATGAGGGAAGGGGTCTGGAACAAACAAGGTTAGTTAAGGTGAAACTCACAAGCCGTTTGGCTGTGAAGAATATCGAAAAGAGTTAAGAATACCAATAAGCATCAACAAAAAATGGAAATCGAATCAAATTTCCTAAATTTCGTGAAACATGATTTCATATGTCTTTTCTTGTTCCAAGAAGCTCAAATTACTAAAATGGAATGAGTATAAGGAATAAGAATGCCCTCGGGTGCATTCCTTTCACAAACTAGCGAGCACGGGAAGTTCCATTCCATATTTAAAGTAATGGGCAAGGTTCAAAGGCGAGTTTAAGGACGAGAGGCTGGGCATGAGTGAAAAATCCATTAAAATAGCTGAAATTGGCTCGTTCAGGTGCTAAGGAGACAAAGAGTCTTTAGGCTTTTCTTTGCTCTATTCATAGACGACAATATTTACCTCTGCCTACGACCTGTACAGCTGGCGTTCAGAAACTCCAAAAATGAAGACTAGAAGACAATGTGAAAGAAAGTTTGTTTCCTCAATCCTATTGGTGAATAATGTTTGTAGTATTCCTGTTGACACAAGATATGTCTATCCACAAGAAAATTAGTATGGCTATCCGTACTATATTTTCGTCCACCCTCGAAAGCGTAGCAGGGTGAAACTAACTGGAATGAAAATTCGTATGGAGCTATGTAAACGTCCTTACTGTAAGAATTTTTGCACAAAGTTGGAACGACAGCGTTTCTCGACCAATACACGGAGTAATAATAATGACTGTTTGCTATGTTTCTTTGTCGTTTCCGTTATTGTTGTGTTAATCAGTGCGTTCTCTGCTACAAGTCTTAGCATCTAGTAGGTATGAATATTTTTGCTTGGCGAAAAACACCTCAAATGGTCTCGTGTAAACTGGAAGCCTAAATGGACTAATTTTAGGGCGGTAACATGAAATAGCATTTTGGCATGCTAATTTTCGTTCGTACGAATATTCATCCATTAATGTGTAGACGGGGTCTTGTACACTTACCTTCGTTTTCGGATTCTTCAACTTGAAATGCTTCTGGAAAGAGTCCGACAATTCCTTGAATAATTGCTACATATGAAAATCGTAGCTGCTCGGGTGTTTGAACTAAACCAACACGATAACTCCTCAAATGTAGTAACATTCCCTTTATATCAATGTTGTCAGGCTTTCCATCTTTCTCGGCCTTGAGAAAATACAGGAAAACAATTATTGCTATAAATACTGCAAAAGCTTCATATGGGGTGAGTGGCCGAGTGGCTAAACATTTTTCGTCAGGTAACTGAAGTTTATTTCGGTCGAGTGAGGTCAAACTCCTGACCGGATGGGAGACCTCGGATGCCTGACCTCACAACTCACCTCGTCGTCCTTCGGAAGGGACGTTAAACTAGGGGTCCAATGCCTGGATGCGGCCTGCACAGTGGGCCTAAATTAGCTTTCAGTAGCTAGAAATCCTGACAAGCCCATTCAAAACAATTTGAAAAACAAACAAAACAAACAGAGCCCTTGCATCAAGGTTGCTCACTGAAGTATGTAGATGATAGATGAAGCTCTAAATTTGATTTCAAACGCCCCAGAATAGGGCTTAAAAGAAATGCAACTTATTAGAGTGGCGGGGGGGGGGGGGAAGGCTCATTCAAAAAATCAAATGACTAGCATTATACATGCCATTCTAAAGCTCTTTTACCCATATTTTGCGGATTCTACATAAAATTTACGAATCACGTACATAACTTCGACACAGTTTATCCCAAACCATATCAAAATTGACGTGCAAAGTTGTCTAGCTAAATACATGGAAAATCGCTGGCAGCCTCTGGAATGATCCATTCATTATGCGAGATGACACTCATTAACCTTCCAAGACAAGTTACCCTTGTATCACGACGCTTAACCAAAATGTGACATGAAAAATTCACTCATAAATAGCGTAAGATAAATCTGGATTGCAAGATTCTAAGAGGATATTTCGAGCATAAATAAGTATTAACTGGCCCTAAAAACAGCAGCTATGCTGAGACGCTCAACAAACACGAATGTAGTAAACTAGCCTTGCCAGCAATGCTCATTTCATAGATCACAGGCGAACCTAATCCTCAGTGATAATTCTTTTGGAAAGATATGAAGCAGTTACTTACTTTCTCGAGAACGCTGTCAACCAAGCAGAAAGTCCCTGAGCGGCCAATACCAGCACTACAGTGTGAATTGGAGAGAAAATAATTTTAAAAGCGCAAAGATGCTGCATTTTGGCAACACAAAACCATTTAAAACTAACTGAGGTATGCTAAACGTGTTCCTGGGGAACAAAATTTATCAAACTCCTCCGCAACAATACTTAAATGAATATTGAGTAATGGCATCATTCATAAAGAGTGTCTGCAGTGACTATGCTACTGTCCCTTGTCCAAATCGGTACTTTTGTTTTTATGATACAAACTCTTCTTTACCTGAAATTTAGATGTACAAGAGGCTTGTTTTATCGGTTCTAAAGGCACTTCCATTCCTGTTAACTCATTGTTTTACAAAAGATACGGCAACATGCTCATAAAGTTTCTGCAAATAAAGATCACACTATTCGTGCGATTTCAAAATGACACGACCTTGTTCTATTAAAAACCTCCTATTTCGCACCAACGAAACTTATTTCTTGTATTTGTTTTTCGTAATCGTTTTTATACTTGTGTTTCTTGCTATGACTGGCACATTTGATCTGTATTTATTGTATTCCTCCCAGTTTTTTTTAAGATGCGATTGAAAAAAAAAAACAAGAAAATGCATTTCCACCACAATACAACTGAGTGGTAACAGTTTACCTGCAATGTATAACTGGAGGGCCTTGCTCAGGGTCGAATACACCAGATTCCCTGATGTCATAAAGAAATTCAAGAAACGTTTCCGGCTTTGAAGGAACACCAAAGTCAGGCCATAACATGTAATGGAACTGCTTTATATCTCGACTTTCACCACTCTGAAATAGATTTGAAAGTTTAACGCTTACAATTAGCACCACAATAACCATACACAATAATTTTTAAACAGACAGGGTATATGTAGTGTCCGTAAATGTTACAGATGATCGGCCTAAATTGCAGGTTAAACTTAGATTTTAAAATGCAAAACCTAAAGACTTAAAAGCGTAAAATGCTTAAATCAATTTCAACAAATATCTCTCTGGAGCCTTGAAGTTACTTTAATGCCAGCGCTCGGTATCAAATTATCTTGGAAAAATATTGCTTAAAACAAGGAAAATTGATTGCTTGGATTTTATTCCATCTTTATCTATTGCCAGTATAACAACGACAGAGCAATCCTTTCCTTCAGACGAACAAAGCCAAAACAGCAGTAAGAACTTAAATACAGATTCATTGCAGGAAGTGATTACATACAATGCAATGGAATGAAGGAGAAATAGAAAGTCCATACATTAGAATTGACATGATAGAGAGGCTGTTTGTAACGTACTTGTAGTCCTACTACACACCAGGAGGGGGAGGGGGGCACTTGGCCAGATTTAGGTTGGGGAGGTGCCAATCAAACATCAAAACATACACAAATCTTATAAAAATTTTCGAAAATGCACACCCAGCCGTACATCAATTCTTTTAACTGCCCTAATGCATCTGTTTTTTATATCAAATCGTGAAAATCGATATAATTTTTCGTGGCAAAATCAAGAAAATTGATACTGCTCTTTATACTGGAATGGCAAAAAACAATACCGCTCTTTATACCAAAATTGTGAAAGCAATGTCATTCCTGATAGGATGTCCCAAGTACCCAACTATACATAGTGCTCCTCAACGGAGACCAAACTTACAGGGACATGCTCTAACTGCAAGTCTCTAACCACGTAAGCTGCTTCCGCTCGTTCTGAAACATTCTTTATTGTGTAGTCTCCAAGCTCAAGCACTTCATCTTCTCCCATTGGCCAATATGGATGACATTTCACCTATAGATAGAATATTTGTCAGGAAAGCTTACTTCACAGCTTTGCGAAATCATTTAAAGGCAGTCTATCCCCTCGATCATTTGCTTTATCCAAACAAAGTAAAGTAATTTGCACAGCTTTCAAACCAAAAAAATTAATTCACAGTGACAAAGCATGGGTGAGAGGAAACAAGATGTTTATTCTTTCATTGAATGTATAAACACATCATACCAATGTCTTCATCATCTCTTCTGTCTGCCTTTCCTTCTTGCAGTCTCAGCTTGATTCAAGTCATGGCAAAACATGGCCTAACCTTTGTAAGACGGAAAGGCAGACAGAAGCAACGATAAAGACACAATTACGATTTTTCTCCACATTTTATTAAAGAAAAGCATCTTGTTTCTACTGACCCATGGACAAATTGGCAACGAAATGTAAATAAAACAATTACAGTAACAATGCACTTGGGATAAGTCTGTGTGTCCTTACCGTGTTCTTCTCGATCACTTTATTCAACATGATGATTGCTGTTGTGTTTTGTTCCCATATCATCTGCCAAAAGTGACTGCAGGTATCTGGTAATGGTCCCTGAAATAAAATTTCTGAGATTAATAGATACATTGTGCAAATGCTTAAATGAGGTTCTTGGACTTAGAAAGTGAAACATGGAGAACCCAGAACATCAGTGCATCTTATGAGGATTTTTCCTTCTTTATTAAGCAATGGATTTATCATTATTAACATGGTTTGTTGATTTTATGAAAGTACGCTAATCTTCAAACACCCATCATTTCAGTTTGTTAACTTTTCTGCCCCTATATCAATTCCTGGACTTCTCTATGACCCACAAAAAGAGTTTATCTTCATTTCCTACTTTTGAGAGACAGAAGGTTTACTTGAAATAGTAAGAGATTTCTGAATTGCGTATACAATATACAACAGGCAAATTTATGCTGTATTTACAAACCTGAGTCAAAATGTATTTCCTGCCAATATCCTTCACCTGTGAACAAATGGCAATTGACATCAGACATAATTCTACTATGTGCATACCCTAACTCCTCCACTTCAAAGATTTATAAATACAAGTAAAAATAGATCAGTTTATCATCTCACAAGCCATTGCAAACACAATTATAAAAAATACCACAACTACAGTATACACATAAATATTGCTGTAGTAGATGTTAAATTGCCTAGAAATTCTTTTTAAAAAGTCTTCAGAATGTTTTCAAATAAAAACCTTGTTTCAGAAAACACATGTCTTGTTTGATGAAAGACATCTTTACAGAGATACAGTGCTTGCTTTCTTTAAAAGCATTCTTGCACAAAAAGAATTCTTATCAAAAGTATCTTACACTGGAAAAAGATGTTTTGAAGGCACTAAGTACCTCTTAAAATGCAAGAATTCATTTATCACTGCAGATGTTTCTTTACAGTTGGTTATTTACAAATAGTTACAAGTATACAGCATAAATATACAGCAACTAATTAAAATCAACTACAAACTAAACATAATTACATATATAACATAAAGTTTATATAATGTAATGTCCTAGATATTAAAAAAACACTTAAAAGTTTTGGCAGAAGCATTTATCAGTATGACTTTTCATATTCATCTAAGTATCCATATAAATCCTGAAATACAAAGAAACCATGAAAACAATAGCCTAAGTGCAATCCTAGATCGTAGACAATAGAATTAATAGATTGTTGAAAAGTGTGTAAAAATAACAGGTGTAAACAAGGTATTATATAATGCCTGTTCATAGCATAAGTTACAGCTGCAGTTTGTCCCCTCCATTTTTTGATTTGCTTTTTAAAGCTGCCATATTTTCTAATATTTTGATGTCATCACCTAAACTATTCCAAAGGATGCTGCCTCTGATGGTATCACTGTTTAGGCCAAAAGTGTAAGGTTTTATTTGAGGCAATTCTAAATATAAGGGTGTCCTTTTGTCTTTTTAAAAATATCTATGTAAGGAAAGATCCTTTTAAATTTTGTCAAGGATCCTACCTTTGTGGATATAGTTACTCTTTCTACAGATATTATGTTTGAACCATAGTGCCAATATAAATCTGGAAATACAATCTACTATGCAATGAGGGAACTCCTTAAGCCATCATAAGCTGGTCATGCATGCAGTCCTGGCCGTAAGCAATTTCAGTGGCGGGCGGTAAATCACGCGCCTTGCATTTTGAGGCGCGTGATTTTAAGTGCTCTATTTCAATCTGTGACCAAAGGGTTTTGGAGGTTGAGGACGAAAAAAGGGTATTCAAGCACTTAGTATTACAAAACAACACTGGAAATGAGTTGAAATAACGAGGATCGATATTGTAGTTTGAACGGTTAACATCAACAGAAACAATAGCATTCTCCTTTGTGTTCAGACACTTGTATTTGGCCGTTTGATGATGAATGCTTTTCCATGTAGTTACTCCGTATCACTGCGGTAGTCCTGGGATGAAGGGGAACTGAGTATCTTCGTTTCTTCCACATCAAATCATCTCCACTTTCAGCTATGATTAGCAGCACTTAATGAATCAAGCACCAATACTTTATTTCATTTGGATTTTATTTTCTTCATTAATTTCCTTTATTTCATTAATTTATTGATTTCCTTTCCGCAAAAGGATATCAGTCTTCAAGAATATCCGACACTCATACAATATCCAACACTCATTCCAGAATATCCAACACTCAACGATAAAAGAGGAGGTGCGTGATTTTGAGGCAACAAGACTTTAGGCGCGTGACAAATCACGCTTCTTGAGGGCAAGAGGTGTGTGATGTGGCGCGCGTGCGCGATTGCGCGCCACAAACGGCCAGGTCTGTGCATGCCATTTTGTAATGCTACATTTCTGGGATATGTTTTATTGTTTTGTACCCGATGAGCCAAGAAAAAGTTCCCAATTTCCAAAATTCATAGAACCTAGCGTACTTGACAGATTTGAATGATTCAACTTCTAGTTAGAAGCTGAGATCAAAGTATCTTTTAGATTTCTCTCACTGTCTTGCCAGCACTAGAAGTACCAGTAAATTCAGCTTTATAAAAACTTCATGGTTGCAAAATGACTGAAAAAGCACCTAAAACATTGATCAAATAGTATGGACTCTCCTTACACAGAACAATATGCAGTGGGCATTTCATCTCACTCAAGAGTTATGTATATATATATATATATATATATATATATATAAGACATCAATTTTCAGACAAATACCCAAGATTTTCAGTCCCATGGAAATACTGTAAGTGTGCCAGTGGATAATCTCTAAACTGAACAACTGCATTTTCTTTATTGATATGTGCAAGTAGTCCTTTATGATTTCATCAACATAATAGGCCCCTGCCAATCGTTTTACAACCATGAAAGTTTATAAAGTTAAATTTACAGTATCTATGTTTTTAGTGCTCAAGAGACAGCAAAGAAAATCACAAAAATACTTTGAACTTTTGACTTTTAACATGAAAATTAATCATTCAAATATGTTAACAACTCTTGGTGCTATGAATTTTCAAAAGTGGGAAATTTTTCTGGCTCACCTGGTATTATACCAAGTCTAAATACAGTGCAATATAATGTAAGCAAAAATGTTTTTTCAATAACGTATTTAGAATTTTTCTTACTTACATTGATATCAATGTTCTCCTTCTATGAACCATATAACTGAGGGCATATTATGGCTCAAACGCTCTGGCACAGTTCTTCCATACTGTATGTCCTCTTCAGCATGATATTGGTTTAAATTAGGTTACTGTAGATGCATTCCTTAAACACGGTTTAAGTCAATTTTTATTTTTTGTAAAATCTTAGCAACATGTAAATCTATGTGAAGCATCTCTCACGTATAGTTTTAGCTAAGAATATTCATGAACCTGAATTGAACCAGACTGTAAAGTTTGGTCTGCGCGGGGAACGCGTTCCCCGAGCAAAAATTTCTGGCTCGTTTTCAGTCTGCGCAAAATTCTTTGATAGACCAATTTCTGCGCAGGTTTTCCGAGCAGTTTGCTGCGTTACCCGCACAGTTTTCAAAAAAAGGCTTGCAAATTTTGCTTCTGCCCAGAACGGAGCAGTTTCAATGCAATCCTAGTAGCTCTGATCTTTGTATGGATGGCTTGATGAAGCAAAAGCAAGAATAATGCGAGAGACAGGCGAGGCGAGGGGCTCTTGGAGTAGGCTGCAGCGGAGATCTAGGCGCAAATGTGGCATTTAGCGTTAGAATCCGCGCAAAAATTGTTTGCGATAGAATTGTTTTTCTGCGAAATTTTTCGGAGTTCAAATTAATGTTCTCTGCGCATTGAAAAAACTTTACAGTCTGGGAATTGAAGAATACACTATGCCACCATTGAAATGTATCTTGTAAAAATTGGTTCAAATTGTCTACTTACTTCAACAAGATTGCCATTTATGTAATCCGTCTCTCCATCCTTCAGCTCTATCCTTGAATGATCATCTAATTGAAATCAAGAAAAATTTCCCTGAGTTAACTTGATCAATTGAATTCATTCAAATTTGTACCATCCATCAAGCAGCCACCAAGGCCCCTTTTTAGAGAATTTCCTTTCTGAGTATGCTGTAGTTCTAGTTTTCCTTTTTGCTTTCTTTACTCCCTCCAGCCAGGGGCTTTCTTTACTCCCTCATACCATGATCTTGCTCCTCATGGTATTGTAATTGTAGCACAAGGTAAGACTTCCAATGGTGATATTTGCTGACAATGAATCTATGTTACAGTCTACAAAATTTCTGAAAAACGGCTTTCCGCTTGCTCATCAGAGAGTGTTGCAGAGTCACCTTAAAGGGGCAGGGTCAAGTAACCGTAAACACACCTGTTATCTCTATAATCTATATTGTTGCCCACACATGGCCATTGTGTTCTGCACAGATTTTGGTGGATGGGGTGAATACACTAGAAAGTTACTTCCAAAAATCCACCAATATCTCTGCAATCGTACAACATATGAGTGTTTGGTTTGTTTCTCTACAAAGCTCAAAAGTCCATCTTCAACATAACACTGTCATTTTGAGAAAAATAGTTGAAAATCTCTGTGATATGGCCTATCAAAAATACTGCAAAATTGTCTTTTCGAAAAAGGTTTGTTTACATTGCATGAACATCACCCCTTTCACTAAACTAAATATATCAGTATAAACTTACATGGAAGTACATCTCTGTATCTATTCAAATTTCTATGTTCTGGAAGTCTTGCAGCTTTTAATGTGAAGTCTTCCACAATCTTCCTGGTTTCCAGGTTCAATACCTGCGTAAATGAAATTGCTAATTTTCAGGTACAGGTCAAAACTTAAGATTTTATACTTACTACTGTTTTCATACCACAGATTTGTAGAATTCCTTAGAATTGCAGGAATTGCAGAGAATGTCTTTTTGCTTGATGAAGAATTCTTAAGAAACGATTTAATAGTTATTGAGAATCAGTAAATTCTGTTTATTCTGTATGCATTGCGTACAATTCTTGCCCTTTAAAAAGAAATTTATGGACAGTATAACAGTTGAAGTACCTCATTGGAGGAAACTGGACCACATTTAATTGCACCAGGTGAAATTGTGCTTTTAGTGCCAAGCACTGGATCACACAAGTAGCACTTCTTGTCATAATGCTCATGTGGTAAGGCTCAATTCCTTTCTACCTGAACTGCTTTGGTTGTAAAGTCAAGGGTTACACCATTTTGCCACTACACATTCAGTTGTACTGTATGTATTGGTTAATCTCTGTACTGTATTAGTTCAAGGTGTTGTGACACAGTGATGTAAGGAGTCATCAACAAAAGAATTTTGCCACACTTAACGGAATTGGGCCATTGGGGGGAGGGGTCCAGCTTAAATCAGTTAAAAATTTTAATTTTGGAATGAAAATTGAAAAAATCAATATTGCATATTAATGTTTAATGATGAAATACTTGCAGCAGTCAATCTTTCAGCAGCGTATTACTTAATCTCAGCATTGCGATGTGGATGAAGAAGTCACGCTGGGCTTAGGTCCCAACCCAAGACACATATAAGACCTATCAAGAAAGTATGTGGGAGGCCCACAACAACAGCAAAATCTAGCGATAGAAGGAGGAGGGGGGTTAAGCTGTTAATGGCCCAATTCCATTAACAATTGCTTGTCAATGACCCCTAATCATCTGACTTTGTAGCCAGAAGACAAGTGCCAGAGCCCAACAACTTGAGCACCATGCATGATGGTCACCAACTCAATTACCTCTCCTCTACACTTTCTCCACTTACTCTGCCACCCCAGCATTGGCACTAAAAACCACACCCTCATCTTCAACAATGCTCTGCTTTGTTGAGTAGCATGTATTATACCTATCAAAGAATTAATGGCTAAGCCTGTAATGATGGTGCAAAATCTATTGTTGGGAATGCATTAAATTGCATTGTTTCCTTCAGGAAAGCCTCCTTCTTCTTACCACCCATCTTAGTATTTATGCACCATACAAACCCACACCTCCTTCCTGGTCTTTGTCTTGCATTCCCAATGGATGTCTCAATAGTTTACACCTCTGTTCTGTGTTATTAGGCCTGCCTCTCTTCTCTAATTTGGGCTTTCGTTTTTTGAGCGCTGATATTTTCAGAACATTTTCGTGTTGATTTTTTGAATGCAAAACAATTATGATAGTTCCTAGTTTAATTCAAAGATTACTAAGTCATCGATTTCCACGGGCAATCTCAATTTTGCTTCTGTGACTAAAATAATTCATCGTCCAAAGTCCTGAACTCTTTTACAAACAGAGATTAGCGATTAGGCCGCCGCGGAGAGGGGAGCCCTGACAGGCCACTTCCCCATCAACTTTACAAACCTGAAAAGTGTAATTCCATCGTTGACTTCGATCAAGCTTTTGCACTTCTTCGACCAAGAACATCTTTAGTTATTTGATAGCGGTCACTGCGTCTTTGAGTTACTTTATCATGTCTAATTCACAAAAATAGCGATGCACCCGCGAAGCAAAACTCATCAGCACAGTTCCCTTCTCTCCTCTCTGGCATTCGCACTCCAAGTACTCCAAGTAAAGCTGATTATCTACACCCGTTGTGATATTTGAAATTGAATTGAATGTTATAACAAAAAGCCAACATTGAACCAATACGACTCATGTAGTACATAAGCTCAGTTAAAGGCCAATAGCCAACCATGATCCTTTGCGGCCGCAAAATCGACCAAAGTCGTGTTCAGTCATTTCTGGTCTCATGCTTTGCTTTTCTTCTGGCGCGCACACTGTATCATGGCCAGCAATGGGTCTCTAAACACCAACTGAGCACTTAGTACCTGAGAAGGCAGCACTACATATATACGCCATCTGGAAGGGTATCAATTTTCCAGATATTGGTATAAGGAACGGTGTCAATTTTCACAATTTTGGTATGAGGAACGGCAGCAGCGTAAATACTGCGGTCAACTTTCGTTTCTGCTGAACATATTGTTGCATTTTAATCTCTTGATTCATAGAACAGTGTATTCTCTGAAAAATCATTTAGCTGAAAGGGCTGCCTTGCAAATCAAGCTACTAACAGTACGTGCCACTACAGGGTGAGCCAGAAAAAGTTCCCACTTTTGAAAATTCATAGCACCAGGAATACTTCACCGATTTCAATGATTCAAATTTTTAGTTAGAAGCCAAAAGACTGAATTATTTCCTTTTATTTTTCTCCTTGCCTTACAAGTACTAGAAGTATCAGTGAATTTAATTTGATAAAACTTTCATGGTTGCAAATGACTGAAAAAGGGCCTAAAACACTAAATTGTAAGGACTCTCCTTACACAGAACAATACGTACTGGGTGTTTCACCTCTCTCAAGGGTAATACGACATCAGTTTTCAAAGAGATACTAAAGAGTTTCAAGTCCCATGGTAATAAATGTGCAGTGGATACCTCCAACCCAAGAACGATTGCATTTTCTTTATTGATCTGTGCGATGAATCCTTTGTGATTTGATAAATGTTTTAGGCCATTTTGCAATCATTTTGCAACCATGAAATCTCTGTAAAGTTGAATTTACCTATATTTCTAGAGCTCTTGAGACAGCAAGAAAAATCACAAAGATACTTCGATCTTTCGGCTTTTAACTAGAATTTGAATAATTCAAATCTGTGACGTATTCTTGGTGCTATGAATTTTCAAAAGTGGGAACTTTTTCTGGCTCTGCAACCGCTACCGCATAAACAGAAACAAGAAGGAGAAAAAGAACACTAATAGTTTGCGGAATTTAATAAAATCCCAAATTTTCCTATTCAAAATACAATATATATAACTTACATTAGTTCAAACATAATCTACGGATAGGACAGTATATCGAGTCAATGAGTCCTTGAGCGCTACATCGCAGATTATAAACATGCTTTCGATATAAATCTTCGTTCTTACCCATTACTTACAAAAATACCCAAGACAATCACAGGGTGAAGTTTAACGGATACGTTTCACCCAGCATACTTTGCACGTGTCATCTCTGTGTTGGGCTTTGTTGTAAGGCCAACCAAGAGATGACACGTGCACGGTATGCTGGCTGAACCAGACCTAGTAACTTAATTCTACGACTACAAAAGTTTAAAATTAATAATGAAAATAGATCCGTAAAATGCTGCATAAAAGTTGCTACTTGCTTCACTTCTGTTTGACAGTAGTTTGAGTGACAGAGTGACAGTCAAAGGACATCAGTTACATAAAACCGGGTGTTCCAAAATGAAGTATCTGCGTTTTCAAACTAGCATAATGTAGAAAATTCGACTAAATTTGAGTTGATAACTTTGAGTTTTCTTCCTTAAGATGCAGCGCAAAGGATAAAATCAAAACCAGGAAAATAGATCATCGTTTCAACGGCTTCCACTCAGCGAAAAACTGAGGTTTCTTTTATTAGCTACCGCGTTTTGAGCTATTCTATGACTCTAGACAGAATTTCAAGCAGATCTATCCTTTTTGCCCCCTCAACTTCTATAGCACGGTGCTAAAAATTGGTCCTGAGATCAAATATGGATGAAAAGCCAACATGAAATTGTAAAATTAAGAACTCTGGACATGATTTATGATACATTCTGAAGCCTGTGGCTCAAAATGTAGTTTTATCAGCCATCATTTCAAAGTTGTTCCTGTAATTTTCTCGATTTTGACTCTTGCTAAATTCGATTGGGCGTTCAGATAACTACAAAGAAAAATTTCTCGAAAATTATCCCTTGGATCAGCCTTAATCGAAGGAAAATCATGCATCATATTCTCAGAAGACTAAAGTGGGGAAGTGGGTACCTTCTTATGGCACACCCAGCAGACATTTCTCGGTTTTATTGTGAGGAAAGTTAACAAACAAATTGCTGCTTGGTATTGTACGAAATACGAAACCGAATTCTTTCTACCTATTCTTCAAATCTTCAAATAGGATCCTCATTCTCAAAACTACTTTTATGAAAAATTATGTCCATGCGTCAAAAGCGACAGCCAAAAGTGACAACTACTAGTTATCAAAAAATGTGGGTAGAAAGATTGACGACTCTGTGAGGCTTTTTCCTGCGAATACCAGCTAGAATTTAGAGATCTGCGTTCATAAAAACTTCAAGCACTTCGGTTAAGTACGGTTTACAGGATAGTTTCGTCTGTTGCGCCTGTCTCATGCAAATAGCCTAATGTGGACAGCTAAATGTGATTTCCTTATGAAATACGACAGATGCATCCCCAAAACACAACCTGACAGGTGCCTTCTATGCTTTATGTCATGGGTGCGACAAGTACACTAAATCCTATCAATGTGATAGAACAGAAACAGCTAACATGTAAAAGAGGTATAGAAGGCAGATCATGGCATGAAACTTCTCGCTTTCTTTGTTCCTGCATATTGACTCGCTTCTAAACCCTAAAACTGGAAATTATCTCAAGGGGATACGTTAGAATCAAAAGCTTTAAGACGATCAAACTTTCGGACAAAATTTTGTCCTTAAGTTTAATTGTCCGAGATTTGGTGATGTCCGAAAGTTTTTTGTCTGAAAGCTTTGAAGTCATTGAAAACAGAAAAGCAATAACGAAACGTAACATAAAATGGTAATTTTGCCAGTGTTTTTTCGGTTTCTTGAATTTCTGATCCAGAAGTTTGGTTTCTTGAAGCGTTTCTTGAATATTGTTCACGTGTGGCAGGATATCTTAATTTGGTTTACAGCTGGTTTTACCATTGTTCAATCTAACGAAAATTACATTCAAATGTCCTCGTAGATGTGATAATTCACCATGCACCTACTGTCAGTTGATATTTATGATAGAATCAAAATTTGTTTTAACAGATAATCTTGATTTCATGGTTGTTTTTGGATGTCGTGTTTGCCGAAAGTTTTTAGTCCAAAATTCCCGAAAAAGCGTCCGAAACTTTTCCGTCCGAAAGCTTTCGAGTTTAATGCAACCTGTTGAAAAATCGCTTCTGTTGAAAAATGTTCAATGGATAGAATAAAATTCAAAGCAAATCACACAATGCATAGGTACCTGGAAATACATTATGAAGGCATATCGTTATCATCCATCTAAGAAGTTCATGGGGGTAAGCAAGTACATCAAAATAGTCTATGGTAATGCCTGGTACACAGAAGGGTATAGGTTATCTACTAAAAGATCGAGGATAGCCAAAATCAGCTGCGGTTCGTTTATTCCCAATTCAACTCAGGCGATTAATCCCTTGATGAAACATCTTTTGATTTCTTTGAAATATTTCGTGGCTTGTACCAAGAATGCAAAACTAGAATAATACTGAATATTCCCATGAGTATGGCAACATGACTTGAAATGGATAGAACGAGCCTTGGCTGATTTTATCTATTACTTTTTCGTTGGAAATTACAAAAAAAGTCGAAGAGAAATTCTAAAAAGATGGAAATTACGTCATTTTATCAGCAGAAAGGTTTCTGAGTTGAAACTGCCGTATTTTGGACGGAGGCTTCAAAAAATTTCAATGTTGCTGCTGGCAACATAAAACAAATTTCACTCATCGATCCTAGGTCAAATTTGTACACAATACTCTTTATGTTTACGGTTCGATATAAAAAATAACTGACATTGATCGAGTTAACATTTTGGAGTCACCTCAGGACTGATAAAACCATAATTATGCGAGTATAAAGTTCCCAAAGCGTACACAAAATCATTAATAGTGTTCGTCACAGGACCCCTGTATTATGAAAACAGGGGCTCATCCAGGATAGCAATATAAATCTTGTTCGATAGCCATTTGTGACGCGTTTTAAACCTAACTCCGCTAAATCCACCCCGTTTCTTCAGGGTGATAACTAGGTATCTAAGCCTGTAAAGAATAAACAAATGGAATGCTCCCCTCAAGATTACTTTGTCTAACGTAAGGTACATGAGTACATGCTCGCTTGTCAATAAAAAGGACTCCCCGCACGATTCAGTTAAGACCGTTCCATACTCTGGTTAACTGAAGAAAATTATATCTCTGGTAGCGCTTTTGAACAAGATATGGTCTACAAAATCCAGGATAAAACTTTGCTAAAAAAAACAATAAAAGCGGCAATTAAACATGGACGACCCCATCTGAAGTGATGTGATCTTCATCATCGCTATCAGGAAGCGGTTCATGAACATTCTCAATAATCCCACTTGTCAAGTTCATGGGTGCATACTTGCCGTTTGTTGACGAGCCTAGCTTCATGTTAGGTGGCATCGAATTTGTTGTCGTTACGCGACGTTGGGTTACGTTGGAAGGGCCTCTTAAGCTGCTTGATTTCGTCGGAATATCATTCACTGGCTTTACAGTTACTATCAAATTATGACTGTTCGCAACCATCATATCTGTGACTTGATCAAGCGATTTGCTCGAAACTTCGATACCATTAACTTCTAAGACTTCATCATTGACAGAGAGAAGTCCGGTGCTCTCTGCTAGGCCACCCGGTATCAGTCGTGATATGAATATGCCGGGTACTTTCTCAATACCTTCCGGAGTGACTCGGATACTTGTGCCATCGCGAATATAAAAGCCGAGCGGTTTATCTGAGTTGTGCTTGCACAACCGGACGCGTCTTACCGTATCCGGAAGAATATCGACGTCGATGATGGCGGAAACGCGACGGAAATCTTGTGGAACACCGATTGCCAGTTTTGCCATGTTGACAGGAGGTGCAGCTGTAGCTGACAATGTGCCAACACCAAATGTACTGAAAACACTTTTTCGTTTGGATTCTCGCGGCAATGTTCCATTCATGAAGCCATCTCCATCACCTGAAACAGCATAGACATGATATCAACATCCGAACGTTTCGGACGATAAAAATTTCGGACGAAATTTGTCCGAAGCTTACTTTTCCGAATTACGCTGAAATCCAAAGTTTTAGAAGGCTTTAATCATAGTCACCTTTCAAAGCATCCGAAAATTTGCTTGGCGAAATTTTTTCGCCACTTAATATTACTATTTGGTGCATTCGTTCCCAACCCTAGTCAATTAAACATTATGCCATTCTGAAATGTAACCCATTTCAACCCATGATTACATCAATATATACGGTAAAGGAGTAAATACTTCGTGATTCGTCAAGGTGTCCAAGCTTTTTTTCTGACACAGTTTGTCCCAAACTTTGGGTCCAAAATATCTGGATGTTAATGGCAGAAATTTGAACATCCTGGGTGCCTTACTGTAATTAGCTCTAATTTAGCTATTTTTAATGAAAGCCTACTAAAAATAAATAAATAAATGATGATGATGATTCATTAAAATGTGTCTGCATGCACGCAGTAATATCATGAATTAACAACCAGTTTCAATAACGGCGAGAAATAGCTACTGTAGGAGCGAACATAGATTCGCTTTAAATGACTTTGCCATTCTGACATTACGACAATTTTTCTGAAGGCTGTTTTCGGAGACAGAGGTCTAGAAACCAGTTCCAAACTTTTTCGGTTGTTAGCTCTGTTAATATGGACATTGTGTTGGCTGGAACCAGCCAAGGTTGTCTATAATAGGAGGAACAATAATGCACTGAAATTTTAGCGATGCAAAGAGAACCAGCATTCTTCTGGTCAACAATAATTTCTTAGCTCTAATAAGCAAGCCTCTGGGTTATATACAGGAGGAAATGTTTTATGCTGATAAAAACTGGGATTAATCATTGACTGGTATTCATTAACTTGTGAAAGGCATTTGATACATCACAAAATTCTCTGCAAAAATGTTGAGCTCCATGGACTTCAAAACTGTGAACTCTCTTGGTTTTGATTCCTATCTCACCAGGAGGAAGCAGCTTTGTCGGGTTAATATTGTAGCCTCAGAAATTGGGGACACAGAGGTCAGTGTACCACAAGGCTCATTTCTAGGCCCTCTTCTATTCCTGATCTCATTAATGATGTCCTACAGCCTGTCCATGACTCTGCTGCATCCATGTACCCTATGCTGCTGATACCAGATTTCTTCAGATATAACTGAAGCTGAATGAAGCTATAAACGATGATCTTAAGGAATTGGATAAACCTGGCTGCAGGTAACAAACTTTCTCTAAATGGTGTGAAAAACTCATTCCATGCTCGTTTCTATCAAACGAAGCATAAGCTTCTTAAATTTCAGAATACATTTTTGACTTAGGAATATAATTCAATCAGTTCAACCAAATTTTCAAGGCCTCATAGACTTACCTCCAGTCTATTTGGCAAAAAGACTTGGGGCAAATAGAAATAGATTTGGGGCAAGTCTAGAGGTCTCATGTAGCCATGTTCTTCTGGCGTTTCCTGCAGCATAGGTTTCAAATCTTTAAAATGCTGGGTGTAAAATTCTATGACCTATTTCTTTGAACTGAACGCCTTCAAAGAAATTTGAACTATTTTACAGTAAATCTGCTGTTGGCCTTTTTCTGAAATATTCAATATTTTCAGAATTACAGTGTTTTTCTTCTTTTTTAAGAATTCAAGAAAATGTTCGAAAAAAACTTGAAACTATCGTAATTTCTAAACCTGTTGACAAAAGGTGAAATAATCTTCAAGAAAACCATAGTTTATGGGTGCCTACAATATGGTATCATGCAAAAGTCCTTCACACTTCTGGTTTGTGATTTGAAAATTTGATGACGTCACATCATAAAATGAGCTAAAATGTAAAATAGGCTGTAATTTCGACAAATATTCAAGATTTCTGAAAAGTCCAACGGTAGAATCATAGAAAAATGGCTAAAGTTTCTTTCAAGTCATTCAGTTAAAAGAAATAGGTCATTGAATTTTACACCCGCCTTTTTTTGCAAATTTCAAGATTTGAAACCTATGCTGTTTCCTGCATACCGTAAATGTTGATACCTGATTCTAGGCTGCTGATAAAACCACATTTCCACATTATCCTGCTTAACTTGAAAATATTTACTTGAGCTCTTACCTGCATTCTTTTCAAAAGGTTATGACATATTTTTCATTCTTCATGACAATAAATATCATTCACAAGTTATAAAATGAATGAAACAATGGTAAAATATCCAATTATCATGGTCTCAATGAAATTCTTGTGGGAACATGGGAAATGGAACTTTTTTGGTGATTCACCTAGCAACATCACTTACAAACTGTATAACAATGTAACTGAATATTCAACAGCAACTGGTAAATTTCTTAATGTTAAATTCCAAGTTTTCATAAAAAAATGTTCTTTTTGATTGTAACTTGGCAAAGAAACTGTTTTACGACAAATGTGTACTGTGGCAACGTGCAATATGAATCAAATATTGCAAACAACTACTTTTGTTAGGTTAAGTTTTTCATAGCAAATTAAGCTTCAATTTTTCTATTTGTGGTTTTGTCCAAAGTGAATAATATTTCCACGCCTTGGTTAAAGCAAAACTTGATAAATATCTACTTTATTTATTTTATTTAATTAATATTTGGATTTGGGAATAGCTATGACTACAATGCCTCTTGTTTTTATGATATACACTTTACTTTTGAATTGATTTTTATAGTTACAAAACATGCAGGCCTTTTCGTTTTACGCGAGCGATCGCTCGCGATCGCCTCAGCACTCGCGCAAACATGATCACGCGAGATCTTTATCGCTCTCGCAAAATTGCCAATTTTAGGGCAAATCGCTCTCAACAATTTCTTGTGAATTGCAATAGGATAAGATTCTCCTTGATCAATGAACAAATCTTCTGTTAAGTTGTGAAAAACAGCATTAATGGATTTGACCTCAGGTGGAAATGATCATACTTCAAGAAAACATCTTTTTCGGGAAAAAGAAATACAGTAGTATAAACATGCGATAGAAACCTGATATTAGAATAACTACATTATAAGCTCAGAGTTAAAGCTGGAAAGTATCTTACTGGGATCGGTAGGGGAGATGATTTAATTAAACATTGGTTCTAAGAGCAACGGAAATATAATTTAAAGAATTTCAACATCGTGAAGGGGCCTAAAATACTAAAAGGAGGGAACCAACTTTCGGAAGAAATTTAAGTCTTTCAATAAGACAAGGAATCATCCTCAAAGAAACCGCAAATGGGGAATCAACATTGTAGCAGAAGGCTCATCGATGGTACAAATATGATTGCCAGACATCAGATTCGTCATTTCATCAGTCAACGTGCATCGATCTTTTACGTTTATCATTGAATGCAAAACCATCTTCCCATTTAAAGCTCTTCGATATGAGAGCGTCGTACTGTTTACCGTATCTTAACTGAATTACGGCGAATAAAATTGTGGTCTAAATTAAAGAAGGAGCCAAGGAAATTCCCTGCCCGATGTTCAGAGTTGATAAATAGTAAGACCAAATACACTCCAGAAACAGAAGATAGAAAGTAAAGATTCATCGTGATGAGACAAGACGAAAAAACGATGGTATCCTATCCGTGCTTACCATATGATTGAAAAGACTAACATTTAGTGTTCTAACAATTCATTCTAATTTGACAATAATAATATCGAGATTCATTGTAACTTGCTTTTCCAAGGAATAAACAGTGCTTGTGAATCTTTACCTGAGCAATCGCTCGCGCAAACGAAATTACGCGAGCGTTCTGGCACTCTCGTGCAACTTTCCTCAGGAAAAGGCCTGAACATGTATGGCTAAAAATTGTTCAGGAGGCAAATTGGATGTTCCAATATATATCAAATAAATTTCAAACTTACCAATTTCTTTATATTCTTGTCATTACAAGAATATTCTCATTATTAATTAGAATCTCATTAGAATTAAATAGAATCTCATTAGAATATTGTCATATTCTCATACTCTTGTAACTTTACATTCTTGTCACATTCTATCCCTGCATAACTCCCCTGGGCCACTAAATGCATGTGAACTACTAGGGTATATGAAATTCCACATTTTTGATTAAGATTTTTCTATCAAGTTTTGCAAATTTTCAGTCTCAATTTGCACAAAAAAAGCAAAAAATAACATACCTCCTCTTTGAAGAAAAAGACGCAACATTGGTTGGGCACTATTCAATGCATGAAGGCAATTTTCATTGTTATTTATTGGCAAGACATCCCCATGAAGTGGTTCCTTATACCAAATACTAAATGGGATCTCATAGAGTCTGTGTACATTCTGAACAAATTGAAAGAATTCTTGATATGATGTGATGGCTCCTCGTTTGACAGCAAACCTCCTGAATTCATTTTCAAACTGAAAAAAGACAAAGAAATCAAACTCATTAGTTCTGGTGGAACATATCAAAGTTTCTGTCAAAATTAATCACCAGATACTTATATCCAGTCTGCATTCTTTGTAGTGCGTGGGGAAGATCTTCCCTGCACCACTTTGACTGCTTTGAGCCACAGCCGCGCCATAACCCTGTAATAACTTTGTTTATGAACTTTACAGAAACCCTTAACTCCTCAGATGCGCCAAAATTTACTTCAAAATTAGCTTCCCCACACCAAAATCAAAGAATGCAAACTGGGCTTATATCAGGTTACTACCGGGTGTCTCAAAAAAAGTACCCCCTTTTGACGGGAAATAGGAACAAAACGATAAGATATCATTACTCTCCGAGTAGACACCTAAATTTATCAGTCTTCAACTTAGATCCACATACCTTGCATTTAGAAATTGGCCACCAAACACTGGAGATACAAGCTTGCAAAGTCAAAATTTATGGTGCACCCGAAACCAGAGGTTTTGTAAAAGGGCCTAGCCATGATTTTCTATCACAGGCATGTTGCACAGGAATTTCGACTTTGACCTTTAGCTTTCTCCATTTAAAAGAATTATACCTTTAAATGCTTCAATTGTTCTACAAATAGTTATTCCTTTGAGGAATCAATCTGTGCATCGCATTCCACTGAAAGTGTGAAAGAAGAAGAAAAGGAACCCATGCATGCTCATTTGGGAGATGTTGCACGACTACATCATTCTTACCACATTTTTGTTATATTTGTTAAATCAGGGCGATTTCCACAAGTCTTTTTTATTCTTTTCAAAAGCGAAAAACTGAAAGTTAAAGTTTACAGGTGCTTTGGAAAAGATCCATAATACAAATCATGGCTAGGCCCTTTTACGAAACCTCTGGTTTTGGGTGCACTGTAAATTTTGTCTTTGCAAGCTTGTATCTCTGGTGTTTGGTGGACGATTCTTAAATGCAAGGTATGTGAATCTAAGTTGAAGATTGATAAATTTAGCTAACTGCTCGGAGAGTAATGATATCTTATCGCTTTGTTCCTATTTCCAGTCAAAAGGGGGTACTTTTATTTGAGACACCCGGTATAATAAGGATATTTTAGTTCCTTCATGGAAACAGCTTAATTCTCCAATCTGCGGATGCAATAATTTTGCTACGACAAGCCTGTATGGAAAGTTTAATTTCTGTGCACTGCACTTGTGCACCTAGAAACAATAGGAAACAATAGATAATAATAGAAGCCAGGGACTCTGTGCACGGCACATGTGCCGTGCACACTCGTTTCCTTCCATTGGGGATGACAAGTGACATGTTGCCAAAGGTGTTGAGGTACAGACAGTGATGTGATCCTCTAACTTTACAGCCTGAACAGTCAGGCAGGCAGGGTTTGATCACAGGGCCCCGTTATTTCAATGTCATGACAAGGGGCAGCAAAACTCAGTTCACTCTTATATTCCTGCAATCCCAACACTTTGCACTAGCACAGCAACTGGATGAAACATTCTGTACCAAATATCTTGCATAAGCTTCTGGATGCCTTTGACAGCAATCATTTGTAAATATCAGCCAAACCATTGACACATTTTATCAAAATATCCCCAGCTATCTGTCTCTGATTTAAATCAATTCGATATGGACTTTCGAACAATAAAACTATGTATGGTTCACTTTTGAAAGTGAGTTTTAAACTGATTTTCAGTAGTGGGCCTAAAGTGTTAGAAGTGTTTGGGAAACTCTAGTCTTAGTGCTGAGTTCATTTCCTCAGAATGTAGTTCCTTATTATCAAAACAAATGACTTAATATATCTGCGTCCAGATAAAACCCATGAACAGTAAGGAGAACCTTTTTGCATGCCAAAGTAATAGTATCCAACAGGGCACGGCATTAGGCCATAAAAATGTCCTGGACAATCACAGCTAATTGTGAGCAACTTACCTTTGATTTAACTTCGATGACTGATAGATCAGAATGCGTTGGTGCCTTCTTTCGGTTCGACATATCTTTAATTGTCATTTAGAAGAGTTATTTGTAGATAATGCGCTTTAGTATGGTGTGATTTCGTTGTAGACATTTCATATGTGACGACCATGTAAACTCATCTTGTGTTTTCCCAGCCTGAAAATGTGAAGATACCAAATGTCATGCATGTGCGGCTGGAAAAGAATTCCAAATGTAAAATGTCATACTCAACAGGATCATTGACACAAGAGTTGTGTCGAGTGTCACCCTTCTCTTCTGAAAACATAAGATCCTTTTGGATGATTACAAAGTCCGTCCTGAGCTAAATAAGCATAAGAATATCTGATTATTGATTTCTTCATAACCCCAAATGATCGTTGATTCTGTTTTTTGCTACAGTCAGAGAGATGAATGTTGCTGCTAAAGTCGCCTTCAATGGAAAATCGAACGCCTAGTATAAGGACAAGAATCGCCTCAAGGTCAAAGGCAATATTTTGGTCTTTATGTCAAACGAGAATGATACGCAAAAATCAAAAGTCATTACCCCTAGTTTGCTTATAGTTCGTGCACAAAACTATTGGTGCATCTGTGTCAAATGAGATGTCATGTGAGATTTACGATAACGCAAAATTACTTATGCAGAACCCTACAGAACGTTTCAGTTGTTGCTATTCGCGGGCATCTAATTTGAGACAAGCAGTCACGAAGATTCCTCTGTGCAGAATGATATGCATGAAGATGTTTTGGTTCAGTGTGATCACGTCCCTTCCCCCAGTCCATGGCGCCATTGCTTCCTGGGATTCTGCACCTTTCGTCTCAACTTCACCTGCGATGATTGCATCCGTTGCTGTGTAGGAGGGGGGTCCTTCTACCTTTGGTTATGCTGCAAATGCTAGCCTCTGTGCAGGCCGCCGGTTACATCATCCTCTAAAGTTGAGTTATTTGCATAATGAGTACTATCAATAAGTGGCTAATGATTCGTTCGTTCTAGAAAACGATTGTTTTGACATAATTAAGCTGCTAATGAAGTCAAGAACGTGCCAATTCTGGGTGAATTTGTTGCTGTGCCAGGGTAAACATCCTAGTAATTTATCCATCTTATGGTGTCAAATCTGTCTAACATGAAATAAGCCGACGTCAAATTCTGCTATAGGATCGCGGGAAGCTTCTGTGTTGTATGCGCTTTCTGTGCGCTTTCTTTATCTGAGTGCTCATTAGCAGCGGTAAAACGTTTATCAATTCCATTAACGAGCGTGACTTTCTTACTTACTTACTTACTTACTTACTTTCTTTCTGACTGACATCGAGTGCCCTCTTAGATTACAAAGTTGGACTTTGTAATAAAAAAAAATGAAGCGTGATTTAGGCCAAAATTAAACTGCAAAACGAATAGCCATTCACGTAACGAGGACAGATTTTCTAAGGCAATCCACTGATGCATCAGTAAAGAAATCCTCTCCATGCATATTTATTGCTCGAATGTAAGCAGTTACCCCTCAGCTTCTGAATCAAATAAGCAAAATCCGTCAAACAGAGCTATGGATTTACCCTTTTTCTTCCGTTACAAGGGCATAGCTCTCTTAAGTGCTTTGAGGTTTACCTCACTTGGGATGAAATGAGTAGGGTAATGAGAGTTTGCGGTACTAGTTTCAGGGCAACTTTGCGGCCGTGCCTGTTTTGATTTCCTGGTTGAGAGGATTTCTTTTGTCTGCACTCGCTAATCGCTTTGAATTGATGTGTGAACCAAAGCAACTGATGCTATTGTATTACAATATCTGCTCTTGTTCATTCGAGTCGATTCAAATTAGGAAATGCAAACTAAACGACAAAACAAACGACATTCGTAAAAGTCAACTTCTTTGATAGTTTGCTTTTCTGTTCATATGGATGGCTTTTGGTTTAACTGTTTCAGTTTGTCTATTCATTTTACTCTATCAAAACATCTCTTCATGTGGTCATTTCGAATTGGCTTTCATTTTTAAGTGTCAAAACGTCTTTTTGTTTTACTGTACCAGAACGAGTACCAGAGAGGTACCAGAACGTCTATTCGTTTTGCCAAAGGTGTACCAGTGATGCGTCACTCTTAAATACAAATAACATGCTTGGTAAGGGTTTGTAGAGCAATCACAGAACTGAGTAGTTGAGTAGTTTGAGTAGTTGAGTTGATCCGCAGTACAGAATTTATCTAATACGGAAAAAAGGAACTTTAAAGTGCTTTGAGGTTTACCTCACTCGGGATGAAATGAGTAGGGTAATGAATATGGATAAGTTTTGATAAATTCTTTTTTCGTTACCTCCCATTGCTGCAACAGCTCGGACTGCCATCACTGACATAGTGAAATCTGATTTATCAGTTCAGGGTCCTCTCTTTTCCAGCAATCAGCACTACCCATTTTACCCCTAGCCTGCCCACTTTACCTCACAGTAGATCATACAGTGAACTTCTCCACCAATGTATACAAAATCGATGTTTCCACCCTTTGCCCTCGCAAAGAGTTCACTTCATAGCAAAGTTTATGAAGCTGTTAGCCAAGTATTGAAGTCCCTTGGCTTTAGATGTTCTGAAGGTTGAGTTTTTTTAGCAAAGGTTCTTATGTTGAAAAGAATATAATGATTGATTAATGATCCGTAATGACGTTGAATTGACGTACCGCCAAAGTTCAACCGTCTTATTCATGATGACACTTATCCTGATCCCTCTTAGCTATGACACGTAAAGGGTGTCCTTCCTGTGTCTGAAAGACAGGTTTGTCTTCTGTTCTTTTTGAAGCACAAGTAGTGACAATCTCAAGATTGTCAAGATTGAGATTGTCGATCAAGATCTTTTGAAGAACTTCTGCAGACACTTTCAGATCGCCATTTCTGCCAGCATCCAACTGAATTATGACTGAGGATTGTCTGATATTGACAAAAGCAAATTCGGTGTTTTTCTTTCATGCTAAGAGAAATGCCTTCTGAGTGACAATGACAACAATTTCAATTTCTCTCTGTGAATCATCTCATCATTCGAAAAACCGTTAATCCTTTGCTTTTCACAGGGAAAACAGAGTATTTCGGCAGAGGAAATCAAAACAATGTTAGGAAGAGAGGACATGGAAGTTACTTTGGAAAAGAAAATCTTTATTGTGAAGTCTAATCCACTTCCCAGGAGGAATCACCATTGATGTATTGTTAGGGCGCGCTGGCAGAGCCCTGCAGAATTTTTCAATATTTGCTAAAGGACAAATAAATTGAGGCTCTTTTTGAGGCGTGCAAAAACAGCAACAGCCAGGCTATCTGTTGCTTTGAAGACTGAACAACAGAAAGACTGCACGCAGCAGCGGCAGGGCCAGACAAAAGTGGGGTGGCAAATTTACTGTGTGACCCCATGAAAGTACCTTCTTTTGTCATACTGATACCGAGTGAGTAAAAACAGACAACACTTCATTGCTTTCTGGATATCACGGCAATGATATTGGCAAAAATATCCTTCAATAGCGGACATGTTCTAATAACCTCGTAACTTTACCTGACTGAAATCAGAAACCTTCAAACGAGGCCTATCAAATATTCTGAAAATGACTTTACTGTGCATGAATTGGTATGGGTTGTCTCTATATGGGAGGATGATGCATCCCAAGGCATGACATTATTCAGAGTGCTTTCTGAAAAGAGAAGAAGTCATTGCTGTTGGGCAGAAATATCAGGGAAATTTGGTCGTGATCTTAGGCCCGCTTTCAAGCTTCCCTGAAGGGATTCGCTGGAGAGATCCCTCACAAGTTCCAAACAGAGGAGTCGATTTCAGTTAGGTAAATTCTAAGATAGATTTGAACATGTCCACCATTGAATGGTATGTGAGCCAATATGGTCGTCTTGATATCCAGCGAGCAGTTGCCTTTCAAACAGGAATTTATTTACTCACCCTGTACTCAACATTAGAATCAATTGAATCCGTTAAGTCCATTGTTGGACACACGGTTTGTAATCTTCAGCCCCAAGATAGAGGACAAGAAAACTAGTAGCTTGTTTCATCAATTCTAATTCTTTATTTGCAGATCATCATAATCTACGACACATTCAGTTTTTTATGATTTTCGCTTCAGTTAGCATCCATAAAATTCCATTCTGATGCATGGGTAGTTAGCTTTGGTTGGGTACAGCCTGACGTATCTTGCACTAATTCTGTTGGCGAATTTGTTCAAAATTGGTGTGAAATGATCACAGTTGCCATCGAAGAGCTGAAATAGGTGAAAAAATATCAAAATCAAGGCATATACCTGGTGTCCCAAAAAAGTATAAGCGTTTGAACAATTACTGCGAAGGAACCTTGACTTAAAATATTTTTGTATTTATTCATCGCATAGATGGGATCTCAAGTTAGATTTTGCGACCTTGCATGTCCAAATCGGGTTCGTATTCCCAGAGCAATTCACTGAAACAGGTGAAATTTGTGAAGCAGCCTACGACAGATGGTTATTGAATTGTGCAGTTATGCGTAGTCTGGAAAAAACGTTTGGAACTGCACAACAATATATTATGTTTGGCAGTTTGTTGAGCTATGGGAGTGAAATTTGCTCTTCACTAATTCAAAAGCCCAATATGAGTGAACGATAACAACAGTAACTGGTGAGAAAGGTCATTTGGTATTAGAAAACTGCTTGACACCTTCCTGTTCCTTCAGTCCCAGAAAGTTGCGCTGTGAACTGCAGAAGTGTACATGCGTCTTGCCTTAAAGTAAATCAACGGGGTTAAAAGCAAACTTAGCTAGGGAGACTGGGTAATCTAAATATAACCTATTGTATTTGATGTTTTCGACCTATGTGAAAACAATAAGAAGATAAGTGGCACCTGTCGTTCTTTTGTGCCATGTTTAGATTATGTCGCTATATCTCCTTTCATTTACTTTAACATTTTCTCTAATTGATAAAATGAAATTTTCACGAATAGAGATTTTAATGGTTGACCTGGCTCAATTTTTTTTTCAAATGCCGCATGGATAGTGATAGCATAATTCAATAACCATGTGTCTTAGGCTGTCTCAGAAATGTGCCTGTTTAGGTGACTTACTCTGCGAATACAAATCCGATTTGGACATGCAAGGTCGCAAAATCTGAGATGAGATCTCATTTATACAATATACTAAAAATAAAACTTTTGATTCCAAGGATCCTCCGCAGTAACTTTTCAAACGCTTATACTTTGGGACACCCGTGCAGACACCAGACTCCTTGATCCGGTTTCTCAATAGTTCGTTTTTTGTGTTCGCGAGTCGTGTAAAGCTGACTTGGTTGTGCCTTGACAAAGGGAGCAAGCATTGATTGCCAGCCAAGAAAAAGTTTGTCTGCTTATAAAACTCACAAAACATTGCTTGAAAACCAATTTCTTCCTCGTGATAAGCAGAAAATTGTTTTTAACTTTCAGATACATTGCCCAACAAACTCTGCTTGATCCTGATTGCAAAGAAATGTTTCGCGACGTGGCCAAACGGAAAATCAAAGATATTTGGCAAGCAAGTCGAGTTGCTGTTTTGGCAACGCACATGACATAGTCATCCTAGCTAGTTCTTAGCAAGATAACCATTACACGTCTCAAAAGTTTTGAAAGCAATCAAAATTCATACTGTAAGAATTTGTACTAGTAGTTTTTGAAGATGAAATTGGTTCTAAGAGATAATCAGCTAATTAGTGCCATCCTAATCAGCTTTACATAAAAAAATTTCTGTGCTCGCCTTCCTAACCTTAAAGATGAAATGAAATTCCAAGAATCTATTATGAAATACTTCCCATCTTCAGCCAATAAAAGGCACTAGACCTTTTAGGCCCCGTTCACGCTGCTCCGTATTTGTTAGTTCCCGTTTCTGTTGCATCAAAGCTACCCGTTCACACTGCTCCGATTTTGTACAAATACGGAGAGAAAAACCGCCGTTTTTGTGCGTTCTCACCGATCTGCCTGATAACAAAAACGCAGCGAAATACATCCGTTTTTGTGCGTTCACATTGCTTCGCTTTTGTGAAGCTCATTGTTGGATATTGGAGCGTTTTCAAAAACCTCCGTTTTTGTGCGTTCACATTGATCAAATGCGTTTTCAAAAACCTCTGTTTTTGTGGATATCCACTTTTGACAGCGTTTTCGAAAACCTCCGTTTTTTGGCGTTTTTGTGAGGATCAGTGTGAACACTTTCACAAAAACCGAGGTTTTTCTCTCCGTTTTTGTACAAATACGGAGTAGTGTGAACGGGGCCTTAGCTATTCTGAAAAAGAGACTGAATCGAACGTCATTTTCATACATTTTTATATCCGACGTTCGATCGATTGGCGTTAGAGCTTCTATCAGTATTGTGCAGATTCGAAAAGATCTATTGATGCTACGATAAAAATAGAAACTTAAGACAAATCTTTCCACCTTGAAAGAGGTGTTTCGATTGCTCGTCAGTCATCATTTATCAGCTCTGACCTTATTGCTACTAAATTGAGTAAAATAACGTTGGTAATTTTTGTCAAAATAAATCGAAAAAGAAAAGGCACGATATAAACGTCGCTCGTCGGATCCACAGATGCTTACTGAGATGAGCATATATTGCCAATATTTTTCAGGGCTGTTAAGAAGATAAAGGAACTTTGGCAACTCGCAAAATAAAGGAAATTTCCTTACTCTCTGTTGTCCATTTTCCATGTAAGGTGTAAATGTTGAACCATCGTTGCTGTATGTAAGCTTGTATTGGCTAACACGTTCGAAATACTTGTCACGACCTGAAATGAATTTAGATTTGATTAACAATTTCCATTGCAGTTTCAATGATGAATTCGTTTCAATTCAAAATAGCAACCAATAAAATATGCTACACAGATGCACAAAAAAGGCAAATACAATGCTCTCTAACATAATCAAATTTGGTGATTTTCCGTTAGCAGCAAGTTTCTTATTTACTCTCCTGCTACAAATGTCCTTTCCGTTTCAACAATAGGAATTTATAACGAACGACACCCTGTAGAATTTTACACCCGCCATTCTACACCGATGTAAAGATTTGATATGATATGAATGATATAAATAAATATCTATGCACGAAAATAAACCCTTCAGCATCTAATGATACCTATATAAAATATCATAAACGATAAGGCAATGCAGCTACTAAATTGTTCATAATGCTGTTCTTCCAGGGGGTCGTGTTTAGAAGTTACTGTTTATGATCAGCCAGTAGGTGTGTTTTCAATTTTTTCAAAGCAACCGAGACTTTGTGTCTCTCGCATATAGGCGTATTGTCACATATTTGAAACCTATGCTGCGGTATCTATGGTTGGTTTCAAAATAAATATCTGCGAGTAAATACCTTGAGTAGCAATGTATTGGATGTTCTTGGTGCTTCCAAGATCAACTTGAATGTATGGACTTCTCTTGAAGTCGTCCCATGATCCAACACACCAAGCAGCAATCCTCTTATTGTCATGGTCGTCATGGAAATACAATCTAGCATTCTTGCCAGCAGCTGACCAACCTCCACCTGTAAGAAATGTCAGTTGTAAAAGATTGTTTTCGGAATTTCATGTAGCAGTCAAAAGCACAAAATATTTCGGAAAATTCAAACATGACTTGTTTGATAACTTTGTACCATCATTTGAACATTAAAAGATCTGTTTCATCTAGTATGTCTTGCACGTGCTTTCTCTTCATTAGCCTGTGTTCCAGACCCCATACGGAAAAAGTAAGTGGTCTGTGCAACGGAGCTTACTTTCTTGTACGTGCATTGAAGTGAATTGTTTGCATAATTATAACTTACACGCGATAATGCATCGTGCTTGGTAAAGTCAAGATGGCGGCGAAGAAATGGGATGCCTCTGGCGAAATCGATGTTCATTTTCCATTGCTTGCCTATTTGCTCAACATAAAAGAACTTTATCCAGAGCAAAAAGCTGCCTTAAAGGAATTTTTTCTGGCAAGAACTTGTATTTCTGGAGTCTGGAACAAAGGCTATCTCTTCATGGGCCTTTTTTGTTGCCATTTTTATGGGCCATGCAAATGGCGACAACAAAGGCCTACCAAGAGACAGCACATGCAAGGCATGCTAGATGAAACAGCCCCTTTAACGGTAGGTAACATTTAAAAATATTCAGGCTGCCTACAAAAAGTTTTCTCCATTTGTGTCGCTGCTGCGGAGGAGCATTAATTTCTATCTTCTGTTCCCGACACAATTAGACAGGACAGGCCTCAATTTAGAATTTAACCCTTTTACCCCCGGAAGGGCCATATAGCCCAACAGTATTCATTGAGAACTGCGAATTTTTCAGGGGGTAAAGCTTTTAGAGTTTGGATTGATTTGAAAGGGTATGGACTTTGCATTTATCTATTGCTTATTGAATCACTGATTATGATACCCCCTGGAAAACGACGATCTACGTTAGGTTTTCCTGTTAAGCTTAATTTTATCCGGGCGTGAAAGGGTTAAGACCTTGTTTTTTCAGCTGATGAGACAAGTGGTTGGTGATTTACAGCACAAGAAAGTCGAAAACATCATTGTGTCGACAGAGCAGAAACTGCGTAAAATGACGTCATCGAGCAATGTGAGATAAGGAAGTGTCTGGATAGATAAGCTTTCTGAAACGATAAGTCAAGAGTTTAAGGCCTAAGGAACAAAATATCAAGAGCTGCCGAATTTTGGGATCTGTTGCAGGGAGCTAGTGGGGCTCAAAGTTACGATTTTTCGCGCATGCGTGCGCAGTTTCTGTTCTGTCCATTGTGTCAAAAATAGCACTTTCTTTGTTCTCCAAACATTGTCAAATTCAAGTCACTATTGAAAGAACATGACACTGGTTCCATGTTATTGTGTTATCAGTAAACAATACAATGAAATCTTTACAAACTGTGCAAAAATTCATAACACAGCAAAACACAGCAAAATTCATAACACACCATTTCTCACAGTATTTACTTCCCTTTGGCATCTTTCGAGATAAAGAAAACCACGGTTTTAATGTAATAATCTTGTACTTTGTTGCACCACAAATCAGGAACCACTTATCAGGTTCGCTAAAATAAGATCTTAAGCTCTAAGTTGAAGCCCTTCCTATGCATTTATATCGGGAACGGTGCAATGAAACGCACTTTTCCTTCATAGCAGCTACACAAATGGGGCTCAGTTTTGGGACCCACTGTATAGTTTGACATTCACGAGAAAAGACTTAAACAATGATAACTTAACGTTTGCAGCAACTCTATGGCTCCTTAGTTATCAATATCCAGCAAAGTGGAGGTTTACTTTCTCCTATGAAATAACTTTAAAATATGAATACTATTATTGTCAACATTTAGTGATACATTTCAGTTTCAGTTTCAGTTCCATATTTTTGAATTTGACCAGATTTATGTTTCTCAAAGACATAGAAAAACTCACCTGGGCTAAGTATAGAATCAGCTCTGATAGCTGAGTCAGGAATCTTCCAATTCTTTCCATCCCAAGCCATACCAAGAGGTTCGTTACATGTACCTGAAAAGGGAATCTTTTATTAGTCATAAGGAAATAGCTCGCTAATCTATTCAGTCTAAACAAGCTATTTTTATCACACAATAACGAAAACGTCAGAGAAATTCGTCAAATCCTTCTTAATTGCCTCTCATTCCATGGAATGAATGCGTGTTTGTCTGACTTCGTTTTGGTCTTGAGACTGTGGGCGTTGACACGGGCCGTGATTTTGTGATGCAATGCCAACAGAACTGAACTGACTGCAAGAATGAAGGGTTGCGAGACAGGAGGAGAGGGGGGGGGGCAAAGGCATCTTTCCATTGTTGGTGCAGTTCGTTTCCATTTCCTAAAACGCCGCACTAACTAACTAATGTTATTGGTAGTAAATATCTGTCGTTTGGTTTCAAAGGCCTGCACAAGCGAAGAATCATTAGGGTAAGTTCTGATATTCTGTTCAGTGTCCCTTAAAGAGTTTGAACTGGAGCCATGATGGATCAGGGTTTACAAGTTTGGTCCATTTGGCACCTCATATAGAATCTCGGAAATTGAAATTTTGGATTTGCAAAGCCAGCTAAAACAACCCGGATATGTACTTGACAAAAAGTTTTTGCACGTGACAGCCAGAAGATGATCGTGAAACGCTTGAAAATTGTTTAATTGATTCTTCATCATATCGCTATCAAATGTTTGTCTGTTTGCCTACTTTCAAACACAAATACTGTTTGCCCAATGTCCTGAAAGTGTAAAAGTTAGTGCTGATCAATTCAAGCAAGACTTTTTGTGCAGTGAATGTTGTCGGAAGTGGTACCAAAATGATTACATATTGAAAGCACTATTGATTCTTGCTGAAAAATCTTTGCTCATTTGGTCAGGACTTAAATGGCACTATCACGAATTTATAAAAGAATGGGATTTATGCATCAAATATAGGTTTTGATAAAGAAGAGGTATTGGACGCTGAATTTTGTTTGGGAAACTTGGACTAAGCAGTCAGAGAAATAGAAGCTTGAGATCTGTTTGTATCCTACGAAACAGGGTTACAAAATGTGAATCCTTTCTTTGCTTCCTTTTAACATATAGTAGAAGGAATCATTTTCAAAATTTACGCACTTCGTTTCGAAAAATAAAAGTGTCCTTTTAAGTGTCCCTTTAAGAACTAAAATAGATCTACTGAATATTAACAAATTATTTTTTCAAAAGAAAATATTCGATCACAGGGAAACCAGTATCCTTCTTTCTGTTTGGTGCTTTTATCTTTGGCCGCTGCGTAGTGTCCAACAGATAAAAATCAATAAACAGAATGGAGAACATTGGCTTCCCTGTGATTAGATGTTGAGGTTTTCAACTTCAGAAGGGCCTCAATTGTAGAGGTTCTTGAGCAAGTTGATAACCTCAATACAAAGAAGGCCTCACCTATTGGTAGTATTCCTGCTAAGATTATTAAAGATAATTGCACTCAAAAAGAGAAAGCTTTTCACCTGGTGGTTTCTGGATTCCTCTATCGCAGTCAGTTTGGTTACAAGAGAGCTTGCAGTTCTTCAACATGTAGCCAGGGTTTCTTGTGCATTCTCCCCATCCAGCCCAGGTCGGGCATTTTGGATGTTTATCAAGACACAGCAGACCTTCAAAGAACAAGTAGCAGCATGAAAAGTCGTGTCAGAACAAGGACATTCTTTGAGCAATAATGTCAAAATAATTTCTTACGAACATTCGAGATAAACGTTGCAATAAAAATGTAAGAACGCTTTCTTGGTCTACTTTTGACGAAAATTCCGAAAATTTTTAAACTCATTGCAAGTGAACAATTTGAAATCAAGATTCCAAGGCAGGCGTTCAGAGAAATTTTGTTTTTTCTTAATAACAAAATCATTGCAAAAACCTTCAAAGATTGTTTTATCAAAAGAATTGCTCTCGAAAACTTTGATGTTCCCAACTATTAGGAAATCCACGCAACAGATTTGCAGTATTGCAGGTTTGCAGTATGCGTGACAGGTGCGATCCTACATAGAGAAAAGAGAACATCCTGCTATTGAGAATAAAGGATACGGACATGATATGATTCGACAATGTATATTTCTTCAAAATTAGGCAGATTTCTAAAAGATGCAGAAAAATTCCTCTCGCTCCAAACTGGTTCACTTTTCTGCATAATAGATAATTTTTCATTTCATTTTAAATTCTTTAAACACGGTGGCCCATCAGCCACATTATCATTAGTTCCTTCCATGTCAAACTTTAGTAACCAGCAAAATTGCGTGAATCAAATATTACAACTACATAGCATAGGTTTCAAATCTTTAAATCTACGAAAAAAGGCGGGTGTAAAAGTCAATGACCTATTTCTTTAAACTGAATGACTTGAAAGAAACTTTAGCCACTTTTCTATGATTCTACCGTCGGACTTTTCAGATATTCTGATTATTTGTCGAAATTACGGCCTCTTTTCTGTTTGAGCTCATTTTCTGATGTGACGTCATCAAATTTCTAAATCACAAACCAGAAGAGTGAGAGAGTTGTGCTTGATACCATATTGTGGGCATCCATAAACTATGGTTTTCTTGTAAATTATTTGATCTTTCATGAAGAGGTTTAGAAATTACGACAGTTTTAAGTTTTTGGAAAATTTTCTTGCATTCTTAAAAAAGAAGAAAAACACTGTAATTCTGAAAATATTGAAGATTTCAGAAAAGTCCAACGGCAGATCTAGTGTAAAATAGTTTAAGTTTCTTTGAAGCCGTTCAGTTCAAAGAAATAGGTCAATGAATTTTACACCCAGCTTTTTAAAGATTTGAAACCTATGCTCAACTACATTGCATGCGAAATTTTGCTGAGAGAAAAATTGCCATACGTCAGTCTAGAAAAGAGGACACGGCAGCAGACTGATAGGCGCACGACATAACGTTAGCTGAATTAAGAGACTCGTCCTTAATTGCCTTAAGTGGTTCTGCAGATAAGGAGGGAGGGGTAAATAAGCAATTTAGTCAGGTGCAAACTTACGCGGATCAAAAAATTAATACCATGTTGTATACGAAATTTTGCTAAAAGGCAAAAATCATCTGACGTCATGTTCAATTTGAATTTTGAATCTTTAATTTAGGTACGGGAATAGGCAACCTGCATCATTTACCCACAATGTTAGATTATCTAAATCAGGACGCGCCGTCTCAAGTTGTCTAAATTGATTCATGGTTCCCGTGTTTATAAGCTCCATGCATGAAATTTTCACACAAAACAAGAGTCACACTACCTCATTGTATACAGATAAACAATTGCTCAGACATAAATTGAGCAGAAATTTGTTTACCGGCTTCTAAGAAGTGTACAACTCTATTGTCAGTATAATGAGAAACAGCTAGGCTTGTCCCACTCGTTAACGAAAAGCGAGCTGCAAGCAAGTATAGAAACTGCAAGCAAGTCTGTTAACAAGAACCATGCTGGCATCTTCTATCACAAGTTTTCTTGTCCTCACAACGACTTTACATTCTGCAACTTGCTACAGCCAGAGTAATGGTGTTGCAAAAGGAACATGGTTTCAAGAAATCACAGACAAAAGTGATGTATTTCAAGATCTTAACACTCCAGTTGCAACTCCCTTTGGTACGCCTTTGCATAAATGCAATAAAAAGGAACAATGCAACTTCCTTTTGCAAGATTTGACGTCGGGAAAGTACATAGAATTCAACAATGAAAGCGATTTGCCAAAAGATAGAGCAAGGTATCTCATTTGGAAAAAGATGCCACAAAGTAAGATGATGTTAGCTTTAGATAGACCTGTCGATAATGTTTTTTTATATTCCATTAAAAATTTACAAGACAAATTACCTATTACACTACCTACTAATTACTCTACGAAACACCACAAGGACGATGGGGAGCGATAGACCATGACAACCCCGTGGCGATTACATAGACAGAACAAAAAAGAAACTACTGGGTGAATCAGGAAAGATGTACCACTCACCCGCAAAGCCGCACCCAAGAGCCACCAACCGCTTTGCACAATTTATTGCGAATCAACGAAGTAACTTTAACAAAGTTATGCCCAGGCCTCAGTTGAGGAATTTAAAATCAAACTTTAGGACAAAACGGGCATGTGACCCCGTACCACGACTTCCCGAGCAAGCAGCACCCCTCCCCCAACCCACCCATTACACAAAAATAAACATAAATACTACAAAAGAAATAAACCTAAATCGCCAAAACAGAACTTTACAGACGAGATACTTTACGATGACGTACTTGGTTCCTTGCTATCGAGCATTCTGTCGATAATGTTAGCAGTCGACACAGTCGCTTATGATAGCTTTATATGAAATAATTTCATTGCGAGGTTGTTAACCCTTACTCTTTAGGAGAGGTGCTACACTGGAACAACAGGGTCGATACCTTCATCAATGCGGATAAAAATTGTCAAAGTACGAAAAAACATTTCTTCTCCCAAAAAGATTCTTTGAATGTAAGCTTGGCTTATTTCTGTAATGTCTTACAATTGACGAATACTTTGCATATCAAGACTGTATTCACTACAAAAAGCAACCTCTTTCCCTAGGAAGCCTACAAGTACCAACAGATATAGGAAAAGAAACACTCTGCATTGCCGAAAAAGGGGAACAGCTAGAACAACTAAGAACCAATAGCCCCCGTTGACTTCTCGTATCGCCACTCCTGCAGGCCAGTGATATGAATCATTGTTTCTGCTTCATTCTGGCACATCCCTCTTCTTTCATCCAATATTTGTTGGGGAGACGAAGTGCTGATCCTTTTGTTTTGAGACATTGCGTTTCAGCTTTGTTGATAGCGAATCAACGTTGTGGCTAACACTGTCATGCGCAATGGAGCTATTGTTCTTTGCTCTTGTTCCAAACGGTCAAGCTAATTTACATATCATGTCGTTGAAGTAAATTGTTAATGTGCATGCGATCTGGAGCCCTTTTTTTTGGGGGGGGGGGGGATTCGTTGAGGCTCACAACATAGCCTGCTCGTATCCCTAACAAATATGTTGAACTGATGGCTCACTGTCAACTAAACATAATCTTGGGACTAAATTTTCAAACGCACCATACCATAAAAAATCTACCAGGACTGAAGTGCATTTTACTGATATTTTGCTCTGTGATTTATATTCCTTGTTCTTGCAGCGTTTAAAAGTTGCAAAGACGCGAAGGACAGAGGCATGGCTTTTAATGATGTATACGATCTCCGTTGGGATAACAGAACAACATATCGAGCATTCTGCAACATGACATTTAATGGTGGAGGGTGGACAGTGATACAGAGACGAGAGGATGAATACGTTGACTTCAACAGAAACTGGACTGAATATGTCATTGGATTTGGGAATCTATATGGTGACCACTGGTTGGGTCTGGAAGCAATGCATCAGCTCACAAAAGAAGGAAATATTACGGTTCGCTTCGATATCAGGGACATCAACGGGAGTCGCGGTTACGCAGAATATGGAAATTTCAAGATAGCTGAAGAAGGACTAAAGTACAGAATCAGTTTGAGCAACTACAGAGGTACGATTGGTGATGGGATGGCAAAATCAAATGGTAAACCTTTCAGCACCATGGATCGGGATCATGATGCTTCCCGTGTGAATTGCGCTGGCATTTCTAAAGGACCATGGTGGCATTATGATTGCTTTGAAGTCAACCTGAATAGTAAATTTGGATCATTACCTACTGCCATAGATAATCCGCCTGGCGGTGATCAAATGTCATGGCAGCCTTGGAAAGGACAATATGGTGGGATCATTTTCTCTGAAATTAAACTGCGAGATGAGAACTGAAGCACTAGACTTATAACCTGAGCATAGCCTGCGTCTTTGTATTCCTGCTGTAACCAATTCTCATCTGAGGCACCTTAGGCTGATAACAAATCTGACCATCTTTATAAGGCTGCGTTCACATTAAGAGCTAGTTTTTGCGTGCATGCTTCTGCTTGCGTAAAGGCAATTTTGTTTGCGTTTTCCCGTTCAGATTGATATGGCCCTTCGATCCAATATAGCAGGTTGTTTTCCTACTTCTGAAATGAAAAGCTTAGAATACATCTCGCTTGCACACGCGTGTAAGTAATCTGCTTGCTAAACCAACAAGCTTTTCCCATGAGCAAGCTTCTTTCCGCATGCTAATATTTGCATTCTGAACACTCTAAAGGATTAGAATAGCGGAAATCTGCACGAGCGTTTACGCGCTTACAAAAGATTGTGCAATGTGAACGCAGCCTAAGTTATGTTCACTGAAGCTAACAATTCTAAACCCTCTGTTTTTATCATTTTGTTTATTCAGTGAATATATCAGACCATCTCTTCAGACATAAAGGTAACTGAATGACTACATTCATTAACTGAGCATAGCCTAAGTCTCTGTTGTCCTGCCGAGACACTCGAAGACTTGCAACAAAAGTTGCCCTTGTTTACAAGTTGTTAATTTTCACCATTGTCACCATATTTAACCTTTTTTCTATCACCTTGATCATTCACTGTATGTCCTGACTTATAAATACAGAACTAGAGTTCCTAGAAATGGGTTGTAATTTAATATTTCTTTTCCAGTTAGACTACAGCGCTATAAGTAGGGTTTAGATGCTCAAGTTAACTATGTACAACTTTGATCTACCATATTGCCAACTGAATCAAGCAATAACTCAAACGTTGGACTCATTCAAAAATGTTGTATTTATTGTTTAGAAACCCAATAGAATTAAAGGGAATCGATATTGTCAAATAGGTGACAAATAAAAATGTTGGCAAACCAATAGCAGCAGCAAAACTGACAAATAAAAAAGTTGTTTTTGCATTTAGTACGTTGTTAGGTGTATCCAAGCAATTAATTCTTTAAAGTACGACTTTGTACTTGATTAATGATATGACAAAATGTTTCGAGTTTAAATCTTTAACCAGCCTACCTCTTCATACCTGATGAAAGTTAAGCTCGAAACACTGTGTTGTATCCGTATTCAAGTACAAAGTCGTATTTTTGAAGAATTGATTGCTTACATATGGTTAAAGATGGTCTGGTCAAAGTCGTAAAAATTAATAGCACATTGCATTTGATGTTCTTGGCACATACCATTTCAGTGCATAGCTATGATAACGGGAGCGCAACCTTTTTCCTAAGCCTAGTTCCAACAGCCACTATTATTGACTGGTTGAATCTTAGCTTGGATTAGATACAGATAAATTCAATGTGTCAGTATGAATGACATATTAGCCTATGAACGGTTTAACGAATTATGCTCTTATTTTGCACGTTTTTCGGCCGTTCATAGGCTAAGTCACTCTGTGCCTATGTCGAGTTTGTGTAAAGTAATTATCAAATCTCCTTACCAATTCCAAGTTTCACGCCTCCTGTTTTTGTTGTTGGCAGCGGTCCAGTATTTGGTGCAGCAGTGTTTGGTCGTTGAGTTGAGACAGGGGGTGGTGGGGGAGATGGCGGGTTGGTGACTGGTGGGGGTTGTGTCACTGGTGGTGGCTGTGTTACTGGTGGAGGTGTTGGGACACCTGCAATAAAAAGATCATGTCGGTTAAAAGGTATGAGTAACCAGTAAAAGAATGCAAACGGACAGAAGTATACATGTTTCATCTACAATAAAAACAGGCCTGAAAGAATCTGTGTTTTGCCGTAACAGGCTAAAAGGGCTCCTTGACATTTATCTATCGAATGTAGCTGTTCTTATGTAAAGGTGCGTACTTGTCCAAAAATCAGCGTGGAGGTTCCTAATGCACAGTTTCCTTGAGGCGGGTTTTTGACTGTATGACACTGTCAAAGAAGAAGCTAAATATTGTCCAAAAATTTCCCAGTATCTTATTGGAGAAATATCATATCTATCAGAGCGCCATGGGGACAGATTAGCAAATTTTGAACTGCCCTCACAGAGTTTTGGCTGTCAGAAGATATTTGGGGTATTTGATTATTGTTAGGGCAAGAATTAGCAGGTATTTCTGTTCAGGCATGTGTACTCCCGGTCTAAACAGCCCCAAGCATAGAAAATCATCATCATGTCACTACAGAGCAAATAAGTAAGAGCTGCTAGCAATAGAATAAAGAGAACCTTCAGTTTTAAAACTGCTATGAGAACATGGAATGTACAACACACAATGGCACCGAATAAATCATAAATTCAAATCAAGGTAGCCAAGACTGCATTAAGATGATGTCTTGCGGATGGAAATGCTTCAGACCCCGGGATGGCAACTTCCATTTAGGCGCAATGGGTACGTGCCACCCATAAGAATGGGTTTAAAACTTTGAAAATCCTTGAATATGGGTCACTCCCTAAATGTTGGGTGGCATGTCCCCGTCATCCCAAGACTTGAGAGTTACCCCCCCCCCAGGCCTCAGACAAAACCATTCGGACCAGATATTTCCAAAAATCGTTGATATGTTTCATTTCACAAATTTAATACGAAATCTTTTGCAGGATATTAACCAAAGATGGCCTTGAACGTTTTTAACTAAGAGCGTTTGGGAAATGATATATCCAAACAAGTTGTCGTGTACTTTTTAACGTTATTCTACAGAAAAATTGTTGAGTGGAATTTAGTGTGACACTTTTTCTGCACAAAACTTTGGATCTTAAAGAACTAGAGATTCCGAAAACAACTCCAGGGGACTTGGTTGATTTCGGAGACTCCAGATGTAGAATTCTGCCTTATTATAGAGAGGGCCTATTCACAAAGTCAAATGATAAAGATAAAATGATACCTTTTTAGTTCTTTTATTTGCACCATATTTTTGCAAGAATCATACTATTTTACGACCCAAACACACAATCAAAAGCCGCTTCAAAATTAACATGAAAAATGGCTTAACAAAAATTAGAATATCTCTTGTAACCACTTGCATTTGATATAAAAACACGGCTGGATAGAGAGGAAGGATTTCTTAGAGTATTGGTGTTCAGGGGAGTGACTTATAGAGAGTGGGGCTACATAGAGCTTTTACGGTAACTGTGAAGTCTAAATGAGACTCACACTAAAAATCCACAAGCTAGGAAGCAGTAGACTGATGCCTTTTCGTCCCTTGTTTCCCTGCGTTCCTTGGTCAAGAGGGACTAATAACATTACTCTTAAATAGTGGGCCCACTTTAGGCCCGCGTAGGATGGTTCCGTATTCACCAATCAAATCGCTAGAATTCAGTTTTTAACCAATCAGGGGCCGCTATTCAGAATGTTGCTGTTGTTGCTCTTAAAGAACGGTTGAAGAAGCCTGGAGTTCTCGCAGCTTCGATGGATCTATTTTGCTTCTACAGAGGAAGATTACTGTCTGAAAGGTAGGCATTTTGCGTTTTGTAGGTCAACACAACATCATTCTTTGTACTAAAACTTCGCTTTTCAATGTTCGAGCTCTTTAAACCAGATTTTGAAGCGATTTTGTTGAGTGTACGAGAACTCCCACCTTTTTAGGCCATTTTGAAAAGGGGGGCCCATTATATAACCGTAATATTATGAGTCCCTATTGACCAAGTGATATCAGCAAGTCGAAGAACGCAGGGAAACAAGGGACGTAAAGGCATAAGTCTAAGGAAGCAGTAGAGAAATGTTATCAAACCTGAACAACGTTGTGCACAGCTTTGTACGCAGCCCCACATAACAGTTGGGTTCAATGTGCAATGGCCCCAATTGGCCCAGTCAGGGCAAGATGCATACTGATCGACACAAGCAGCTGTGAAAAGAATGAGACAATTCACATTAACAGGATATCAAGTAGTTATAACTACGGTCTTTCGGTTGTCTGACTTGATACATAACGTAGATAGGACTTCACCTAAATGTTACTAAACTGTCCTAAAACATTGAAATTTTCAAGCCTATATCATGCAACTAACTAAATTTTTTCTGAATGTATCGAGGGATAAATTACTTTCAGAGATATTCACACATTAACGCGAAGCTCTATCCCTCCTGCACAAGGTTGTCCCCAGCTCGTCCTAGGCAAGAATCAAATTGCGAAGGAGGAATAGACCTAATCGGCTAAGGTTTGTTTTACCCATTTCAAGTCATGTGACCATACTTTTGGGAAATTTTAGTATTATGCTGCTTTTTGCATTCATGGCACGAAATTTGTTAGGGAAATCAAAAGATGTTTTATCAAGAGAGTGATCACATGACTTGAAAAGGGTGTAAACAAACCGTGGCTGATTTAGTCAATGAAACTGTCATTATCAACATGTCGGTACAGTAAGGCCATTCCATTTCAAACAGCTCAACTTGCGACTATCCAATATGGATGGGAAGGGCTGTCAATGATGAGAAACATAGATCTATGGCATTTCATGGCATCCTAATCAGTCAATCAAATCAATCAATCAATCAATCAATCAATCAATCAATCAATCAATCAATCAATCAATCAATCAATCAATCAAATGATGTACGCATGGTAGATGCTGCATTCGTTGATTTCGATAATAAAAACTATTTTCAAAGTTCTTTGTGACAAAAATCTTTTAGCTGCGTGTGGTGCAACTGTACAAAGATTTGGCTTGATAACGGGCTATGCTCGAAGGGTCTTGCTTATTTCAATTCGCATCAAAGAGCAGATAACTTATTTACCAGTTCTTCCTTTTGGCAAGCAGAATAAAGACTAAATTATTTGTCCAGTCATTGCTGTATCTTATAATTGTATTTAAAATCAGTAAAATTAGACATTTTTAGGGGTGACTGGTTTTGATACATGATACAAAGGGCACTGCTGATTACAAGGTTACTTTTCTGTATAGTGAGCTCCTAAATTCGTCATAATAGGGTATCCCGAAAAACATGTGCTCCATTTGATTTGCTGCTGCGGAGCAGCAATAAATCCATTTCTTCCCTTAACCCTTAACGTAATCCCTTAACAGCATTTTCCTGATTCATGGGTCTAAGACTGCGTTCACACGATGCCGGCACATTTTGAAAACAGTGAATAATGTGACGGATAGGCCTCCCGTTCACACGAAAACGGCACGTTTTTTGCCGGCACATTTTGAAAACGATAGATTTTGAAAACAGAACCCTAACCGGCATAAATTTGAAACAGCATCATGTGAACACTCAACAATGATGTAAACAGAACATTTTTCGACGCTTTTGGATCGAGACTGGTTGATTCTTAGGGTTTAGGTACTTTTCTGTGGCATCAAAGTCTTGCAACGACATTTCACCATCAAATTTCCTACCGTTTTCAAATTGTGCCGGTATCGTGTGAAAGCAGTCTAAGAGATGAGCGACTTTATCAAACAAACTTTTCGCATCTATGCTAGCCTTTGCCTGATAGATCAATATATATCAGTTTGTATATCGACCGCATACTTTTTTACCACCGGCCGCCAAATATGTAAACTTGTTTTCTTCGTCCGGTACAACAACATGTTTACATTTTATGAGACTTACCACTGGTATCACAAGCAGGTGACTTGCATGTTTTTGCACAGTTATTCAAGACGTAAGAACTGGTGCGGCAACCATTGTTTTGTGCCCAAGCCTTGCAATTTCGTTCTGAATCCTTGTCAAAACAACCTACAAAATGATACAAGAACTAGTTAGTAACAGCTAAAAGATTTGTGTACCGTTACCGAGAAAGGGCAGATTTTGTAATACAATAGCATCAGTCGCTTTGGTTCACACCTCAATTCAAAGCGATTAGTGAATGCAGACAAAAGAAATTCTCTCAAGCAGAAATTCAAAACAAACGAAGACGCAAAGTTGCCCTGAAACCAGTACGGCGAACTCTCGTTTGGTGCGGGCGAAGGGAGGTTTCTAAGAGATGTAATGTCCTTATAATGAAAGAAGAAGGGTAAATCTAAAGTTCTGTCTGGGGCATTTTGTTTATTTGATTCAGGAGCTGGGCAGTGACTGCGTATATCTGAGCAATAAATGTGCTAAAATTGTAATGCCCTCCACTCGGTTTCTGAGTCAAATAAACAAATGCCCCAGACAGAACTTTAGATTTACCCTTCTTCTTTCATTATGAGCACATCACATCTCTTAAAAACCTCCCTTCGCCCTCACTAAACGAGAGTTTGCAGTACTGGTTTCAGGGCAACTTTGGGTCTTCGTTTGTTTTGAATTTCTGCTTGAGAGAATTTCTTTTGTCTGCATTCACTAATCGCTTTGAATTGAGGTGTGAACCAAAGCGACTGATGCTATTGTATTACAAAATCTGCTCTTGCTGGTGGGGGTTTATTCGAGGACTTACGGCAATACGTTCGTCTAAAGCTGATTTTCCATTTGTATCATTTTTCGTTCAACGCTGCTCATAAATGACAGTTTATTCAAGTCACATATCAATAGTTTGTGGGAAGAAAACACAACAATACAGGAGGTAAAAAAACTTACTGTCGGTTGATCGTTTGACGATTTTACCTGTGAACGGAGAACAGAAAGTTTTGAGAACGTTAAAAGTGAATTACGAATGTGCTGAAAATAAATGAGCAGCTCTAAATGTAGCATAAAGGCTACTTTAAATCGTTCTAAAATATCCTCGCTAGCATAAGTTGGGAACTGCTAAGGCGCAATGATTATCTTGGGCTTTGCGCCTAATTTTTCAGAATTCACGTCAAGGGGATTTTAACCAAAATATTTTTCCTGCTACAAAATAACGATTACTGAAGCAAAGTTCCGTTTTGGGCTTCTAGTTTTTCATTTTGATATCAATGACAGGGATTCTTTACCTGCGTATTTAAAAAAAATTCCATTAACGAACTCCAAAAATAAATTTCATATGACGTGAAAGATAACAGTGTTTCCTTGTTTCAAAGTATCATTTCAGGGAGCAAGCAAAAGCAGGGAACATTCAATTCATCCAGTTGGATTCAACAGTAGTAGCCAGCTCATGAAAAACATTGATGCACTACGATAGAAATTTAAGTTTGCAGACGACAGGGTAAATATTTCCAAAATTTCACTTCATTTATTTTATTTCAAATTCTTTATACAAGGTGACCCCATCAGCCAAGAATGGCTGCTTTTCAAGAGGCCGTAGCAAACAGCAAATTACAAAGCTGCAATTTAACCAAACAAGAATAGTTGCAATGTTGAATTAGAATAAATCGATAAATTAGAAGCTATTTGCAGCGCAATCTACATCCAAGGGCTTAAAAAAGCGAAGTAGCGTGGTAGCGGCGTTACCAGGAAGATAGCTGAATGTTCAAATTTCCCAGGAAAGAAAAGGGGAAAGGGGAAAAAAGATGAAGGAAAAAGGAAAAGAGGCGAAAGACAGAAGGAGAGAAAGGATTCGGGATAGAATGGGGCGGTAAATAGAGAAAGAAGAGGAATTTTGCAAGAAGAGCGAAAGTGCCTAACTTGTTACCAGGAAAGAAAAAATTTCATTGAGCCCTGCACAACCTTAAAAGTAGACGGAGATGGGCGCTACAATGCCCACCAGAAGTCCTTGGAACATCTCACGAAATTAATGAAAAAATACAATACTTTATTTAACTACCATAACCATTACAATAGCTATGCTAGAGGCTTACCCTACCCCATTAAACAATGTTGCTAAGTGCGAAATTGCCATAGCAGCCACTTCAAGTCTTCATAGCACTCAAACACGCGACAATGACAGAATTAAACAACATTTTTTGAAAGGGGAGAGGGCAAAGTAGCAAAGAGCATGCTGAAATAGGCTCTCGTGTTCAAACACTTTTGGCAAGCATTGTAGCTTGACCTCATGCTAAATTTATTACAAACAGTTGATCCATGGAATGAAAATCATTTCTGGCTCTTGCTCGTTATCATTCTTAGAGGAAGCAAGTCAGTCTCCGAATTTCCAAATTTTAGAATCTCCCGAGCCAAGTTTCTCGTAAATAGAGTTTGAAAAGTAAGTGGACTAAGCATAATAAGACTTACTGCTGCATTTATACATATTTGCGGTCTGTTGTGCATCTCCTGCACTGAGTTCAATGTATGGTTGCTTGGCTACGTGTCTAAGTGGTGTCATCGTGTCCTTGCCGTTTTTGGAAAATGCATGCCATGGGTAGTGCATAATTGAGGCGTAGTCATATGCAACTCCATAAGAATCAGAATCCTTTACTTTATCAAATGCACTCTTTACCCCTGTTGAGCAAGAGAACAAAGTCATAAAGTCATGAGTCGTTGGGATGCCGCATCGATCTGGGAACTAGTTCTCAGGTCATAACATACAGAGCGCGGTACAGTTTGAGCTTTAGGCCCATTTCAAATTGTCGAGAGAAAAGAAGGTAAACAATGAATTGAAGACTAGAAAGATAACGAAATACATTTATTCATTTAGGTACATTTAGGCCAGGTATTGTGGGCACGATCAACGCCCAAATCACCGTTTTCAAAATGTGCCGGCATCGTTTGAATGAAAGAAAATTGATGATTAGTGTTGCTTACATTCTTCGATATTCTCCCAATGAACTTGGACATAGCTGTCTCTGTCCATTCTATTCTGTTCGTGCCAGAATCCAACAACATGTCCAATTTCGTGTACCATCACGTGTTCATAGTCACACCCATCACCAACTGAAATCTGTGACTTTCCGCCGATTCTTCCAACATGCCCCCAACAACTATGGTTTAAGAGTTGAAAAGCATGAAGGTTTCAAAGAGTACAAAGCCAACAAAGGCTAGAATATTTCAAACCCGGCTGTTTGCGCTACATACTACGGAGAGAGGGACGGATAAAGAGGGCTACTATCTTTTGGTTAAATCACAGTTTTTTTTCAGGACAAGTACACAGAGCAGTTGCTGTCCTGTTAACCCGTGGTGATTTTCTAATTCTTGTGATTGTCATTGGTGAGCAATCAAAATCGTGCTGCTTGGTTCCCTGTGGTCATTCTTATGACAGTTTACATCATATAACATCAACATCAAAATCTAAAACCACAAAATCATTTGTATGTCATCCTGATTGCACAGCAATTGCTCTGTGTCCTATGTCACGAAAACAGGACTGCCAATAAACACAATTCGTACAAAGTATACGCCCTTCGGAGTGAGAACAAGGATAATGATACGATTATTGTGCATCATCGTCTAAACAAACAGAGAAAACATGACCAGTGGAAGCAGTCCTCCTGTGCAACAAAACCTTAACGAATTATCAATAGATAATTACGCTAAAGATGACGGCAAGGAACTTTTTACCAAGATGCATTGCGTTCTAATCAGTGGCTGGGCCAGACAAAAAATAATGAGGGGGTGAAAGTCCTAAATTTTACGTCTAGGGGGGGGGGTAAAAGGGTATACTCAGACATTTCTATTGCATTTCTCAATTACAATTTTACTAAGATTTTCAAAAGTGGGAGCGTATTTACCCCCCTCATATCCTCCCGTGACTCCGCCACTGGTTCTAATCACAAATCGTAACAATTCTATAGGAGTTCGGTTAAAGAATGCAATGCATCTAGGCAAAAAGTTCCTTGCCGCCATCTTTAGCGTAATCGTATCGTGTATAGCAAGATCATTGGGAGAGTGGAATATGCCGAAAACTGAACGTTAAAAGCAATGTTTCTATGCTCTTAAGTTTCTTTGAATTTCGGTCATTCCAAAGTGGCTTTAAGCATCTTGCATCTATTTCTATGGTTGTAATATTTCAACTGACAATGCCTTAAAACACAGTACCACGTAAATCAGGTCTTTAGAACTGACACTAGCAAGCCTGTAGAAACATTCGAAAACAAATGAATGATTAAACAGATAAAACAAAGGGTTGCGGAGGTATGGGAAAAAGAAGGTAAAAAAGAATTGAAGTAAAATATCCGCTTACTTGAAATTTGAAACCTAGGCTTTAGGATTGTCATAAAAAAACAATCAATGTATTTCCTACAAAACTGTCTATCCATAATGTCTTCCTGTGCTGGCCTGGAAGTACATTTGCTGCGAAGTTTTCTTCACATCTAATCTACGAAGCAACTGCTCCGTAGTGCAAACAGAGCATAGTAACAAGGTCACTTCAGGCCAGGGTAGGAGGATACTGTAGATAAACAGAGGAGGATACTGTAGATAAACAGAGGTTCGTGAAGGTAATCGATAAACCCATGGTGTTAAGCGGTACTTACTGAGTGTTTCTGAAAAATTCTAAGTAGTCTTTTTCGGTTGTTCGTTGAACGAATCTGATGCATGTTTTTGCTTCCCATTGAGCCATGGCTAAACGAATTGCTTCCAAGGCAGTTGGCATGTTTTCTGTTTTAAAAACAATAACAAATTACAAAATGTCCACAAACAACGTTATCTAAAGACAACGAGAAACTGCTAGTAGCGACAAAATCATAATTTTACCATATTGAATCAAAGGGTGTTAGGACACGGATGTTTTGCTTGACTATTTATCTATCTAGTTTTGATCCCTGTGTCTTGTTTTGTTGTCTTGTTTTCTGTTCTGTTTCGTCTTCAACTGAGAGTGATTAGGCCCAACCGCTCTCAAGTTGTTCGAGTAGAGCTCCCTTGTATTTCTTTGTCTTAGTGCGCCTTCGCACAAGATAGGTTTTAAAACCACAATTAAAACCTATCTTGTCTGAGAATGAAACAAAGCTAATGTTTGAGAGCACGTACATTATCTAAATGCAACACAACCTTTGAGACACTGCGTCTTGCTAACCGACCTAAAAAGCTGCATACAGAGCTATGATCGAAACAAGAGGTAAATAATAAGTTATTGCGAAGTGTAAAGCCTTTGAACTAAAAGCTATTCAGAGTTTGAAAAGAGTTACTGCACTATGTGGAATATATTTGAAAGGAAGCTCAATAAAATTTGACAGACGAAACTGAGAGCGAAATTCCCAGCAGCTGCATTTCAGTATGTTGCCTCCGATTTTGATTAGCATCGAAATTTAGACGAAAAAGACATGCAGTAAGAAGAATAGGAGGATTTCTTTTGCAGCAAAGAATATTGTTGGAACAGCTGAAATGACAACTCGGTTATTAGCACGGGGAAAGGGGTTTAACCATAGTAAAGGTACCTAGGCATGTGCCGCCCGCAAGGGTAGACTTTTTCGGACCTCTGGTCTAGCCAAGGGTATACTTGTTGGCAATTTTAGTCGAATTTAGTCTAGGTAAGGCCATGCTTTTTGACAATTTTGGTCGAACTTAGTCTAGGCAAGGGTATGCTTTTGACAAATTTGGTCAAAGAAATGTCAAAATTCGACAATTCCTTTAAAAAAACCAATTTTTTTTAAAATTTTGGTCCAGAGAATGCGAAAATTTGGCAAGTTTTGTCTATAAAACGCCAACTCAGGGCACTTTTTATGGAGAATTTAGTCTAGCCAAGGGTATCATTCCACAAAAATTGGTCTAGCCAACGGTTACATTTTGAAACTTTGGGCGGCACACCTCTACCCGAAATTTAACCGAGAACCCCCCCCCCCCCTCGTGGTTAAAAGGTCAATATCACTATTAGTAATAACATGTCCTCTGCAATGATCAAATCTTTAAACGTCCTACCTAAACTGCAATCAATAGTGTATGGGATAACAGCATTAGGCCATCTCAGAGTGACCTTGTTGCTAGCAGCAAAAGCATTGTCGACAGTTGAGCCAACATCACGTCCAAGTTTAACGGCTAATTTCTGTTTGCTGGTTAGTTTCATATCACCGTAGAGATCTGCGGGTCGTTGTGGGCTAGCCTTTGGATCTGGTTAAAAAATGAGGAAAATTAGCTGAAAAAATATGGGTTTTTGAAATTGGAAGGATATGAAATGACATGTAATTAGTAGCGAGGGCTGGGCCCTACTTTCTCAGGCAAAATCTCAGCCCGGAGTAGATTATTATTCTAAAGGTGGCGGCAAGGAACTTTTTACCAAGATGCATTGCATTCTTTAATCGAATTCCTAGGGTCTATTCCTCTTCGTTCACAACTTCGGAGCAGCAGCAAACAACTGTTCTTCATTTTTCGGGCAACATTATGGTGAAACTTCCATAAAGTTTACCTTTACTAATAAGTTCGATAAAATCCCTTCCTTCTTCATTAAAAAAGAGTTCTATAAGACGTTCGTCAAACATTTCGCCGTGACAAAATTTCACACGCAACGCAATCAGATTTACCATGATTTCTTCTCGTTTCAGTACTGACATCCTAGGAATAAATGGTAAGAAATACCTTGTTCGAATCCAGGTAGCCCAGCCAGAATCTGGCCAGCAGCCACAGTAAGGAGAAGAATGCTTAGGCGATACATCTGCAAAGACAAATACATTCAACTGAAAACCAACTGTCGCCTAAAGAGCAAATACGATTCAACAAATATGCAGAATTCAGAAAGTGCTGGCAACTACTTAAAATCAACTAAAATGTCCAAACTGATCGGCTAATTTTGGGAAAAATGAAATCTCGTACTCAGCGGGAAATCGTTTGGAAAAATTGGACCTTTTTGAAATCCGAGCAAAACTTTTCCACCCAACTATCTCTCGGTCTCGCTTCTCGCTTTGCAGTCCGAGTTACAGCAGTTCAGCTGTATATTACCAAAGGAACCTTTTAAAAATTCTGTAGGTAAATTGGAATGAATGACTTCTTCCTAAATTGTGGACAAATTTTGACGAATCTATAACAGCACAAAAAAGTAGTGGGAGTTCTGATACAAATCACTAATCACTAAACACTATGCACTGAATCGCATTTAATGAAATCCTAATCATTGATCCTGGAAACTTTGATGGCCTATTAGTCATGTGTCTTTACAATACTTTAGCGGCAGAATAACGAGAGCAGTGCGAATAGTAAGAAATAATACGCCATAATTTCAAAACAAGGAGCAATTTTGTCTTGAAAATAGATCCTAGTACACAAATATACTTGGCAAGAGAATTAGCTGAAGGTGTCAAAGAAAAAGGAGATAAATCGACAAATTTGCCACCTAATATAAAACAAAGCTGGAAAAACTATCGCTTCTTACCTTCTAGTTGTGCCGTCCACCCTTTCGAGCTGTCAAGTAACGGTGTCCAATGCCTAAAAATATTTATAGAGGCACAAAAATCTGAAAACAAATAAAAACATGGAGCTGTTTTGTCAGCTTTTAGTTAATGGGGGCTGGATCTACAAGGAAGCACGAAAATAGCCGATTTTTGACGAAGAAAGTCAAGGGTGAAACACCACTTAATATTGCCATATTCTTTGAATGAATTCGTTTGCGTTTAGTGATATTAGAAGCTATTGGGATTTAAGCTGAATCAAGATACTTCAAAACCGCCCAACTTATTGTTTGCTCTCTTAAGAATTAAGGGCCACATTTTCTAATCTATTTGTTTGCTAATTACGAAGTTATTGATAGGTATTGCCAGTTTGAGCATTGAGCAGTAAGACATTTATTTGTTAAGAGCAAATTTTCAGGTTGGAATTTGCTAAGTTTGATGGCAAACGTCTAAAATATGTGCGAAAAGACAGATTGTTTCGAGACAGACATAATCAAAGCCGGTGCAAAGAGGCCTGGATATTCTAAAAATACCTTATTGAAATCGAAGCTAGCGACTTGTGACGATAGAAAAAGAACGAATCCTATTTCTGGTTGTAGAGTCTCGAAATAATTAGGGAGTTTACGAAAACTATAACAGCAACGGCAACTGCAACGCAGTGTTGCTTAGTGTTTCAGAATTTAAATTCAACAGATTCCTTGTTTTCCGTTCAAATTTGATTCCCTTGAGAGTCTCAGAAGCTATCCCTTTCAAACACATAGATACTAAATGCGTTCACACGATGCCGGTACATTGTGAAAACGGTGAAAAATTCGACGGATAGGCCTTCCGTTCACACGAAAACGGCACATTTTTTGCCGACAGATTTTGAAAACGGTAGATATTGAAAAATAAAGAAAACGGAACACAGAGAAAATAATAAAGAGATACTCACCTTTGCAGTAAAATAGCACCAACCATTTCTTATTTTTTCTGGCAACGAGAGGCAATATAAGAGGGTCCGCGGCATCACTTATCAGAACTCGCAGAACTAGCAGAGCATTAGGCACTGCCTTCATTAGGGGAAATATCTTGCATTTTTCTCCATTGCTCAGATGCGGAACTCCCTAGGGGTAACTTACAATAAGTACTCCATGGTAAAGGGTTGTGACATTTTTTGTGTACCTTGTCAGTGATAGAATCAGTATAATGTGCAAAGCGAAGTTTCTGGTGTCAAATACTGGAACGATGTCCCTGACAACATTCAAGAAAAAGAATCAATCGCTTGTTTTAAGACTGGTTTCAGAGAAAACAAGACCGCTTGGCAGAGCAGCAACTTTTATTTCTATCTATTATTTTTCTTTCACTAAACAAATACTGTTGATAGGTTAGCTGAAAGGTGTATCGTGAGTAAATATTGTTAAAATGAAAAAAATGAACGCTGCTTGGCACTGAGATAGTGGCCCGATCAGTGATAGCTGCAGCAAGCAGCCAAGCCCTCCACAAGAGCTAGGAACTGCAAACCTGCGCGCAATTCTATCCCTTGTCCACCCAACTTTTTTGATGCTGGTACTCCCTTGAGCAATTTTTCACTGCTTCTTTCTCATTTGTTCACAGTCAAAAGTTAATACTATCCAGGATTATGTGTATCATATTCAGAAATTATTGTGGATTCGATGCAACTTTGATGCCTGAATGAAGCAACCCTATATCATGAACAACTAAAGCTACTCCTCCCACTTCTGGGGCAAAACTTCTGGAAAAGTTGTATATGACAAACTTCTGCACTAAACTGCAAGAAAATCAGCTTAACTCCATAAAAGGCTGGCAAAGAAGAAAATAACTTGAGATGACACTAATCAGAAAAGTGGAAATGATGAGAACAAGTACTGTAGATCTCAAGAAATTAGGATCATATGAAGTTTCCATCTTTCTTTGTTACACAAAAGGTAGAACAAAAAAAATTCTCCTAATTTCATTGCTATCATAAGAAAATTATTGGTTCTTTCAACTGACCAAACAAAGTGGATTTCATTTGAAAGTATAATAATCACAAAAGGTTTCATTAAGGAAAGAAAATGTACAGTGGTATTGGTGTATTCACTTCATGATTCAGTTGCACCTCTTTTCCTTTTCCTGTGATTTAAAACAGTACTTGAAGTTTTGATCATATTTGTCTGACCTTGTTTCCAAGTTTCAAAGTCTTTAAGACTCTTCTGACCAAGTTGAAACAACTTGCATTCAAAGTCATCCAATTTCTGAGTAAACTGAGATGTTTCTTCATAAGAGGCATTTTGGGCTGCGTCCATCACTCTTCTGAACCGTTTTCTGAACACCTACAAAAAGGAAATCACAATTTGTGGCAAAATTGATGTTTGATGTAAAACCCAGTCAGCAGAGTATTGCAGTCTCAATGAAGTCTCTTGCTTGGAGAGCAACAAAACAATGGCGTGGCTACGACCAGAGTCTGTGATTCCCTGTATTCAAGCTGAGAACAACAGATTATCTTCAAAATCAGCATGCATATTGAAATCTTTTGAAAATCTTGCATGCAATTTTTATGCGCCTACAATATAAACAGTAAATCTTAAAGTATTGTTTGTTTTTCAATATATAAAAAGTATATTATGTAACACAAAACTCTTTATATGAAGTTCAATTCTCGGATTGCTAAGTGTTAACAAACTCCATCCAAGGACTGGTGGCGAATGTGCATGTTACACCAAATATCTATGGCATGGAGTGATGTCAAGAACAACTGTAAACAATAGGCCTATTCTCTTAAGACAATTGGTATAGCATAACATAAAACATTGGCATAACGAAAGCAAACTTAATCGATGTTAAGGGGTCATCGACAAACAATTTTTTGCAACAGTTAACAGGGGAGGCAATCCAGCTCGAATCCGTAAAAAATGTTACTGTTGTGACAAAAATTGAAATAAGTAATATTTCATAATCAATCTTTAAAGAGAAACTCATAGCAGTAAATTTTTCGGCAGCACACTACTTAACTTTAACATCACAAGCTGGACAAAGAAGTCGCCATTAGGCTTTAGTCCTCGATTCAAGACATGAAGTAGGCCAAAAGAGAAGGTTTGTAGTAGGCTCATGGCAAGACGACAAGGAAGGAGAAGTTGCGTTTTTCAGCGTCAAGCGCTGGGATTGCAGAAGTAGAGCAGACCTAATCAAGGCTGCGACCCCTTGTCATGACGCTCAAGTGGTGGGGCCCTACCGCGTCTCAAACCCACTCCGCCTGACTGTTCTGGCTGCAATGTCAGAGGATTACACAACACAGCACCACAACACCACAACATAACATAACAAGGAACAATCTAGCAAAAAATTTAGTGGTCCGTGAAGAAGGGGGGAGGGGATCAAGCCATTAACAGCCCAATTCCATTAACTGTGGCAAAAAACATTTGTCAATGAGCCCTAACGACTGAATGACTCTTTGATTCTACGAATTATAAATAAAACAACTTATTCAGTGGCAGCGCCATGGGGGCACTGGGGTGACTTGTCCCTACAGATCCCAAAAGTTGGCAAGAAAAATGACATAAAATTAGCTAGGTATACCCTTATACTGAATAATTACATCAAAATCCGGGCAAAATCCCCCTCCCATTTCTTTCGAATTTTCAGAGCTGGCGCCGCCACTGATCTTATTCATTTTTGTGGTGAAGGAAATCTGGCAATTTTTCTCCAATGAATTTTCAAGTAAGCGAAGGTCCTTTTGGTCCACCTTGCATTCGCTGGAAGGAGCGTGTGAATGCAGATCTTAGCAGATTTTTACTCACTTGAGAAACACTTCTGGCAAGGGTTCCAGCGTCAAAATGCTCAAAATGCAATAACCTCACACCAAATTTATAAAAGTACGGCCCCATTTTATGCAAGTCAAGTGCATTAGCATCGGCTTTATAAATCTGCCGGTATGTTTCACCATAGATCTTCGGCATTTCCACGGATACAATCTTTCTTCTTCGGGTACACAATTCTCTGCTCATCCAATAGGGTAGGTCCATTTTGGTTCCTTTTTGAAGGTGTTCTTCTGAGGAGCTTGGATCTAGGAAGCCAAGACGGTATACTGGCAGCTCAAACTTGCATGGTATCTTTTCATTCGTAGCAAGAATATCGTCCAGATCAAAATATTCGACATTTGAAGGGCGAGGGCGCAACTGATCGAGAGTCGCCTGGTCGTCCATCTTTGTTTTGCTTTCGAAAAGTTTGGCGCCAAAATTTTATCAAGTGCTCTGCGCAAAGATTTTCGCGAGATTGGCGCGAAAATTGAAGTGAATCGGTGTTTTCACGAAATATCCTCGATTTCGTGACCGAACACGATTGCGAGATTCAATGATCAGCCGGCCGCCGCCGCCATTTTGTGGAAATCCCAGCAGCGAAGCATCCACTTTGAGTGAGCTCCTGTCGTCAAATCTTACATGAATTAGAAGAAAACTTGCGGCATTAGAGATGTCTTGGACACCAAAATATCTTACACACACTCAAAGAGTAACAAGGCTATACAGGCGCTCGCTGAAACATCTTTTATCGTGGGCAATTGATAGGCCACTTTGGAGAGAAAAAGCACTTGATTTGCGTGAAAGATTTGATGCTAACAAAGATGTGAAAGATCCCAGGATCGCTTTGAAGTTGCTAGAAGAAGGAGAAGCGGAATGGGAAGAGTTCAGACACCCACAACCTTATATACGTATGTTCCTCTAAAGGCACCCTGTGTTTGCATTCTCTTTGAATTTTTGGCACACAGGCGGGGCGGGGCAGCTCATTTTCTGAAGAATTTTGGCGCATCTAATGAGGGTTGTAGTTTTTGCAAATCATAAAAAACTGCCTCAGATGGTGTTAACGCAGGGTTATTACTTATTGCGTGGCTGCTTGCAGCAAGCAGCACTAAGCTGGGCAGCAGCAGTCGGAGTGTGCATGGAAATTTGCAAAGTTTGCATGGAAGATTCTCATATGTTTGGCCATCATTGTTTTAAGACAATAGTGGTGCTTCAAAGATCTTCCAATTGACAGCATAAAGCAATCTGATATAGCTTTCTAAAAGTTCTTTGTTTCTATTAAACATTTAAAGAAATGAAGAAAATTTTTAGGAAAGTGGATTCCCTGTGACTTTACTTAGGCCTATGGCTTAACCCATGGCAGCAACCCGGGGGGGGGGGGGTACTTGGCCAGATTTTGGATGGGGACGTGCCATCGAGGTTTCAAAAGAATACCTGTTCCTTTTACCAATGTTTCAAAAATGTATACCTGACTTTATACCAATTTTTAAGAATATGTACCCAAATTTATACCAATTTTCCGAAAAAGCATACCCGACCCGACTCTATGTACCAATTGCTAAAATTGCAAAAATTGACACCGTTTCTTATACCAAAATTGTGACAATCGATACCTTTCCTTATACCAAATTCATGAAAATCGATACCCTTCCCGATGGCACGTCCCCGTACCCAAAATATGCATAGAAACCCCCCCAGGGGCAGCAAATATCAGTCATTTAAAACTGCAGCCATCTACATTTATTGGCCTGACTTCAAATATGCAAGAATTTTGATTGTCGGAAATGTCACAGAAAATCATGGTCAATTCATAAAAAGCACTCTTAAAACTCATTGAAATGAAAAAAATGTACGTAAGCATGTATGTATATTTCTGCCAAAAGTAAAATTAAATACTGGAAAATGAACAGAGGCAATTACATGTTGTGTACGAAAATAATAAAAAGAAAAACTAACTAAGATCTGACATAAAAATCTAGCATGTACGGTGGCCCACAACTGCCACGCACAAATACAAAACTGAGTCGCACAAATACAAAACGAATCACACAAATAAAAAATTGAGTCGCACAAATACAAAACGAATCGCACAAATACAAAACTGAGTCGCACAAATGCAAAACAAATCGCACAAATAAAAAATTGAGTCGCACAAGTACAAAACGAATCGCACAATATAAAATGAACCTCACAAATAGAAAACAAGTCTGCACGAATATAAAACTGAGTCGAACGAATAGAAAACACACAAATTTTAAATGAACCACACAAACATAAAATGAACCTCGCAAATAGGAAACTAGGGCGCACAAATAGAAAACTGAGTCGCACAAATACAAAATGAATCGCACAAAATCAAACAAATCGCAAAAAAAACAAAACTTTCCTGACACAAATGGGGGCAATGTCGTGCAATTAAAAGCTGAGTCACACAAATTAAAACCGATTCGCACAAAATAAAAGTGATTCACACAAATAAGGTTCAGTTGCACAAATAAAGATTTGATCTCACACAAAGAAAAAAATTCACACAAGAAGTTTCAACAGGGACATTCTGTGAGGATGGTATTGACCTCCGTGGGTATGGTCTGCACGCAGGTTAGGACGGTATAAGTTTGCTGCAGAGTGCACGTACATTTTCATAAGAAACTATGAATTTAGGTCAGAACTGAAAAAATCTAGAAATTGTCCGATTTTGCATACTCAGAGTTTCTCGTGGGTTTCTTTAAGATTCCATAACAATCTTCATGTTTACTGTATGCCCTCGTGAAAAGTCCTTCCGATGAGAGATCACATGTGTTTTTTATAAGAAACTGCTTGTATCAACTCTCATGTCACCAAAAATGTGAGAAATCAAGCATTGGGAAGAAATTTGCCAAGAAACTATTTTTGGTAAAGGAAATCCTTGGCATAATTTTACTTGGTTTTTGTTTGTTCTTGCATCAAGTTACTCGACAGGTGCTTGAGTGATGTCTAAACATCGAAAAGGATTGAAAAATCTTTATTTTGAAACGTTCAAGAGGGCATAACTACAGTAAACATGGGGTAAACTTCAAGACTGCTATGGAATCTTTAAGAAAACTATAAGAAACTCTGGATATTCAAAATCAGATAATTTCAAGAAACCTTGAGTACAGAAATTTTTTATCAGAAAAATCTCAACTCTCAGATCGCAAATAATTTTAGAAACTCTAGTATTGGGAAAATATAGCTAACTTAAGAATCTACTCATTTGACAAGGGAAATCCTCAACATAATTTACCTTATTTTTCACTTGTTTCCTGTTTCATATTAGGTACTCTGGAGGCACTTGAGAAACTTCTAAACATTAGAAAGGCTTAAAAAAACGTTGTTTTGAAATGTAAACGAGGGCACAGGGAGTGAACATGAAGATTGTTATGCAGCCTTGGTTTTAGGAAACTAAGCTACGCGCAGACCATGCCCAACAAGGTGGCCAATGCCGTCCTGAAAGAGTGTCTCTGTTATCGCTACTGCTACCTTAACCGTTTGGTCCTTCATCTTGTCCAGCCTCCACTTTCCTGAGCACTTGATAGCATGGCACAATTGTTTAAAGTGTGCATTGATCACTGAAACTTTTGGTGTGAATTCTTTCCTTTGTGCGAGATCAATTCTTTATTTGAGCGACTGAACCTTATTTGTGTGAATCACTTTTATTTTGTGCGAATCGGTTTTAATTTGTGTGACTGAGCTTTAATTGTGTGACATTGCTCCTATTTGTGGGAGGAATGTTTGTTTTTGTTCATTTGTCTATTTTTTGCGATTGGTTTTCTGTTTCCACAAGTCAGTTTTGTATTTGTGGGACTTAGTTTTCTTTTTGTGCGATTCGCTTTATCTTTGTGTGATTCGTTTTCTGTTTGTGTGACTCCTTTCATATTTGTGCCATTCGTTTCATATTTGTATGAATATTTCTCTGTTTGTGCGACTCAGTTTTGTATTTGTGCGATTCATTTTGTATTTGTGCGATTCGTTTTGTATTTGTGCGTGGCAGTTGTGGGCCACCGTAAGCATGAAAACACCCCCAGTTTGAAATGGCAGGGATAGCATCAAAAGTGTGACCTTGTTTCCATAATGTTTTCTTGAAAGAAAAGTGTAAAAATGCATTTTCTATATCAATGAAGAAAGTAACGGTGGAATTGTGTTTCATTTGCAATTTTGGAAATTCAGTAATATTCATAAGGGAAATTGTCCTTAACCTTATATGTTTGAAACTGTTTACGCTCTCAGCTGACGTTAGGTCAGAGTATAGATTTTTCCAGATTTTAGAAATTATACAAATATGAATAGTTGTCTGAAAACCAGACTGGATAATTTGTAAAGTGTCCTTTTCCATCAATAACCCAGCCCACTTAGCAGGACCACTTAGTCCAAATTCACTGATTTGTAATTCCTCCCAAGAAATTAATGTTGAAATCATATGATTTCTATTTAATAAGTGCAAAAGAAAGAATTAGAGGAAAAAGTGTAATCAAATTCAATGTTTTTCAGATCCGTCTGCACCTGGTGGCTCAAAATTTGAGAGGAATATGCCCATGCCCCCACATGTAAGTCATGCTGAAATAATATTTTTTCATTCTAAAGAAATCTGCATTGCAAGTCCAGGGAATATCTTATTTCTATGAACAGTTAGAGACATTTTACAGTTTTTTTGCATTGCACAGTCTAATCTTTCTTGTGTCATTCAAAGATTGCATGAGATGACTTTATGTCTGCATGTCTGTTTCTGTCATGGATGGCACAGAACATTGTATTGGTTGCTTTTTACTGTACAGTATATGATTTGAATTGCCATTGAAAGGTCTGCAGAAGCTTCAGAGTCAAGATGTTTGGCATACAGTACATCAAGATGAGAATTGAGTTACTGAAGAAAATTGAAAAAGAAATAGACTTTGTATATTTTGCATTGTCATTCAAATTGGTGACATAGAGACTTTATAGCTATATTGTAAATATGTATGTGCATTATGTAACAAATTTCCAAAAACTTTAACATTTACAGTTGTTAAGAAAAAAATGAATAAAATATTTACAATGCAATTTACAAAACAAATTTGATAAATACAAGTTATAAAAGCACCTAATTACAGTGGCAGGAATGGCATTAAAAGATCGAGTTAGATCAAGTTGACCTTACTTCCATAACAATCTCCTTGGTGGTGGTTGCAAAAATTGTAAGCATTTTATTTGTGCTTTTGGATACAGCATATTGATTTATTAAGGCTGAATCATGAGTGTGAGAGAGGATGCTCAGTTTAAAACATTCTCCTTGATCTTGTGCTTAAAGGAGTTGATACTATCTGTAGATTGTAAATTTGAAGGTAGGCTGTTTCATATTTCATATTTTTGGCCAGTGTGACTTTTGCGAAATGGAAGGTTTAATTTAAACTTAGACCTTCATGTCATTCAGCTTTGGTCGATTTTTTTGTCAGCATAAGCTGGAGCTGTTCCTTTGAAAAGTTTCATTATGTGTCCAACAGTGATAGAAGTTCTAATGACACTCATTCAATCCTCTTTACAGTATATCAAAATGTACTGTATAGAATATACTGTAGCACAATCCAAACCAAACACTTTTGTAGAATAGTTACAGATGGTCCATTGGCTGTTGAATGATCAGTTGAGATTGAGATGGGTTGCAAAGTTTCCTTCAGTTTCCTTTCTTTCTTGTTGATTTTAATATTTCTTTCAATAGGTACTGCAAATGCTGCCACAAGAAGAGGAATGGTACAAAGAAATGACAGACTGGGCAAATGGCAAAGACTAAATGAACTAACGATTTTTATTTTGAGCCTCTTGTCAAAAGTGCTCTACGGTGTTGACTTTATGCTTGACGTGTCGAGAGTCAAGATGTTATTTGTATGATAGAAATGATGTCATTGCTTGCAAGATTGAGCTTTTCTTTCGGTCGATATCTCTTATCACTGGAGTGCCTTTTTGATTCGCGTTATAGCATGTAATAGCATCTTCATCGTAGTGAAAACGAATCTAAAATGGCTGTCTTAGCAGACGCGTGATTTCAGCTGTGAGAGTTAGCGTGCAACAAGGGCAGATTTTGTAATACAATAGCATCAGTCGCTTTGGTTCACACCTCAATTCAAAGAGATTAGCGTCTGCAGACAAAAGAAATTCTCTCAAGCAGAAATTCAAAACAAACGAAGCGGCAAAGTTGCCCTGAAACCAGTACGGCAAACTCTCGTTTGGTGCGGGTGGAGGGAGGTTTTTAAGAGAAGGTATGTGCTTATAACGAAAGAAGATGGGTAATTCTAAATTTCTGTCTCGCGGATTTTGTTTATTTGATTCAGAAACCGAGCAGAGGGAATTACAATTTTTGCATATTTATTGCTCAAATGTACGCAGTCATTCCGCAGCTTCTGAATCAAATAAATAAAATCCACGAGACAGAACTTTAGATTTACCCATCTTCTTTCGTTATAAGCACATAACTTCTCTTAAAAACCTCCCTTCGCCCGCACCAAACGAGAGTTTGCCATACTGGTTTCAGGGCAACTTTGCGGCTTCGTCTGTTTTGAATTTCTGCTTCAGAGAATTCCTTTTGTGTGCATTCGCTAATCGCTTTGAATTGAGGTGTGAACCAAAGCGACTGATGCTATTGTATTACAAAATCTGCCCTTGTTTGGACGCAAGCCATACGCTGATCAACGAAGCGGAGGGGATTCCCCTAACTTCTTACTGTTGCCAAGGCTGCCAAAATGGGCCAAGCTCTCCTCAGTCCTTCTTTCTAAAATGCGAAAAGTTGTTTTAAAGAACTCCAGAAAGGTGCTTGAAAAGAAGACACTTAAAAAAACTGATGATGTCATAGATCCCATTCTTATCGCTCTTTGTCAATATTCAATTTTATATTTGCAACATAATGTAATTCTTCCTCTTCCCAAACTTTTTATCATGTCAAGAATCAGATGCTCTTGTTTGGTAAAATCACTCAACCTTTAGACCTAGTAAGATTTTATTCATCGTAGAGACCAAGCAATCACGAAAATACTGGTAAGGGGTTTGAGGTTTGCATGGAAATGTGAATTTCATATTCCATTCTGGTCTATCAGTTACCTATCATTGAAGTATAAATTCAATGCAATTGTCAGTTTCAAAAACAGGACCAGAATGGAACATGAAATTATCGTTCTAATAAACAACCCCTTACAAGCATTTCCTAATTTCTTGGTAGACTCAATACAAAGTACCAATTACAACAACTACACAATTTGTATAATTGAATTGAAGGTGCTATCGTTTTTATGCTCCTGCGCAACCACGTATCTCCGCTGCAGTGATTGTAAAAAAGAAATGGAGTGAAACATTGGGACGAATGGATTGAGTCTAATTTCTGGGTCTAATTTTTGCATCTACGTTAGCACTTAACTGATAAATTAACATTTCAGTTTTCAATATTACCCGCATACTATTTACTCCACAGCCCTGCAAACGGGTAAAAGATTTTTCTGACTCACCAAGTACGCCACCTGAATAAATTACTGAAAAATTAACGTTCCAAAACATGATTTTCGTTCAAAATTATGAACATGTTAGCACTATGGCCTGATTAGAATTTCTCGTAAAAAGTATGTATTTCTTATGAATGGGAGGAGTAATTTCTTGATGAATTAATGAATCTGACACCACTTAGCCTAAAATCTTGAGAAAATCATGAAATCTAATTCCTACCACCTGTAATCATTCGTAATAAGAAATTCAGAATTTCATTTTCAGAGCAATTTCCTATTGAGAATTCTACGTTACTTGAATAAAGTTAATTCCGGCCTTGTCCAAAGCGGCAGGAACCACTTTCCTGCATCCAATTTCACGGAACTTTGTTTCCATAGAACAACATTATCTGTACAGGCGGATTCTTCAGGATCACCCACAACGAAGAAGCCTTCCTGCTGTATTTCCTTCCTTGCCTGGACTACTTAAACGATTGACGATAAGACAACGAGTTAAGTTTTCCAATTGTATTTGGAGAGTTACTACACAAACGTGATATCCATTAAATTTGCAGGAATGTTGAAGTATTGCAGTAACCAAATTAGCTGGCTTTGAATAACTACGGAAAAAAACTGCAGGGTTTGCTTTCTTGGCTTGCAAATTTCAAACTTAAATTCACGTTGCTAACTCCATCAGAAGAGGCTCCAAAGAGTGTATGACAAGTACAGAATTACATACAGGCTCGAAGATTCTTTGAAAGGCATTTTTGGCTTGTCAACTAGAAGCATTTCACAATTTTCAGGAACTATTCGAAACTGCTTCTCATCTGTTGGCGGACGGGCAGGTGAAGAGCCCTCTCAGGTGTGGAAGGCCTCATCTATATGCAGCCTCTTTCGATAGACAAAGGAAGGAGGTGACAGGGAAAATTTTGTAATTTCAACAAGCGTCAACAGAGGCCAGTGTTGTGATCTAATGCATCACAGATTCACAGTGTGAGACTGCAAATTTTAACATTCATTCTCCAATGGGAAGAAGAAAACGAACAGAACTTAGCTTCAGACGCCACAAAGACCTCCCCTTATCATACATATCCTAATGCGCAATACATTTCACATATTTCTTGCTTGACATGGTAAATTCATAATTCATTCTACGCGGGAGTTATTTCCGCTCAAGCAAATTTGTTAATAAGGAAATTTTACGCTTTCTGATAACATGGAAAATTTGACGTTTGAAGACAACCATCATCATGAGGACCATGAATATGATGAACATGATGTCTCACCACAGCAGTTGATCATGTATGGGTCGATCCGCATTGCACTAGCCTCTATTGGACTCATCGCTAATGTGATCCAAATGTTATTTTGCATCAATAGGAAACAATACCGCACAAAGTTTGATATTTCTGTGATCAGCTTGAGTGTTGCCGATACAATATCTTCTGTGACTCTTGCGCTGAAGGGTCTCGTTGAAATTTTTGATGCAGTGCAGTTTTGGGACATGGTGAATGCAACCTTAAGTTTTTCCATCATCTGCTCGATTGCCCATACGATATTCATTGCAGTACAGAGACTTTTAGCAGTGATTTTCCCATTGAAAATCCGGCAGATATTCAGAAAAGGTCGGTTTCACGCTCTGCTCGCATTCATGTGGATAACCTGTGGTGCTTTTGGAATCATTGTTCATTTCGTTATAGTGCATGATCTCGACCTCATATCGAGGATCATACTCGTATCTGGCACAACACTGATTGTACTGTACACTGGCATCGCGTACGTGGCATCCCGAAGGGATACACGCCTGCAGAATGCGTCGCAGGTTCACAACAACAGCAGAAATACCACAATCTTCTTACACTCTTTTCTTGTTACCTTAAGTTTTGTGGGATGCTTCTTTCCCTTAGCTGTTAGCAATCTGTTTATGAACTTGGGTGTCAGTGCAACAGTCACAATCGATTCCCTGCTGACCTTAAACCCATTTATTGATAGCACGGTATACTTTTACGTAATGTATTTCCAGAGGAGGCGAAGATCAACCAGCGCCTTAGCAAAATACAGTAACGGCATTGTTAACGTTAGTTACGTGACAGGAGAAACAGAACAGGCCGATCAAACAGTCATCGAAGCTGAGGAAAAAATGGCAAAACCGTACATCATAGGACAAAAGGGACTTTAAGCAACCAGGACTGCAACGCCAGCCAGAACGTCGTCTTGTATGATACAACCGAGTTACCTTCCCACAAGTTACCTTCACATGTTCTTCAACAAGCCAAGATAAAGTCTCCTTCTTCAACTAAACACTTTTGACTCACCCGGTATTCCCGGCATTCTACCATTCAGCTGCAAAATACCAGTAAAAAACCAGTCAGTACAAAAATACCCTGCTATTCATGTGGTGACTGCACTTTAGCAGACCAGCGCTCGCTTCATGTCAGATCATTTAGAAACGTATTCAACGAAATGCTCCTCTAATCCTATCCAACCTTACTTTACTCTAACTAGCCCAATACGCCCCTACTGTACCCTAACCCTAACTTAACCTGCAGAAACCCTTGTTCAAAACTCAACCCTGACCTTCACCCTTGCCCCACGACACAAGACTTGCCGGTACAGTAGTTTGGTCCATTAAAGTGCAGACTAGCCCTGTTCATCGCTATCGGAGCTGTCTGAGTAAGCTATCAAACTACTTAGTGATTTAGGTTGTGCTGTCGTCCATTTTACGGTATTCGTGTCTAAATCAATTTTAACAACATCTTGTTCACCTTTGACAGCTTCATCAGGAACATTGTCTCTAGGTTTCTTCGCCTCTGTAACTTCTGTTTTCTCTGTACTGCTCAGCCTGTAGAGATGAAGCGAGACCAAGTTAGTGGATAACGCAAAAGAGAGGATTTAGTCTGTCGGTCCGACAGTCAGTATGGGTCAAAGAGTCTGTCAACCAGCCAGCCAGTCAGTCAGAGGATCAGTTGCTCAGTGAGTCAGCTATGAATTACTTAGAACACAACTTTACTTACAAACAATCCCGGGGGTATAGTGGATGTGTCCCAAACAATTCTGTCGATGTTTTGTAAATAAAACACGATTAGATAAGATATTCTTAAGATTTTTCACAATCTGTAATTTAGCAAACATCTTACTAAGCTTAAAAGAACTACGAATTTTGGGATGACGGGGACGTGCCACCCAACATTTTAGAGGAAGACCCATAATTAGCGATTTTCGGTAGGTTTTAGTACCCACTTTTAAGGATAAAAGCTTGTTCAACTTTCCAGAAATCGAGTTTCATTTCACTTTAAAGGCACACTGATGGAAGATAAAGTTAACACAAAACAATGTTCAGATCTAAGACGAAGAAAATCTAACAATGAGAATAAAAATCTTGAAAAGTTTTCGCTACAGTTCAAAAGCTATCCGCTTCTAGTGGAACAGTTACATTTTGAGACCTATATTTAGGAATTTTTGAGGCCCAAAACCCATCCTTATTGGGGGCACGCCCCATGGGGAGCACTCAGCACATGCACAAAAGGGGAGGTAAGTCCGATATTTTTGGGTCAGAATATTACCAAAAGTGATATTTTTTGGGTCCAAATAAGACTAAAACTATCTTCATGATATTTTTGATACCAAACATCGTTTAACTGATATTTTTGGGTTCGTTAGAGGTAATGCTGACTTTTGTTTGCATTGTTTCAGGATATTTTATGTTCGCGTACGGATTTTTAAATATAAAATGAGCTGATATTTTTCGGCTGCAATCATGCTGAAATGATATTTTTAGGTTGCCTGAACATTCCTTGGACTGCCCCCCCCCCGTATGCGTATGTGCTGAGTGTCCCCCTGGGGGGGCACGCACCCGTTATTCTACATATGAAAGTTACCACCCCAGACAAACAAGATATAGTGGATGTATCCCAAACAAATCAGTCGATGTTCTGACATTAAGAATGATAATAAACTTAAAAAAATTACTGTGTACGCTAGGACTACTCATTCATATTCAAGGACGTACTGTATATTGGTATATTAGATATGTGCTCATCCTCTAAAATCAGTGGCATAGAACTAGAACTCCCAAACGAATTGTTGGTAACTTGAACGAGTAAAACAAACAGTTTCGTCTTCAAAAATATCAGAAAGTCTTAACAACTGCACATAAGAGACTTTCTAAGATTAAAAGAGCAACAGGAATCGATAATCTGCATTAAATAACAGGATGTCGACAGAGCAGAAACTGCGCACGCATGGGCCAAAGCTCGTAGCTTTGAGCCCCTTTAGCTCCCTGCAACAGATCCCAAAATAAGGTAACACTTGATATATTCTTCCTAGTGCCTTGAACACTCGATTTATCATTTCAAAAAGCTTATCTATTCAAACACTTCCTTATCTTGGTTGATGACGTTATTTTACGCTCTGCTCTGTCTGGCGCTCCCTGATCCAGGATGTCCAAAAAAGCACCTTTTGAGCGACCATTATGAAGGAGCTATGAAACCAATTTTGCTGCTTTTCACATCCATGAAAATATGAGTCTTTAACTTAGAAATAGGGACCAAGTTTGAGTAAATCTGACAAGTCGTTCATGATATACTGTATGGAGGATGAAAGTAAAAATTTAATGGTTGCCTCAAAACCAGAGGATTCGAGATTCCCCATCAATGTTAAAATCAAACAAAGTGAGAAAAATGAGCATAGCCCAGTTTTTCAGCCTACCACAAGTGAATCGGGTTAGTCATAGATTAGGTCTTATGAAAACTAATAAGGAAAAACATATCTAGGGTTGCTAAAAAAAATGGCTATGTGCAGGAAAAGTTCTGAAGGCCAATGCGTCAGTCAGTTATTTTACTTCTCAAAAGTAATAAAACTTCTTTTAGAACAAATAATAATGCTTTCCGAGAGCATTTTTGTACATATTCTTGAGCTTTTTGGTGATTTATTACTCCAAAATGTGCTTCATAACATAACTCAAGTACGGAGATAAAATCCTCTGATTTGAGGCAGCAAGTAATTTTGACTTTCATGCTCAATAAATCATAAGCTATTTGTCACATTTACTAACTCTGGGGACCAAACGCTAAGTTGAAGCCTCTTCCATTCATAAATATGTGAAGCAGGAAAATTCGAGCCCTAGCACCCGTTCAAACGGCGCACATATTTTTGGGACATCCTGTAGATGCCGGGAGAAAATCAATTTTTTTCAAATTGTTATTTTTCAAGTCTTACCTTTTTCTTATTATCACACCAGTCATTTTCGGTTTTGTTGATGTTTTCGTTGGTTTCACTTCCTTTTTTAGTTGATTTGTTTGTTTAGCTTTAGGAATACTTTCTTCATTCTCGGTAAGCATTTTATCTACTGCAGCATAAAGGCACTCACTGTCAAGGCTTCAAATACTAATAATTGAAACAAAACTGAGGGGGATTTGTGTTTCAAATCATGATGCAGGCCTTACTGGGAATATTTTGGTAGGGGAGTGGCAAATCGCACTCCTAGTCTATTTCAGGTGTGTGATGGAGTGCAGTTGCAAATCAACATTAAAAATATGTCGACTGGAGTTTTACTTGATCAGTTTTACTAATTCAAAGTTATTCCTACCTTTTATTGTTGAAAGAAAAGTGTTTGATTGTTCAAAACATTGATTCATCAGAGTTCACAATTTCAAGTAAACTGTTATTGTGGATAATGGAGATAAAAAGAGCACAAAACACTCTGCTTTCCATATCAAGCAGGAATAGATGTTTTAATCTCCTTTAAATAAAGCGCTTGATAAGACATACGGGGTGAGCCAGAAAAAAGTTCCCACTTTTGAAAATTCATAACACCAAGACTACTTCACGGATTTGAATCATTCAAATTCTAGTTAAAAGTCAAAAGATCAAAGTATTTTTGTGATTTTTCTCGCTGTCCTACCAGCACTAGAAGTATTGGTAAATTCAACCTTATAAAAATTTAATGGATGCAAAATGACGGAAAAAGGGCCTAAAACATTGATCAAATTGAGAAAGGAACTGGTCTCTCAAGAACAAACAGTAGGTCAAAGAAATAACTCTTCAATCTAAGTTATATTACATCCTGCAGGATTATCTTTTGTAAACAATTTAATGATAACTATCAAATCATTAAGGATTTTGGATTTAGTACTTCCTGATTGACTTATTGTTACAGAGGAATACAAGATTTTAATCCTTGTTTGGAAAGATAAGGCGTGTGATCTGTTGCACTCCTTGGAACCAGAAGGTGTGCGCCAAGGCGTGCGAGAGCGATCGCACGCCATTCCCAGTAAGGCCTGATTTGTAATGTGAAACATGGCAGACTTCAAAATTCAGAAGCAGATTGCAAATGTGGGCACAAACAAAAGAAATACTTTGCAATTACATCAATTGGTAAGCACCAGCCTGTTCCATGCAGCAAAATATTTGGCAACGAAATTTGGAAAAATCAACTTCTAAAAATTTTACTTAGAAATTTTACACCCCAAGCAATTGTCGCCATCAAATCCCATACAAATTCTGAAATTCATTATCACCATAAAATCGAAATTGCAGACTCTAGGAATATGAAAATATGCAATAAGACTAAGCTTGGGGTGCTGAATCCAAATCCATGGTCAGAAATTTCATATGAAGAAATTTTCAAAATTTCCAAAACCAGGCCGTTCGTTGAAAAAGTTTATTGCCTTGCACAATACACTTCAAGGTCAAATTGCATTGCTGTTATTATCTCTTCTCAAATCAAAATACCTTGTATCCATCATTGATTTCATTATAACTTATGACTTGTACCAATTCTTCACATTTTTGAGGTGCATCACTGGACTGCTGTGGGCATGCATCTGCAAACAAACAAAGTTACTGTACCTTTCCCAGTTGATGCACGCAGTTCACAGACCAGCCAGTACAGGAATGCTTGCAGCAAGCTGCTTGACAGCTGGCCACAAACATGGTTACCCTTTGATTACATGACCTGGTGACCTGTGGATTACAGTAGCCATCTTTTCCAGTCATTTTAGAAGCATAAGACCATGAAAGGATATTCTATAACTTTGTATCTCAGAGTCATCTTCATTGAATCTTTTACCATGAAATTCAGCTTGCTGCCCAGAAACATATGTTAAAAAACTTGCATCTTCTTCATCAAGTCCTTTGTATATCATGTTTTCTGAATGGAGATGCAAGAATATGTATAAATATATACAGTGCAGTAGTACTGTACTTACGTATGTACAGTGTAAAGGTAAGCAGTGGCTTCCTACAGTACAATTAATTACAGTTTACAGTACAGTACAATAAAGTGCAGTAGAATACAGTAAAATACAGATCAATGCAATACAGTGCAGTGCAATACGGTACAGTAAATTACAGTTGATGCCAGACCGTTACAAATTTGAAGCATGATTTAAAGAATTTTGTAAACAATAGGGCTTCGGCTTGAAAGATGATGATCAAGATCAAACCTCAGCATCATGATCTTTTAAATGCAAACTACACTTAAGATGCTGTATCTTGAAGCACAGATATGCAAACTGAGCTCCCCCAAGGAAACCCTAAGTCCTTAGTTACTATGATGATAAAAATATATACAAGCTATTATAATGAATATAAAAAATAGATACAGTACAATACTTTAAGGTTAAAAACGCAGTAATAAAAACACCCAGATAGCATTAAAGGGTCAAGCTGACCTTATTTCCATAATGGTCCCCTTAGAGGTGCTGGTATAACGGGAAAAAAATGAATAAATAAATAAATAATAAAATAAAATAAATGAATAAATAAAATACTGTGGTTGTTATCAGTACAAAAACACAGTTTGGTTGATGGAAACATGGTTGGGAGAGATGAGGAAGGGTCTTAGTAGAAAACGTATATGTCATCTTCCTCTACGAAACTGTTCTCTTAAATAACAGACCACTGAGAGGCTTTTGAGCTGATTATCTAATGTATTTCAGAACAGCTTGTGTTCACATAATTCAAGGTTTAAAATGCAGCCTGGCATAATTAAAGGTAGTACAAACTGAATTTTAGCTGTTCTTCAAATTCTTCTTGTTTCTTGTCCTTTTGCTCTTTTAACCTTTCATAAAGTGTTCTTCCATCATGTACATAGTCTTCCTCTTTATCTACAAGGGAAACAATATACTGTAGCATGTAGATAGAAAATAACATACAGTATTGCCAGCCATACATAAATTCCAGGAAATGCCACAATCATGAAAAATTAGAATGTAACGTTGTATACCATGAAAAAAAGAGAGGAAATAGTCTTGAGATCAACAAAGCATTTGAGAATTTTCATTTCATACTCCTTAAAGTGAATGATGTGAGAAATATAGCGCTTTTCTAAAATAGGACAAAGAGTTGCTTTCTTTTGACATGAGCTGGATTAGCAAATAGAATAGGCTATTTATAAACCTATGCGATCTCATCTATTAACTCAGGTTATTCATTTTAATCAGATCCTCTTTGCCACTGGGGCATTTCAGTTTCAGCCCACTTTCAGGCTACTGGCTATTGTTGTGACTAAGACCAAACCATTGTGAAACTATCTTCAGAATCAGGACAAAGGTCACAATTTCTTGTTGGAGTGAGAGAGATTCTTTTTGTGGTACAAGGGAGGAAAAGTCTACATTGCAACCACTCGCACTTCTCGTTCTGCACAAAACATATGAAAGCTCAAAAACACGAATGGCAAATTTTACTAGTCATTTTAGTCATCATCCATCGATTACTCTTTTCTTCTCTTACCAATTTTTCGACCCTCCTGTCTTGCAAGTTCCCATTCTTCTTCTCGTTTCTTTTTAATTTCTTCTACCTCTGCCTCTGTAACAAATCTTTTCTCAATGACAGATTTCTCTTTCTCCTTCTTGAAACTCATTTCTGAATGTTTTCACCTTCACATCTCTAAAGCAGGATGTAAAATTTTTACAACATTCAAAACAAAGCAGCCTATTCGATTCGCCTCGTTTTGAGATTAAAATTAGAGCTACCGGCTGTCCGTCGATGTATCAGGTACGAAATGTAACACAGGTACATGCACATAGCGCTACAATTTCGTACCAGGTACGAATTGTCGAACTAAGTACCAAGTGTCCATAATGTCGAACTGAGAACCTGGGAGACTTCCTACAGCACGTAGGCTGTTGAAGCTGCGTGAGTAGTGTTTGATGTCATGTGAATGAACTGGATACTGTGTACAGTATGCAGGGGAAGAGGGAGGGTGTGTATAATGTGGAGACATTGAAGAGTGTGATGGAGTACGTTGTGTCGGAATGTGTAGAGCGTGGAGAGTGTTGAGATAGTAGAGCTGTAGAGCATGGCGTGGATACTGTGTAGGGTGTCGACAGTGAGGAGTGTGTGGATGATGTGGAGACAGTGGAGATTGTGTAGCGGGTGGAGTCATGGAGATGTTGCCAGCCGTGTAGAGCGTGGCTAATGTGTAGAGCGTGGAGAGTGTGGAGATAGTGGAGGTGTAGAGCATGGCGTGGATACTGTGTAGGGTGTGGACAGTGAGGAGTGTGTAGATAATGTGGAGACGGTGGAGACAGTGGAGATTGTGTAGTGGGTGGAGTCATGGAGATGTTGCCAGCCGTGTAGAGAGTGGCTAATGTGTAGAGCGTGGAGGGTGTGGAGATAGTGGAGGTGTAGACCATGGCGTGGATTCTGCGTAGACAGTGGATAGCAAGGAGTATGTGGATGATGTAGAGACGGTGGAGAAAGTGGAGATTGTGTAGCGGGTGGAGTCATGGAGATGTTGCCAGCCGTGTAGAGAGTGGCTAATGCGTAGAGCGTGGAGAGTGTGGAGACAGTGGAGGTGTAGAGCATGGCGTGGATACTGTGTAGGGTGTGGACAGTGACGAAGGTGTGGATGATGTGGAGACGGTGGAGACTGTCGAGATTGTGTAGCGGATGGAGTCATGGAGATGTTGCCAGCCGTGTAGAGTGTGGAGATAGTGGAGGTGTAGAGCATGGCGTGGATACTGTGTAGGGTGTGGACAGTGAGGAGTGTGTGGATGATGTGGAGACAGTGGAGATTGTGGAGATTGTGTAGCGGGTGGAGTCATGGAGATGTTGCCAGCTGTGTGGAGATAGTGGAGATGTAGAGCATGGCGTGGATACGGTGTAAGGTGCGGATAGTGAGAAGTGTGTGGATGATGTGGAGACGGTGGAGAAAGTGGAAGCTGTGTAGCGTCGCGAGTCGTGGAGATGTTGGCAGCCGTGGAGGGAGTGGCTAATGTGTAGAGCGTGGAGAGTGTGGAGATAGTGGAGGTGTAGAGCATGGCGTGGAAAGTGTGTAGGGTGTGGACAGTGAGAAGTATGTGGATGATGTGGAGACGGTGGAGACAGTGGAGATTGTGTAGCGGGTGGAGTCATGGAGATGTTGCCATCCGTGTAGAGAGTGGCTAATGTGTGTAGAGCGTGGAGAGTGTGGAGATAGTGGAGGTGTAGAGCATGGCGTGGATACTGTGTAGGGTGTGGACAGTGAGGAGTGTGTGGATGATGTGGAGACGGTGGAGACAGTGGAGATTGTGTAGCGGGTCGAGTCATGGAGATGTTGCCAGCCGTATAGAGAGTGGCTAATGTGTGTAGAGCGTGGAGAGTGTGGAGATAGTGGAGGTGTAGAGCATGGTGTGGATACTGTGTAGGGTGTGGACAGTGAGGAGTGTGTGGATGATGTGGAGACGGTGGAGACAGTGGAGATTGTGCAGCGGGTCGAGTCATGGAGATGTTGCCAGCCGTGTAGAGTGTGGCTAATGTGTAGAGCGTGGAGAGTGTGGAGATAGTGGAGGTGAAGAGCCTGGCGTGGAAAGTGTGTAGGGCGTGGACAGTGAGGAGTTGGTTGATGATGTGGAGGCAGTGGAGACAGTGGAGATGTTTAGCGGGTAGAGTCATGGAGATGCTGCCAGCCGTTGAGGAAGTGGCTAATGTGTAGAGCGTGGAGAGTGTGGACATAGTGGAGTGAAGAGCATGGAGTGGATAATGTGTAGCGTGTGGACAGTGAGGAGCATGTAAATGATGTGGAGACAGTGGAGATTGTGTAGCGGATTGAGTTGTGGAGTGGCTAGTGGGTACAACGTGGAGAGTGTGGAAATAGTGGAATGTATGGAGCATTGAATGGATACTGTGTAGAGCGTGGACAATGAGTAGTGTGTGTAAAATGTGGAGACTGTGGAGACGGTGGAGAGTGTTTAGAGGGTAGAGTTGTGGAAACATTGAGGTGGAGAGTGTGGAGAGTGTGGAGATAGTGGAGTGTATACAGCGTGGAGTGGATGCGTTGTAGAGTGTGGACAATATGGAGTTTATCAAGACTGCAGAGACTGTGGGGAGTATTTGGTTTATAATTGTTGTCCATGTGGTGACAGTGTGGGAGGAGTTTATAGTGGAGAATGTTGAGATTTTGAAAGGTGTTCAGCATAAAGTAAATACTATTTATAGCGTATGTTTTATTTTCAGTCCAAAATATTTAAAGAGCGTAGCCCTTTAGCAATGATGATTTTCAAGGGGTTCTCCAATACAAAACTTACAATAACATGAGCAGCACGATTTTGCGATTTTGTAATCTTTGCAGTGTGTTGATCTCAGTCGAACCACAGCAACCCCAGACTGAACAGCAGTAGCAAAAGTGCGGCTCCGCAATACCTGTGCACATGGTCTGAGAGTTTATACTGGCAGGAAGGATTTAGCATGCTTTAGCAAGCCAGATACTCTTGAGGCTATGGACGAAACTTTCCCAATGTGTTCCTTCTAATCCAAGGAATTGTCTGTCTGCACATCAAGATATTCAGTTTTTTGCACAGCTTCAAGCTCACTGTCTCGAATTTTTAGCTTCAAAGATTCGCTTTTATCTCTCATAACTTTATTCTTTGACTTTATGGAAATAAGCATGGCATGAGTGTTCATGACATCAAGTGAAAGCTTGTTGCCTTTCAGCCTTTTTTCAATCAGTGTAAGGTCATCGTTGATGGCCTTATTCAGCTGAGTGATATGTCTCGACTGATGGCAAATGCTCGTGTCATCAGCATACATGGATACATTTGAATTTCGGTCAGCTAGTGGGAGGTCATTGATGTAAATGAGGAATTAAAGAGGTCCAAAAGGCATGACCCTTGTGGTACACCAGCATTTATTCCCTCGATTGACGAGTCTAAATCATAAGCCCTTGAAAATTGTTTCCGGTTGGAAAAGTAAGATTTGTAACCAAGCTGCTGAATACCATAGTCCTGGGGGGGGGGAGTAACATAACATGTTGAGGGTACGGGTATGTGCCACCCATATGGGTGGGTTTTGGGTCTGAAATTCTCTAAAAAGGGTCCCTTATTCGGCAAATTTTCCTTAAACATGGGTTGGTTTTCCAGAAATTGGCAAAAAATTGCAAAAATGGGTAGTTTCCCGCCAAAATTCATCATAAAGGTGGGTATGACGGCAACTGTCGGTAATTAGAGGAGGGTAGCTTTCTGAAAACCGAGCGGCAGATCCCCGTCCATCCGCAAGTCATGTAACCCCCCCCCCCCCGGGACCATAGTACTCTAGCTCTTTGCAAAGAATGTCATGTTCATACGTGTCAAATACCATTTTCAGGTCGATAAACGTCAGTCTCACTAGCTCTCCGATATCCAATCCTGTACCATTCATCAGTGTTTTTGGCAAACATGTCTCTGTAGAATGAAGGCGAAAAAGCCCAGACTGGTCAGGGGAAAAGTAACCATTATCGTCCATGTGTTGGTAAATTTGGTTGGCAACGAGTGTTTCAAAGAGCCTTGAGGTGACCGGTAAAACATTTAAGGGGGCTTTCAGTACTGAATTTAGTCCCTATAGTGTTAGTATTCAGTACCAAATATACCTTCTTTTATGGATTTTAGTTGCAACATACTGTTCTGCTGGTTTTCGAGATATTTTGACAAGTGTCTGATTACCATCGCCTTCTGATTTCCACTGCCAACCCCCTACAGTAAGATACCTGCATTTAAAGACAAATGACGGAGATATAAGGCAACTTAAATCAAGGGGCCTGGGCAATCTAAATATAGTCTATTGTATTCCATTGTATTTGATGATCTGGAGAGATTATCAAAAACATTGGACAAATGATGGCAGGCGCCTATCTTTTGTTCTATTTTTAAACTAAACACTATTTATCCGTCGTTTGTCTTTAAAATGTTCTTTCTTCCTAGTGAGTTGATTCATCCTGTAGAAAATCATTTTGTCAATGCCATATCGTGGAAAAATGATTCGCTTTTGTCAAATAGACGTCTTAGCTATTTTTAAAAGAGCCTGGAGCAAGCAATGCTTTTATAAATCATCACTATACATTTGCAAATTGTATAAATGTATAATAGCAAAATACGTAGAAATTTAGTTCGATCCAGACTCTTTGTAGAAGATCAAACAGGGTTAAAACGGAGATTCATTAATGAACGGTTTTCAATGGAAATTCAGATTCTTTCGTATGACTGGAGAGTCTTATAATTGTTTGTTTACTTGTTTTTGATAAGTTCCTGGGGCTGTTATTCAGCCTTTTTGCGCACATCTTCTATACTAAAAATGGCTGGAAAAACACAATGGACAAAGAACCATGCTAGTAGCGCCCGGCGGTAACTTTAATGGGCGGGTGACGGGGGTGTGCCATTTGACGTCTGAAATCACACCTTAAAATTTCATAATTTTTCCAGCAAACGATACCCCCAAAATTTACAGGCCATTGAAAATATCTATCCTAAAATTGTGGCAACAATCCAAAATTTTAACCAAGTAAGGGAAGTTTGGTCAAAATCAATACCCTAAAGAGTTGTTTTTCTAAAATGGCACCCAAAAAGTTATGACTACTTGTGATTTTGCCAAAAATGATACCCCAAAATTTATTTTCTGCTCGAAAAAAGGCACCCCAAAAAATAGCACATCCCGTACCAGCGTATATGGTAGTTACCCCCCGCCCCCGGGTAGTTGAGCTATCAATCGCCAGATGAAAGAAAACATTTTTTTAAAGTTTTTAGACAAGTTTTGTACCATGAGGACTTGTCCTGTGATTGCAAGATGTAGAAAATACAATACTTCAAAAGAGTATGGGTACTTGACTTGTACTGGATAAAACTAACTTAAAAATCTTAATCAAGGATTTTAGGCCTCTTAAGCCTGGTTTAAATCGCAAGGTATTGCAAAGTGTGGCAAGTGTCGCAGAGTGTCTCAGAATTTTGGTTCTGCAACGCTTTGCGACGAATGGAAACTGCTGTACTAAAATGCTGCGACTAAAATTACTGAAGAAAAAAAACATATTCCAAGAGAGCTCAAGTGTTCTTTTCATTTGACGAGAGAGCTATTCACCACGGAAAGTGTGTAGCGCCCTGCCTTCCTTCTACAACGGAAGAACACCTTCAGCAGCACAGCATGAGACAACAAGTACACAGTATTGAAAATGGAGGGGCTAAAAGTCAGAAAGTAGACTGAATAATCTAGATAAGAGAAAGGAAAAGTCTTTGATAGTATATTCAGTTCACTATTGACATCTTTGAAAGGGAATGAAAGCATATAAAAATGGCTGAGGCATATAGTTGGGGACATATTCAGCATAAGTTCCAAATCTTTAAAAGGTGGGTGTAAAATTCAATGACCTATGTCCTTGAACTGAATGGCTTCAAAGAAACTGTAGCTATTCTGCCATAATTCTGCCGTTGGATTTTTCTCAAATCTTCAATTATTTCAGAACTAGAATGTTTTTCTTCTTTTACAGGAATTCAAAAAAAATTTCTATAAAAATACTTGAAACTGTCGTAATTTCTAAATTGTTTGACGTAACATGAAATAACTTTAAGGTAGGAGTCTGGTCGAAAATCCAACTTTCTCATTATGATAGATAAAAGCAAGAAACTTGGGGTACTAGGGTAAATTGACATGCTGATTTAAAAAATGTAACAATAATCTTAATCGGATTAACTGTTGCCATGGAAACCGTGGATGACTGCATTTCTAGTGCCTTTGCATTTTCAAATCACCACTTTTTATTTTGAGCTTCAATTTAGAAGTACTATATGTCAAATTGATGCTTTTGAGTTGCTGAGTGCAAGTATCTCCTTTGTTTTTGCATAGATGGTATATTTTACATTTTATCAATGAAAATTCAGAGATAAACATTTTTTCAACAAATTTTCAATTCTTGACTGGTCAACTCTCTTTTCACATACATTAAAGCCAAATGAAACATAGATACTTGCACACAGCAGGGTCTGCTGATCAAAATGAGCTATAGCATGACTTTGTAGCTGTAGCAATAAAAAAGGGGTGTGCTGAAAACTTTGCAGCAGTATGCGAAAAACATACTTTTGAGAAAATTGCTGTTAAAGTTTACAATAATGATTTCACTTAGTTTTGGAGCCAATTTGGGATTATTTCTAGATTTATTTCAGGAATAAGACTTTTCTCACAAAAACTCTGATGATTATGCAATGATATTAAGTTTTTGTCATTTTTACATTACCAAAATGACAAACGCCGTCCATAACGATCAACAACCACACACAGGCGCTCGCAAGTAGTGCATTTGCCCCTCTCTCAGTCCTATATAGTTCTTCATAGGAAATTATGTCCTTGCTTACTTTGTGCATATAATTTCCCCAGTTGTCTGAATGATCAACTGTAAACTCTGTCTCGATGTTTAGTCTTTGTTCCCTTTATAAATACTGTCCCTGGGGAGCAAAATAGGTCTCTTGAAAGGTGTGGTGAAAACAGTCATCATGGCTCCTTCCATGTCCTCCAATTCACTTTCTCACAAATTTCCACATGAGATCAGAATAGAGACAAATGTAATCTCCTCGAAATAAAGTATGGTGCATTTTGTACCTGCTCACCAAACTGTCTCTCTCTGGGAAAACCCCTTTTTCAATAAATCAATTTCTGTTTCAGCTTACTTCCTGACATCAAGTTGACATCACAACACCAACCACTGCTACACAAACCTGTTTCCATCAGTTCTAAAAATTTTGCATAACATCAATATAATTTTATTTCCTGCAACTCCTTGGCATGTTGATAATTCTTCATCACTGCTGCACAGCCCAAATACAATTATTCCAGGGAAAAACAAGCAAAAATAATAATTCTGTTTAGTTGCTACTTTTATTAGGCTGAAATCTCTTGACCTTCCTTTTTAACGAAAGTGGATTGTGCACAGCTCTTCTTTGGCAAAATGACAACTTCCAAATAGGTTCCGAACTCACTGTTAGCTATGTTTGCACTTCCCCGTTCCTTGATTCAACAGGCCTCTTTGATCTTTCGCCATCTTTGTTGTGGAGTTAGGCCCAATGTTACTGCAATCTTGTCCGTGAAGTAATTTGGAGTCTTCCTGTCCGAAAGTCTAATTCCTTCTGCTTGAGTGTTTCTCCTTTAATTCCTGCAAATAGTAATGCTTTCGGTTTCAGACTTTTAACTTGAATTAAGCTGTTTGTATCCAAAAAACGTTCTTCAATGTTCGTCTTCCTGCCGCAGCTTCCATCTTGAGCAACAGCTGACGATGACTGACTCACGTGACCTCCGGAGGCCAATCAAAAGCGCAAGCTTGGCCTAGCGACCAATCACAATCAAGATAAACATTCAGTTGCTAAGAAGCCTTTGCTAAGTTGCTATTCCAAGACTGGATTTTATGAAAGAATGGTTCGACCCACAACAAAGGTGAAGCCATATTTGCAGAGAGCACAAAAAGAGCTATCGAACAGTGTCTGGGGTCAACAAGAAACGCAAAGGCGATCGTCCTGAAGAGTCGCAAAAAAGCATGAAAATACCCAAAATTTTCTCAAAAACAGCACGACCTGTCCCTAAAAAAACTCAAAATTTACTGTTTTTCTCAACTCAGTTCAATATTCTGTGATTAAAATGTTGCAGTTCAATAATTTTCCTTTCGAATGAGGTAAAGATGTAAAAAGTGAAAATTTGAAGTCAGATCGCAAAATTTCGACCAGACTCCTACCTTAAAGAAAAACATGGTTTTTTATGTCTAGAACATGGCATCAAGCTACGGTCTGTGACTTTTGTGGTTTATGATTTAGAAATTTGATGATGCCACACCCGCAAAGGAGCGGAAATATAAGATACGCTGCAGTATCGCAAAATATTCAAAATTTCTGAAAAGTGCAACGGTAGAATTCTGGATAGCTACCTGAAGTTTCTTTGAAGCCGTTCGAGTAGGTGAAATGAAATGAGTCATAGAATTTTACACCCATCTTTTTTCGTCAATTTCAAGATTTGAAGCTTATATGCTGTCATATTCTAGCCTATCAGATAACGGTATACCCTGTTGACGTAGAACAGTTACCTAAATACTGCGTGCGGACCTTTAAATCGGACGCTTTCTGTCCCGTTGCTGACTGATCTCACTATGGGTTGAGTAGCTAAATTCGTCATTATTTCACAAATTATGGTGAGTTTTATTTTCACGGAAGATTTCCAGCAAAAATAAAGGGTTGGGTTTAGCTCAAGTTTAGGTTTGTACAACTCAGTTATAAGGATTTGCAAATTCTTTGTATGAATAGTAACAGCACCGCCCTAGGATGAAGTTTGTCATGACAAGAAATCATCCAAAACATTGAAAGCAGTGTTTTGAATTCAACATACTACTAAAACTTATCCATAGTAATTATAAAATCCCATCAAATCCTAACCGCCAGTAAATATGAAGAAAAATTGATATCAGTGAAAAATGGCGTTTGAAAGAAATCAAGAAACTTAAGTTTCACGTGATGATTCGAGTCTTCTTCAAAGCAGAACTTTCCAGTAGCATTTCCAAGCATTTTGTAAGAGATTTGAGACCAACAGAATCAAATCATAAACAAAAGCCACTCCATGCTCTTCGCCCTCCACTATCTCCCTCCACACTTTCCACGCTCTACACATTAGCCACTCCCTCCAGGGCTTGCACCATCTCCACCACTCTTTACCCGCTACACAGTCTCCACTGTCTCCACCATTTCCACATCATCCACACACTTCTCACTATCCACACCCTGAACAATATCCACGCCATTTCATTTCATTTCATTTCATTTCAAATTATTTATCCACGGTTACCCGGTCAATCCAAGAAGACTTCTTTTCAAGGGGCCGTGCTTAAAATCTAAAAAAAAGAAAATTTTATTTATCATTAAAAAACTCCTATCCTAATTACAATGATACATAAATAAATAAATGAATTAGAAGAAACAGCAAAATAAATCATTTCTTACAGCGTCTTTAAATGCTTTGAGAGAGGATGCCTGCTTGACTTCCCAATCTAAGTGGTTCCAGACACCAGTACCACGATATGAGAACGCTCGTTGACCATTGCACGTTTTCATTAGAGGGACCTGGAGATCAGTTGCCGTGTTTCTCAAATTTTTCCTTCTGCATGCCGAGTTTTTCGTAAAAATTTCTGACAGATAGTCTGGAGCAAGGTCATTTATTGATTTATAAACCATGCAAGCTGTCTCGACTTTTATCATATCCGCTACCGTAGGCCAATTTAGAGTTTTTATCAAGGCACTAGCAGAAGAATCATAACGACTGTTGGTCACAATTCTAGCTGCACGGTTTTGAAGTTTTTGCAGCTCCTGCAGCCTAGTCCCCCCACATGCCCCCCCAGACTGAACAGCAGTAGCGGAGGTGCGGTTCAACGATACCACGATACATTTTACAGAGAGTGTCCTGTGGCAGTAACTTCTTGGCATATTTAAGGAATCCAATGGCACGAGAGACCTTAGATCGTACAAAATGGATATGTTCGTCCCAAGCCAGATGTCTATCAATCTGCACCCCTAAGTATTTGACGTTATCTACCATTTCAACTTCGGAGCCACCAATAGAAAACGAGGGAGATTCCACTGGTTTTGTCGACATCTTCGTAAGGTTGGGACGAGATCCAATAACCATCGCCTTGGAGCCATTTCCGTAAAGAATCAAGTTCTTTGTTCAGCGTCATATTCAGATCGTCGACACTTTTTGCAGTAAAGGAGATCTTAGTATCAATTTTTTTATTCATATTAAATAACTACAATCTTCTACTATACTACCCCTGATTGCTTTACTACACTACGGGGACGACACCATGAGGAGCGAAAGACAATGACTACCCCATGGCCAATACATAAAAACGCACAATATAACGTAAAGATAGAAAGAAATATAACTAAACCACCAATTACGAATACAAAGTTAACCGACAAAAAGTAGGTGCTTCTGAATTGGAATTTGCAGCTACGGAATGTTTAAAAGCTTTCTGAAGCATGAATGAATTTGAGGGTTGCCTGAAGTAAGTTCTTATTGGTGTCAATGGTTAGCCGCTCGTCACCATACAAAATGAATTTGAGTAAGACTTCATTTGAAAGAGACGAAATACCATAAGGGAGCAATATTGCATTCATACTATTGAGAAGATCAGATCTAGGTCCGTTATACGAATGCCCGGGGGGGGGTACATGACTTGCGGATGGGCGGGGGTCTGCCGCCCGGTTCTCAGAAAGGTACCCTCTTCTAATTACCGAAACTTGCTGTCATACCCACTTTTATGATGAATTTTGGCAGGAAACGACCCATTTTTGGCCATTTTTCGCTATTCTCTGGATAACCCACCCATGTTTATGGAAAATCTGCCGAAAAAGGGACCCTTGTTTAGAGAATTTCGGCCCAATAACCCACCAATATGGGCGGCACATGCCCGCACCCTCAACATGTTATGTACCCCCCCGGGTACGAATGACAAAGCAGCAGGAAATGTTCCGTGTCCTCTACCCCATCATTTACTGGACACAAAGGGTTGACTGTATCTCTAAAGTTATGCCTAAATTTATGAAATTTCAGTTTGCTCAGTCCTACCCGTAACTGAGTGAGAATAGCTAGACTCAGTGAGGGTGATAATCTAATTTCTGGGTCAAGTTTGCTCCATTCAGAGAGACAGTCAGGATAAAAGCTTGCCTTGAATCTTGTCGTTCTTGCCCTTATCTGCCCAACTACATCTGGATTACGAGAAGAGTACATTGCTTGTGGCAATTGTGGAATGGGGTATCTTGTGTAGTCAGGGGTTATATCGTTGACAATCTTGCAAAAAAGAACAAGGCGTCTACTCCAATGTCGTAGACTTAGGGATTTCCAACCAAGTTCCTCGTAGAGTTTCTCACGAGATGTTCCTTTCCATGCTCCAGTCACTGCCAGTGCAGCAGAATATTGAACTGATTTAAGCTTTTCCATATGATTATTCAACGAGGTATCTTGACTGAAGTCACATTTTTTGGGTGGTATGTGGTAGATGACATTACTGTAATCTAAATGTGGCCGCACATGCAGTTTATACAATTCGGTTAAAGTATTGCGGGGCAAATACTTTGAAAGAAGCTTTATCATTCCTATCCCTCGTCTACATTTTAGTATAATTGACTGAATGTGAGTGGCAAAGGACAATTTAGAATCAAGTATGATGCCAAGATGTTTATGTTCATTCATTTTAATGACTGGGATGTCATTGAATAGAACTGGTGGATGATTGGCTGAAATTTTCTTTCTTGAAAAAGTCACTTCAACTGCTTGTCTTGTTGGATCGGGATTAAACAACATGCGCCAATTATGTGCCCAACTTTTGATGATATCAAGATCGTGATTCATATCTGAAGCAGCCTGATCAGGATTATGAACGGTGAAGAGTGAGGTATCATCAGCAAAGAGTTTCACATTACACTTGCGATTATCCGTCAAGTCGTTGATGTACGCAAGGAAGAAAAGTGGGCCTAAGATGGAGCCTTGCGGGACACCAGCAGTAACTGAGCCCCATGCCGATACTTTACCATTCAAAACTGTGCGTTGTTTACGGTTTGCAAGGAAGTCTTTGATGAGTGAAAGTAAGTTTCCTGAAACACCACAACGATGAAGTTTATAGATCAGATCTTCATGCCAAACCCTGTGGCATGCTTTGGATACGTCAAGATAGACGGATCGAACATCTAGGGGTGGATTGCAGTCAAAGGCAGTAAAAATTGTGTGAAAAATTGACAGTAGTGCTGGTATCATCAGCATACATGGTCACCTGGCAGCTCTCCAGACAAAACGGAAGATCATTGATATAGACTACCGGGTGAGCCAGAAAAAAGTTCCCACTTTTGAAAATTCAATAACACCAACGCTACTTCACAGATTTGAATCATTCAAATTCTAGTTAGAAGCCGAAAGATCAAAGTATTTTTGTGATTTTTCTCGCTGCCTACCAGCACTACAAATATAGGTAAATTCAACTTTACAAAAATTTCATGGTTGATTGATTACTGAAAAATGGCCAAAAACATCGATCAATTCATAAATGACCTCTCGCACAGAATAATGAAGGAAATGCAACTTCTCATGGGTGAGAGATATCCTCTAGGCGTTAATTTCCTTGGCATTGAAAATCTTTCGTATTTGTTTGAAAATTGATGTCTTATAACTCTTGAGGGAGGTAAAACGCCCATGGCCTATTGTTCGATTTGAATAGAATCCTTAAGATTTGATCAATGTTTTAGGCCCTTTTTCCGTGATTTTGCAACCATGAAATTTTCATAAAGTTGAATTTACCAATATTTGTAGTGCTGGTAGGACAGCGAAAAAAATCACAAAAATACTGTGATCTTTCGACTTTTAACTACAATTTGTATGATTCAAATCCGTGTAGTAGTCTTGGTGTTATGAATTTTCAAAAGTGGGAACTTTTTTCTGGCTCACCCGGTATAAAAAGAAGGGGTCCAAGACAAGATCCCTGAGGTACACCACAATATATTTCTTCCATTCGTGAAGAAACTCCATTGACCTTGCATAACTGCCGTCTGCCTTGGAGATATGACGTAAACCAGGCAAGCTCGTTACCAGAAACTCCTTATTTCTGCATCTTTTTCAGCAGGATATCATGATCAACAGCAGTATCAAATGCTTTTTTAGGTCTATAAACACCAATGTAGTGTATTTCCCCGTAACCATATTTTTATACCAGTCGTTGGTGCAGGACAGACGACTTGTTACTACAGAGTAAAGGCGTCTAAAACCGGACTGTTTGGGAAACAAGTGTTTGTTTGTGTCCAGGTACTTATAGAGTTGGTTGAAGATCAGTTTTTCAAAAATTCTCGAAAGTACAGGGAGAACAGATATAGGCCTGTAGTTAGACCGATCATCAGTTTGTGAACTTTTGAAAATAGGGGCAACCCTAGCAATTTTCCAAGAATCTGGAAAAACTCCTGTCGCAATCGATAGATTAAATATATCACAAAGGGAGGAAGAAATAACTAGAAAATCGATCTTCAAAAAGTGATTGGCTATGCAGTCAGTGCTAAACCCATCGACGTCTTGAATTTAGGTTTGAAAACCGATTGAAGCCATGCTCTACACCTCAACATCTCCACACTCTCCACGCTCTACACATTAGCCACTCCGACTACAGCTTACACCAACTCCACAACTCTAACCACTACACAGTCTCCACTGTCTCCACCGTTTCCACATCATCCATACACTTCTCACTATAAATCCAAACCCTACACAATTTCCACGCCATTCTCTGCACCTCCACATCTCCACACTCTCAACGCTCTACACATTAGCTACTCCGACCACAGCTTGCACCATCTCCACAACTCTACCCGCGACACAGTCTCCACTGTCTCCACATCATCCACACATTTCTGGCTGGCAGCATCTCCACGACTCCACCCGATACACAGTCTCCACTGTCTCTACCGTTTCCACATCATCCACACACTCCTCATTGTCCACACCATACACGATATCCAAGCCATGCTCTGCACCTCCACTATCTCCACACTCTCCACGCTCTACACATTACCCACTCTCTACACGGCTGGCAACATCTCCACGACTCAACCCGCTAAACAGTCTCCACTGTCTCCACCGTCTCCACATCATCCACACACTCCTCACTGTCCACACCCTACACAGTATCCGCGCCTTGCTCTACACCTCCACTGCATCCACACTCTCCACGCTCTACAAATTCGGTACTCTCTACACGGCTGGCAACATCTCCATGACTCCACCCGCTACACAGTCTCCACTGTCTCCACCGTCTCCACATCATCCACACACTGCTCACTGTCCACGCCCTACACGGTATCCACGCCATGCTCTACACCTCCACTATCTCCACATTCTCCACGCTCTACACATTAGCCACTCTCTACACGGCTGGCAACATCTCCATGACCCAATCCACTACACAATCTCCACTGTCTCCACCGTCTCCACATCATCCACACACTCCTCACTTTCCACACCCTACACAGTATCCACGCCATGCTCTACACCTCCACTATCTCCACACTCTCCACGCTCTACACTCATTAGCCATGCTCTACACGGCTGGCAACATCTCCATGACTCAACCCGCTGCACAATCTCCACTGTCTCCACCGTCTCCACATCATCCACACAATCCTCACTTTCCACACCCTACACAGTATCCACGCCATGCTCTACACCTCCACTATCTCCACACTCTCCACGCTCTACACATAAGCCACACTCTACACGGTTGGCAACATCTCAATGACTCCACCCGCTACACAATCTCCACCGTCTCCACATCATCCACACCCTCGTCTCTATTCACACCCTACACAGTATCCACGCCATGCTCTACACCTCCACTATCTCCACACTCTCCACGCTCTACACATTAGCCACACTCTACACGGCTGGCAACATCTCCATGACTCCATCCGCTACACAATCTCCACAGTCTCCACCGTCTCCACATCATCCACACCGTCGTCACTGTCCACACCCTACGCAGTATCCACGCCATGCTCTACACCTCCACTATCTCCACACTCTCCACGCTCTACACATTAGCCACTCTCTACACGGCTGGCAACATCTCCATGACTCCATCCGCTACACAATCTCCACTGTTTCCACATCATCCACACACTCCTCACTTTCCACACCCTACACAGTATCCACGCCATGCTCTACACCTCCACTATCTCCACACTCTCCACGCTCTACACTCATTAGCCATGCTCTACACGGCTGGCAACATCTCCATGACTCAACCCGCTGCACAATCTCCACTGTCTCCACCGTCTCCATATCATCCACACACTCCTCACTGTCCACACCCTACACAGTATCCACGCCATGCTCTACACCTCCACTGTCTCCACACTACCCACGCTCTACACATTCGGACACAACGGACTCCTTCACGCTCTTCAATGTCTCCACATTATACACACCCTCCCGTTTCCCATGCATACTGTGCACAGTATCCAGTTCATCCACATGGTATCAAACACAATCAAACACTACTCACACAGCTTCAACAGCCTACGTACTTAGACAAACAGTTTCCCAGGTATCTCGTTCGTCATTATGGGCACTCTGTACTTAGTGCGATACTTGGTACCTGGTACGAAATTGTAGCGCTATGTGCATGTACCTGTGTTACATTTCGTACCTGATACATCGACGGACAGCCGAGCTACCATTTCTGATTGACCTCGTAATCATTTGACTACCATTTTGAGAATGTCTCGCTTCCTTCTTGCAGCCATCCGTCAATCAACCGTAAAAACTTGTTGCCCATTCTCTTGCCGTGAGTTGCCACGAGTTCACCAGCGTTCAGCGAGAGAGAGAGCAGTTCAACTTGTCCCGTACCTTGCAGCAGTCCTATGAACACGCAAGCTACGGAAGGCGAACACAGAGAAGTATAGGGCAGCGCAATAGCTAGTTAGGTTTTCACAGTTAGCAGTAATTTCTTTGCAAAACAAAGGTTTAGCTCAAAGTGCACCAGGCCTGTCTACAAGACATCACACTTGTCCCCTGTGCTAAAGTACAACTGGTCACGCGATAAGTAGGCTTGGAAATTTGAAACAAAAGTCATGGGTGAGAATGAAGAAGTCCCCCAGGAAGTCCTTCCTCTAACATGGGATAAAGTTCCTGAATCTAAAAAGGAAATCCGTGAGAAGATTTGGGAATACATTGAGAGTAACAACCTTGCAAATTTCCCCAGGCCAGTAACTGATCGCATACCCAATTTCAAGGGAGCAGATGAAGCTTCTCAAAAAGCCACTGAATTCAAGGTTTTTGAATCTGCAAAAACTGTGAAAGTCAACCCAGACAAGCCACAGGAGGGTATCAGATATCGTACAATGGTGAAAGAGAAGGAACTCTTGGTTCCCACTCCCCGTCTGAAGTCAGGCCTTTTCAACAGAATTGAACCCCCAGACCAGGATGAAGAAACTTTGAGGAAATGTTCAACGCAACAAGGTGTAAAGCTGCACAGAAAACCAATCAGCCTAGAAGACAATGTCAAAATTGATGTCATCTATTCTGGAAGCGTTGCAGTTTCAAAGAAAGGTAAAGAATGAATGGGCAAGATTACCTAAATCGTAAACCCTTGTTATGTACCCAGTAAATGGTACGCATTTTTGGAACATGAAAATCAAAAGTAGAAATGAATGAAAAGAAACTCTACTTACTCATTTAAAGTTTCCGCAATGCATGCCTTGATAGGTTTTGAAAAGCCAATAAATTTCGTAATGAAAATCATGGCCAGGTGAATTCTGCAGAAGTCGCGGAAAACGCGGAAACTATTGTTTTCTCGTAAACAATAGCTTCCGCGAAATTCACGTTAGCCAAGGTGAATTCCGTGGAAAATCAATATCGCAGAAAGCTTTGTATCAAAGCTTACTCGTATTAGTCTGCATATTCCTAGGGGCATTTCACTTTTTCAAAAAGCTAACGACGTTCATCTGAACAAATTGATTTTTGCGGATTTTTAATGGATATTTCTCGAAACAAGAAGTCCTTTTCCGAAGGTCTACGAAAGTTTTTGGGAGTGAAATGCCCCTTGGCGTATTCCAGAGCATAATGAATTTGAAATTATGTATAAGTTAGCCTCTCCATCTTCACTTCGTTTAAATATCGGTACAGGTATCCACGTGCCGTGCCAAAATGGGTGATTTTTATTTTTCACAGGGCCAATTAAAGCAGGTTTCCATTACTCTGAATTGTTTCTCTGTATAAATACGTTTAAAATGAAATGAAAAAATGAAATAGACTTCGCCATTGTTCATCGTCATGGATTAACATCTAGGCCTGGGCCTAAGTCGGTATGGACAGTAAAACAAGCAACGCAGTGGCAAAAGTTAATCTTTCTTTGGAAGTTAAGGTGATTTCCATTGAACTGATCATCGCAATCTCACCGAGACATATGATAAACTTGATATTTGCATATTTATTGACTTCAGTTTGCTGGCTTTGACCGAGGGGCCCAAACAGTCTCGTACACCTTTCGCAAAAACCTTTCTGTTTTCAAGAAAAAGCAATTAAAAATCCATGATCTTTTTGTGCTAAAAAATCTTGTGCGCTTTTCGATAAGGCGAAATGACCCTTGATGTTGAAATTTCAACTCAAAGCCAATATTTTCCGTCAAATTGCCTTTCCGCGGAATTCACTTCGGCCTTACATCCAAAGTGAATTCCGCGGAAAATCTATTTCGCGGAAGCCATTGTTTACGAGAAAACAATATTTTCCGCAGTTTCCGCGACTTTCGCGGAATTCACCTGGCCGGTTTCCCATGTAAAGCTATCAAAGTGAGACCCATTGGAAAGAGCGCACATGAGCAAAAGAAAGAATCGAAATCTGACGCCTGTGAATTGTGGGCAGAGAGAGAGAATTCTAAAGAGAGCACTTTAAAATGCTAAACACTTTTAGAAACTAATTTTGTACCAAATAGAAAAAGTTAGAAAGAATAATTTGGTAAAAAGAAGACCCTGTTTAGTGCAGAAATGTGCAAAAATCAGTAAATTTTCCATTGATAGCCCAGTTCTGAGCTGCACAAGCCCAGAACTGCTGCAACAAGCAGCTGGAGAAATTGATTTTGCACTAAAACTCAACCTAAGTGTTCCAAGATGTGCTTGAATGGTCTTGGCACATTTTTATTTTGACAAAATGGTTCCATTCACAAAGCATTTTTCAGAACTATATACTGTATAAACACTAATTTACTTCCTTTCAATCCAACTCTGCCCATGCCCATGTACTGTACAGTATTTCAATAGGACTGAGTATATTTTTTGTAAACAATTTGAATTATGCACCAAAGCAGTTTGCAACAGTTTGTTTGGAGCTTTCTATAAACATCAAAATTTTCCAAAGAGAACCTCTAAACTGTAGAAATTAAATCCAACAGGCAAGAGAGCATACTCAATGCAAACTAATTGGAAAGTTGGTGCATGTTTCCTTTAGTGAAATTCCTATCATTACCATCGGGGCAGCGTGGAGGTCAACAAAATTTCTTTCACAAATGCCCAGGGACAGGGCAAATTTTGTAGACAGTAGAATTAGTTAGAAGAGACTATATCGTGATTAATTTAAGACGACGCACCACTTTCAATCTTGGTGCAAGGAACAATGCAGACCCAAGAATGCACCCATTATCTGTATTCCCAGGGATGTGTTTGTCACGCTACAGTTTGTGGTGTTTTTGTGTATATAATACTAGATGCATTTGAAAAAGAAAACATTATTCATAGGTTACCGGCTTGGCAAAGGAGAAGGATATGCAGATTTGGAATATGCCATGATGAGGAACATGGGAGCAGTAGATGAAAATACTGTCATCATTACAGTGGTACATGATTGCCAAATTCTTGATATACCTGATGACTTAATGCAAGATCATGATTTTGATGTAAGCTATGTTTTCATTGATTGTTTTTGTTTTGGAGATCGTTTATGGCTCATGACCATTTCAGTCCCGGGGGGTACTTGACTAGGGAAGTGACGGGGGTGTGTGGCAAACCGCTCAACACCCTGTACCCTGTCGCATAAGAAATTGCCCAAAAGTATACCCTGTCGCATAAAAATTTTGCCAAAATCCATTGTTTGAGAAATCTAAAAGGTGTCCTTCCACATGATACCCTGTCGCATAATTTTCTTATGAATTGCAATACCCTGTCGCATAATTTTATCAGAAAAGGACACCCTGTCGCATAATTTTTACCGTAAAAGGACACCCTGTTGAGCGGCACATCCCATCAAGTCAAGTATGGGAGTACCCCCCCCCCGGGATTTCAGTGTACAGTAAGTGCTAACCATGCAAAGCTATGCGTGTTATAATGTACTCTAAGTCAATTTTTCATGTGTCAAATTATTTGTCCGGTCATTCTCTTTCCAAATTCCATGATAAACGCTTACATGCACTGTATCATACCTCAATGTACACCTTGATGTATGTATACAGTATAGTGCACCTTTGAATGGCTTTGGAAATTTAAAGTTTTGGGAAATTGAAGATCAATGTCTTTGTAGAATATTGCCTCAAAGTTTGAACAAATACAGTATGACTTTGGCCTACAGTATGATTTTCTCAATTTTCGGCCCAACGTCTATTTTGTCATATTTTAAGACGGTATCTTGGGAAATCCTTCCACCACTTTCAATAGCTGATGACACCATCTATAAATGTGCACCCATAGAATTTCCAAAGAAGTGTAGAAACCAAGGAAATTTTGATCTGACATGAGAACAATAGCCCTGTCAAAATAGTTACACAAGTGAAATGGTCAAATTTTGCCAACCTCAACAGGCTAGAAGTCTTTGGGTCCCAAGGAGGTACAGTCCTGTAATTTTTTGTGGATTGCTACACCTTAGAGAAAGTGCTTCTATGTAGGTGAAATGAGGACTACAAGGGGGTCAAATAGCAGCATCCACAAACACGAGGTATCATGATAACATACTGTATGTTTTCCTAGACAGATTTTTCAGTAATGATGCTATTTTTCATGTTTTTCGTTCAAAACAAATCCTTATATGTATAATGAAATGATTGTTTGCCAAATAGAGATAACTGTTCATTTCATGCCCATATTCTACCAATGTGATGCTTATCAATTTCCCAAAACCTTAAATTTCCAGAAACATTCATGGTGCACTACACCAAGATGTAGAAAGAGGACAGTCTGATTTTCGCATATATATTTCAACTTGAATTTCCATCTTGTGAAAAAAGCAAACATTTTCAAGAATTGCCAAAAATGCACAATTGATCATAAAACCGGGACTATCTGAGATATCGTGCTTAAATTGTTTTCTGTGATTCTCAGATGCATGGTTAACATTATAGAAGGACTTTTGAAAACATAGCCTGGCATGTTTCTGTTATGATTATTTGCAATGAATCATAGAGTAGTCTCAGTCAGTCTAACACAAAAGCACAAAGTTTAGTTTACTTTTTACAGGTAATGTTGTTTTCATAGCTGTCCAAACTGCTAAACGTTCGGAAAGAACCAGATAAAGATTTATTCCATCTGTAATTGCACAAAGCAAGGCTGTACTTGTTATTAAATGGGTGACCAACACGTTTTCTTTTGACTAGTTTTTACTGTATAAGCCACAATGAACAGTTCACATCATGTGCAAAAGAATTAAATGATATGTTACCTAAATCTATTTTTGGGTTTTTCCGCCATCTTCAACTTCTTTGTTTACTAGTGAATCAGAACAAATTTCCATGCTTTGCTCTATCTCAACGGTATGCTTCTGAGTGGCTTTCTTTTTGGTGCTGCACAACTGCAAAGGAGTGAGCCAGTCAGAAACAGCTCTTGTGGGACAACATGAAGCAGAGCACCGGAATTTTTTCAGGGTTAAAGAGTAGCAAAAACAACACAAGAAGATGGAATGAAATAGTGGCCCAATAGCTTATGTATGCATTTTTGCTGTGATTCCGTGATGTTTCAAGTCCCCACTCTGCAAAATCATATGCATGGAGAGCAAAGCAAGGGACTTAGGGATTTTAAGCGACCAAGACGGCAATGTTAGCCAGAATATTGGCTTGTCTTATACAAACCAAGTATAGTTTACCATACTTTACATCCATGTGTCGTTAACAAGGGAAGATTTTGTAATACAATAGCATCAGTTGCTTTAGTTGAAATCTCAGTTTAAAGCCATTAGTGACCTGAAACTATTAGAAATTTGGTGTCCTGAAACTATTAGAAATAGATGCATTAAAATCGAAAACTCTCAGACCGAAGACTTTTGGCAAAAAAACTTCGCAAAAAAAACTTTCGGACGCTTTTTCGGGAATTTCGGACAAAAAACTTTCGGACAAATACGACATTAAAAAGCAAGCACGATACCAAAAAGATGTTAAAACTGATTGTGACTCTATTATAAATATCAACTTACAGAAGGTACATGGTGATCATCACATCTACAAGGACACTTCAATGTATTTTTTGCTAGATTGAACAATCGTTAAACGAGCTGTAAGCAAAAATTTTAAAGTGTTGCTATGCATGAACTATTTTCAAGAAACGCTTCAAGGAACCAAACTTTCAGATAGAATATTCAAGAAACTTAAGCGCTACTGGTAAAACATTGATTAATTAAAATTTTATGGTACGCTTCTTTGTTCTTTTCTAGTTTCAATGAATTTAAAACTTTCGGACATCATCAGAGTTCAGACAAATAAACTTTCGGACAGAATTTTGTCCGAAAGTTTGATCGTCCGAAAGTTTTCGATTTTAATGAATGAAATATGTGTAATTTCATCTTTTTACTCGTAAGGCATGCTATTCTTTATGAATAAGCAAGTTTATTTATGTTAGATATAAAGTGTTTGTTTATTTATGTTAGGTTGACATTATTGTGACACCAACTCAAGTCATCCATTGTGAAGGTGGAAGACCAAAGCCTACTGGTATCATCTGGTCCGAGGTGACACGTCACATGCTGAGAAAACTGCCAATACTGAGAACCCTTTATAAGAAGGAGAAAGAGGCAGGTAAAGAGATTAATCTAAAGCATGTTCCAAGGACGCAAAGACCGAAGAAAGTTAGAGAGGAGGCTGAGGGAACCAATGAAGGGGAAGATGAAGAGGCACCTGAAAGAGAAAATAGGGGAAGGGAGAGAAGACGTGGTGGCCGAAGAGGCAGAGGAAGGGGTGGGAGAAGAGGAAGAGGTGGCAGGCCTAGACGTAGACAACAGTCAGAACGCTCTGGTGATGACTCAAAAGAAAATCTGGACCCCAACACAGGTATATACGACATATTTCTCCCAGCTTGAAACGTTGGCATCAAGAAAGAAGCATTGTTTGATTGCAGGCTGCAACTAGCTTTCAAAATTCCCAATCTTTCTGTCGAAAAGAGGTAAATTATAAAAAGCTGATCACCTGAGATCATTTTACACTACACTTTTTGTCTGCAAGAAACTAGTTTACAAGAAACTAATCTGTGCTAAAATTTTCGAAAATGTGAGGAGCAAATTGCACCAACTGATTTCGAAAGGAGCTAACAAACTCTTTGATGCTAATTTTCAAAGATGTGATTGCAACGATGTCGTTGAATCCTTATTCTTGAGCAAAATTAACTCAAAATCTAAAGTTTTGAACGTAAAGAGATACTGTTTCTTCTCAGCTGATCTTTTATGTATCAAGAGGTATGCTCACAGTAGAACTGTCAGCTGAGTCAAGTCTCGTATAAGAGGTGTTTACTTAGGAAAGGACAACAAACAAAAACGTACAATATACTGGAAAGATACAGCAAGCAATAGGTGCTGATTGAATTTATGAGATGTTATTTATCATGCAAAGGCTTAAAATCGTGAGAAAAGCTATTGCATCTTCTTTGAATTGAATGGCTTTAAAGGAGTCTTATTACTGTACACTGTAATTCTACTACCTTTGCCATTTGCTTGTTTTCAAACCTTGGTATTTTGGGTAATTCGCACAAAGAGCTTGTGGACAAAGTCTGGTCCAAACTTTTCAGTTGGGATGTTAATGTACATCATGATCCATCCTTTCACCAACAGATGGCGATGAGGGTGATGATAACAAGGAAGATTCGAGCCCTCGATCTGGAAGCCGTGGAAGAGGCCGAGGCCGTGGAAGAGGTAGATACAGAGGACGGGGTCGTGGTCGTGGAGGCCGTGGTAGGTACAGGTATGACAGTGACAGAAGATCATACTCAGGCAAGAGAGAGCTGGACCCTGCTGTCTACGTTGGAGGCATAGGAGAAGAGGTAAGAGTGAGTGCTTTCAAAAGCGTGGTTAGAGATAGGGGTGTCAGCCCTATCCAGGTTCTGTGGAGAGGTAGAAAAGGCTATGCGTTTCTGGTTTTCAAGGATCTAGAGACAGCTGAAGCTGCAGCAAGAGAGCTCGATGGCCTAAAGTTTGAAGATTGTGATCTTACTGTGAAGCTTTCCAATAAGTTCATCCAAGAGGAACAAGAGCAAGAACAGTAAGTTTTAGCAAAATTTTAACGCAAGGAATTAAATCTTGTTGTTGTTGTCGTTGTAATCCTTGTGAGAGCAGCAACCTTGGTTTGGCTGCACGTGCCACGATTTAATGAAATGTAATGATTTGGTAAAGCTTTTTAACACGTTATGCTCTTATGTAAAATGGTTAGCTTGAGTTTCAACAACGAGTATTAGTAAGAGACAATAGGCGCTGCTCTGTCTCTCATGGCCAAGAAATTGCACGGTAGATCAACGCAACTAAGCCAAAAAGCCGAGGAGGTTCTCGAAATTTGCAGACAAAACATCGTCCATTGAGCGGTTTTTGTCAACAAAGCGTTAACGTAATCCCTCATGCATCGAATGTGCTTTTACTGACAAATATCTGAATCTTTGCTCTTAAGGATCAGTCATTAGAAATCCCGGGTAGGGGACCAGAAGACATTTTTTATTGATGATGAAATTTCTTCATAGCCCCTCCATTTCGTTACTAAAGTTTTCAAGGACCCCTGGTCTCTTAGCTGTAAGTTTTAGTGGCCCCCCTTTGTATTAAATTTGATGACAAATCTTGAAAGCAACATATCATATTTTCTGATACCAATGACCCAAAAAGAACAGAACTTCTTTCAAGAGAAAAAAGTGGTTCCCGAAGATTCATGAAAATATTCATTAACGATACCGTGGGGGGGGGGGGGATGCAAGGCTTTACAAGATCATAGAAGGAAGAAGTTTTCGTTTCAGATATCAGAGATCGGCTTCGTCGTTTTCATGGCCCCCTACTTTTTAGAGTTAAGATTTTTAGAGGAGGCCCCCTTCACAGCCCAAAACTTTTGGCGACCCCTCTAAATATCTTCAAGCCCCCTACCCGGCATTATTTATGACAGGTCCCTTAAGGGGGTTTCATATCAAATGAGTACCTGGTCTACCTAGGTATCAGAGACTTCGAAGATTGCATAAATAATAGTACGTTGTTCGATTTTCCATCTCTCTGAACGTTGTTCGATTTTCCACCTCTTTGAACCATAATTATCGGATAAACCATCAGTAAATTTTCTGTTCGAGCACCCCCTCCGCTAATTGGTACCATGTACCTGTTATGTAATTAATCTGAAAGATAGGTCTCAGACCTGAAATCTAATCTAGGATGAACTACATTACTTTGCTCATCGTTAAATGTCTTTCCTTGTTTTGCTTGTCATTAAATATCTTCCAATGATATTACAGCGAAGTTTCTCCCATCAAATTGTGTGCAGAAATTTTTCGTTTTGCATATGGTCCTTCTGAAAAGTGGGATCGATTTTGTTTTGAAATTCTCTAATATCGAAATGATGTTGAACAATCTCTCATTTTCAGAAGGCAGTCTTTCATTTCTGATTGCGGTTAAGGTTGTCAGAGACGAAAATTTGGCTGCCTTTTTAAGCCAAAGTCAGTTTCTCCAGAAATGTGTAGGTCTCCTCTTTGGCTGATGCCTCTTCCCGCCTGTAGCATTTTGGACCATCTCTCCTCCAATGCTGGCTTCTCGGGCCAGCTAGCTGGTGTCAGCCTTCTCTCTGGCAGTCCGCCCAAAGGAAGTTTCTACCTCGAAACAACTGGAGCTTAGATGTGATTCTGTTCAGTATCGAACAGTTGTGTTTTTGTCAGTTGATATCGAAAGTCGATTACCAACGTTTTGAACTTCTCTCAACTTTTTTGCTTTCAGTGGGCTATATTGGAGGAACTTTACCTTTGATCGACACTGTGCTGTCTCTTTAAGCTGAATAAATTAAAAACTAGAATAATTATGCAAATTCTCGACGTTTGGCCCACTCTGTGTTATTGTAATGTGCCCCCTTGCTGTTTTTAAAAGAGTGAAATACAAATTTGATTTTAGTTTGAATGCTTTTATGTGCGTAAAGAGTGCCGCAAAAGCTCTATTATTTAGCCACCTTTCTTTTAAGCCCCTTCTCTAATGAGTAGGGCTTTAAAACTGTATTCGCATTTTCTTATTCATCCCCGATATATCGCTTAAAGGGTCTGTTTCATCCAGCATCCCTTGCACTTGTCGTCTCTTGGATTGCCTTTGTTGTCGCCATTTTCATGTGCTATGAAAAATGGTGACAAACAAAGGCCAACCAAGAGACGACACGTACAAGGAATGCTGGATGAAACAGACCTTTTAACACTGCCCCACTTCCTTTCTCTCCTTTTTTCCTTTTCTTGTTCCCTTCCATCCTTCTTACTTCTTGGAAAATGATCAATTCAGCCACTTTCCTGATAGCGCCGCCGCCACGCTGCCTCGTTTTCTCGAGCCCTGCCAACAAGGCTCACATAGCAAATTGATTCTGTATGGGGTAAAAGAAGTAAAAAGTTTTGATTTATGTCCTTGTTCTTTTACTTTGTAAATAGACCCAATTTTCTAATGATTCCTCTCTGTTTTAGCCCCCCCCCCCTGGCCCCCTTCTAGAGTCTTCGAAATTGATATATTCCCCTCTACTGGGGGGCTTAATAGAGCTTTTACGGTAACGCCCATATGTTCAGTGTTGTATTTTAAACGATTTATTCTGTCGTGGAAATTTTAGTTCTATTAGTAAAGTTGAATTAAACTGTATGTCATACCTCGCAAATTTAGTTGTATTTCAACTTAGTACTATGCCTGGTGCACTATCACGTTAGCAAGATTAATGACTTTTTCAGTATATTTTTATATAACCTAATGCTTGGGTTTCCAATTTTACGAAATTTATACTTCATGCGGAGTTTACTTCAGTTAGCTACTGTGTCTTTTTTGGTCGCCTTGCCTGATTTCAATTGTTCCGAGAAATCTTGATCAAGAAATCTTATCATTACACATATTCGTTTTTACGGGTTTTTTATAAGAAAAAGACTTAAGAAACTCCAGTACTGGGAAAATGTAAGTTAAGAAACTATTTTTTTTTGATAGAGGAAATCCTTAACATATCTTCACTTTATTTTTCTCTTTTTTCCTGTATCATATCCGTCGTTAGGTTAGACGTGCCCCAAGTCTATTTCATCAATCAGAAAAATAGAGCTTTTACCTATTCTGAAAAAGAATGTGGATCGAACGATGTTTCATTACATTTTGTAGAATTTTCGAATGTGCACAATTGCGATCGAAGCTCTAACGCCATTCAGTCGAACCTCGCGTGTAAAAATGCATGAAAACGTCGCTCGATCCAGGCTCTTTTGTAGAATAGCTAAAAGGTCTATTGGGAAAGGGAAAATTAGGAAAGGGAAAAGCGAAATATGTTTCGTTCAGATAGACTTATTGCAGATGATGAAATATGCTTTGGCAATTCTGTCAATAAGTCTATCTGAACGAAACATATTTCGCTTTTTCCCTTTCCTAATTTTCCCTCACCCAATTTTGCTGATTGCCGAAATAGACTTGGGGCAAAGTTCAGAAAATCTTGTTTTGAAATGTTCACTAGGTCACAGGTAGAGAACATAAAGATTGCTGTGGAACGTCTAAGAAACTTGTGATAATTTTAGGAAACTTTAAGTACTGGCCCAAATTCTTGTTTTCTATAAGAGAGAATAAATGAAATGGCCCTTGGAAGCAGACATTGTGCGCCGATATTCGAGTCTGATGAAACAAGAAAAACAAATTTTCTAACCTTGTAAAACTATCATCATGAAAAAATTCTCAGTTTTTTCATAGGTCAAAATTTTCGTGAAATTTAGGACTTAGCAACTTTGCGATTACTGTGGCTTCGTTAACATGGTTCAGAGCAGAGCTAAAACGACAAAACATTTTTCGAATTGCGACTTGTGCATTCAACCATTCAGCAGAGTGCACTCTTGAACGACGGATGCAATTCTTCCGACTGTGGGAGTAAAAAGATATGCCAAGACATCTTTATTGCATTTTTTCAATTACAATTTGAGCAACTTTTTTGAAAATGGGAATGTATCTACCCCATCGTAACCTCCTGGGGCCTCACCTGCCTCCGCAATTTGATGGAAGGTGGTGAAAATGAAGCCTATCAAATAGACTAAATAGGTCTCTTGTTCTAAAAAGGGGGACGTAGCGGGACGTTGCACAATATCAAAGTTGAAGAAAATAAGATCGAATAAAGTAAAATCGTTCGAAGGAAGAACCTTTGCTTTCATTCCCCCAGGCAACGAAAAAGCTTTCGAAAAATTCCTATTGTCCCCAAAGTCGTTCCCAGACCTCCTTTGTGAAATTGGTCTCTAAATAGTTTCTTTCAAAGAACAAAATGGCCGGATAAATACAGCAATTCGGAATATTGTCGATTAATCAGGATGTGGCGCGGTAATGGACTAAATGTACTACGAAGATTATCGTTTAATGGATGAACTATGACTTGGAACATTCCTGATTTGAATTTTATGTCGTTTCCGTAAAGCAACGACGGCCTAAAACAAGCCAGCAAGACGATGCAAATGATGCGATGTCCTAAATCAATGAAACATGATAGTGTTGTTATCAGGCTTCTCCAGGTGTCATTTGCTTACGCTCTGTTCCATGCTGTTCATCCAAATGTCGAACAGCTTTCAAAGCAAGACGACAGATTTGAATTCAAAACTTCAAGTGTTAAAAATGGCAAGTATCTTTTATTTTTGTTGGGTGCTAAAGTTTAGGCCCATCCATATTTTTGTGATTATTGTTGTCGAGGTACATTTAAAATGAACATCACTTGTGGTTGTGGACTATCATCCAATGAACAGAGAAGATGTTTTCATACAAAACTGCTAAGGCAGTCAAAGGAAGAGATGAGCAGAGAGACAACAATGTCAAAGAGTGCTATATTGTGCCTTTGCAGGAGGGTGCCCGCGCCCCGGCCAGTGGCCGGGGCATGGCCGGGGCAGGCCGGGGCTACTGGCCGGGGCATTTCCAGAACTTTTCCATTTATTTTGCCAACCCCGGCCAGCCCCGGCCATCTTCAAGTGTATTTATGATCTAATTTGCCACAGTTGCTTAATTCAGCATATCTCTGAGAGGTAAAAAGCTTACATATTCTTTAGGGCAGAAAGAATAGGGGATCTGGATCAACTGCTCCCTCCCATTGTGATCAAAGTTGGAAAATTTACCAAACAAGAAAAAGGAGGTGCCCGCACCCCGGCCAGTGGCCGGGGCTACTGGCCGGGCATTTCCAGAACTTTTCCGCTTATTTTGCCAGCCCCCGGCCAGCCCCGGCCATCTACAATTGGGCTCCAGCCATCAGAACTTTTCCATTTATTTTGACAGTCCCGGCCAGCCCCGGCCAGTGGCCGGGGCGCGGGCACCCTCCTGCCTTTGCTTTGAAAAATTTTGAAAGAAGTGTGACCACACCACACACAAATCTATTCTTTCATGCCAGACTGGATAGTTTCTACCGTGTGCGCAAGAACGTGCATGGTTTTCAACCTGAGCTGAGAAGTTGGCAATAAACAAAGGATCAATTTTTGGAATGGATCTGCATAACTATATACTAACTATATACAAGCCAAACCTGTGGGAGCTTCCTGTAATTTATTCTGACAGCCTCAAACTAAGTTGCTACTGTAAATATTGCTGACCTGATCTTCCCCAGTGGTATTCTTTTCAATGGCTGCTGCATCCTTGTCTTCTCAATTTTGTTGCAAAGTTTTGTTTAAATTGGGGTATTGGCAGGAAAAGGGAGCTTGATTAGAAAACGAAGAATAGCAACGATAATCATGTTGATATATTTCATTCCAATTTTGACAAATATTAGTATGACAAATCCATATGAGACAAGTCAATGTGACAAATTGAATTAAAGACCAGGCCATATTTATTGTTGTTGACATTTCAAAGTAAACATGCTTCATCATCATAATATCAAAATGTTATTTGTTCATCAATGATTGTTTCAAAGACAGAGGACAAATTAATTAAGGTAAACATATTTTGAAAAGTTTTCTTGAATTTGCCTGCTAGGATTAATCACCCTAACCTTTGATTTTCATTTTGGACCATTTTGATTTCCCCATTAGTGACCACTGTGCATTGCCCACACTGTTGCATAATTGCATTGGTCTTACCTGATACTGCATAAATTAAATTCCAGATAGATTGAGTGGCAAGCCACACAAGCTATATTGTCTGCAGCTGGACAGATCCTTTCCTCCTTTGGACAATGGGTCTCCATGCAGGCTAGTAGCATTCAGAATATTTGTTTGAAGTTAAAATTTATTGCTCTTCCCTTGCAGAATACATAGTGTCATTCAATGGCTATTATTCAGCAAAAGAAAGGACCAATGTGATGCATGATGCCCTTGCAAATATTTCATCTCAAAATTGGAAGGAATTGCCAAGGGAGAACCCTGCCAGTCAATACCCAAGTGATTTTAGTCTTGTTGAGGTAATGTTGCATCAAAAGCATTTTGTTTCACTTGCATTTCAAAAAAAGTAATCCAGCTACTGCAACATTCACTAATGATATTATTGCTTACAGGCCTTGTTTAACCAACATCAGACTTGAACATCAAAGAAGAGCCATCTTCGGTACTTTAATCAGGCCTGGCCATGAGCATTTTAGCAGGCGAGCAGTACATCGCTCTCCTTTGCAAAGTCAGGCGGGCGATTTTTAGTCCACCGTATACTGTCAATAAAAGTATATGAATAAGCGACAAGTGCAATATTGGTCTTTAAACACCCATGTTTACTTTATGTTTAGCGCAAAGTTTGCACCAAACGAGCCTCACCATCTTCTTAATCTCCTCAATTCTTTTTCGAAGGACAGCCCCGTTGTTTTATTTTTCTAAGGTTCTCAGCTCAACAATCAATAGCAATCGATCCTTTCTGGTTACTCGCCATGTTGAAATGATTCGGTTTTAATGTGTTGGGATTTCAATTGGGCTTCAAAATAGCAGTCTGGTGAAAAAGAAACCATTCAAAGGATTTCCTTTGCTATTGCATTTGAAAATGTTTGGTTTGTTTTTCGTGTGACTTGTCAAGTAGGTAACGAGTTTACGGAAGCGGATTATTTCCTAAGAGATTGAAGGCTGATTGATGTTGTTGTGAAGTCAAAACAAGTTCCTATCAACATTTTAGTGTCATTCCAAGAGGTGTCAAGAAATGAAAGGAAAACCAAGGCGGGCGGTTAATGTGCGAACTGACAATGAAGCGAGTGATGAATGGCTCGCCTAAATAACCCGAGGCGAGCGTGGAAGCGCGCACGGGCGATCCCCTGCCTCAAACAGCCAGGACTGTTTAATTTACCAGATGAGTCATAGGAAATGTGGGGCTTTTGACGGGCTGTAATGCCGTGTTTAGCCATCTGATCATCGTGAATTTAATTTTTCTGTTTAGCCAAAAGTTTAACTTAGATCATAAAGCTTCCCTGTTGAAATTGGTCAATGACCAATGCTATGTATTGGTTAAAAGAGACCTTCTTTATGAGACCTTGTATAGGAGTCTTCCAAACCGATTAAGTCTTTAACCAAGCCACTTCAGCGTGTTAGCCTGGCACTACACATGACATTATCAGGGGAGGATCAAATAATTAGTCTCCCTTTGGATGCCATGTTTGAAAGACAAAGGTACGCTTCTTTGTCTTGTGAAGAGATTTTTCCAACCAGTTCAACGCACTGTAAATCACAATGGGACATCCTGCTAGCTGGCAACACCATTTCATTCTCCCCATGATACCATGTGTACATACAACTTTGACCAAAGACTGATGGGGCTTGGCTAAAGATGTCATCAGTTTGCAAGACACCCATACTGCATACATACAAGGTCTTATGAAGAAAATCTTTTTTAACAAATACAGTACAACAATTGACCGATTTTGATGGGAAAGATTATGATAAAAGTTACAGTTGCTAAAGGTGATGTTGCAATCGGCCAATCACCCAACTGTTCCTCCTACTCACCCAGTAACCATTTCCATGCTTCCCAGAATATCATCTTGTAGGTTTTGATGAGGATAACAAAACTCATGTACTGCTGCCCTGTTAGAATTCTTATGGCCACGCCTGTACATCAAAAGAATATTCAAACATTTTTTTCTTCACGTTTGGATAAGATTATACTGTATACATTTCATCAGTAGTTTTCATCTAAAGTAACATTTAAGATAATACAACATGATTATTGCTACTGTGTGACTAGTTTCCACCCTCTTGTTTATTCCCCAATGCAACCCTCCCTGTCCCGGGGCCAGGAAACTAGTTACCGTAACAAAGACACTGGTTCCCAGATCCCACATAACACATTCCAAGTCTGAAAGGAATTACTGTACCGTTCCCAGAACTTCACAGCTTTTCTCAAGGATCTGTAAGAATTCATGGAGCATCTCATCAGCTCCTAGGAAATCCAAATTTTGGATGCTAGCGTAAAAATATTGTACTGTGTGCAGTTCAGTATTGGAAAGAAGATATTTTCAGGCCTTTTCGTTTGACGTGTGCGATCGCACTCGCACACGCTGGCACACGCGCAGATTCATGTACGAGTGCGTTTTGTCGCACCCGCAAAAAGATCTTTTAGTGCGGTGATCAGGCAAGAATAGAACGTGAGCTGGCCACTTTGGTATTGTCGTTGATGTGGAGATCAGCATGAATTTCGTTTCAACAAAGCTAAGTCATGAGAGGACGACGTTTCAAGGATTAATCCAGACGATAGCTGATTTTCGCAGCCGTGAACATGTAATGACCTTGCCGTTAAGTTACCACTTGAAATCATCATAAGCTGTCATTACTAATGAATAAGAAGAAACCAGACCACTTCAATAAGCAAAGACTGCTACCAAACGTTATTAATTGCATGTGGAATTGTGACAACAAATGTCCGCGTTTTATCGCAAACTAACGAGTTTGTCCATGTCTGGGGCGGAAAGTTTCTTAAAGTTTTAAGTACGGAAGTTTCGAATGCTCATTTTTCTTATTACTGAAATCTCTTGAGCTTCTACATATACTTCATTGCCAGTTGTACGAAACCATGCCTTTTCTAGACATCAATCGAGAAAATATGAGTAACGAAGTGGAACCAATATGAGGCAGCTTTTTCGAGACTACGTGTTCTTTAGCAATGATTGCCTCTGCAGGTTTCTAGCGTGGTTAGAAGCAAAGATTATAGTGAGAATTTGATGTAAAAGGCTTATCGTAAAAAACAAGGTTTGGGTGAAGAGGCAAGAAAGTAAGGGTCAAGCTACAAATTGATTAGCAAATCAATTTTTGGCAGGTTTCGCTACTGTCAGATGGAAACTCTTCGTCTCAAATTTTCGTTGTTACTGTAGAAAGCATAAATTTTCATTCATATGCTTATAGCTGGCTGGGACTGATTATACCGAGTTTTATGAAAGAGAAACCGAGCTGTTTCATTTCAGACGAAAGGGGCCTAAATTTACTTCATCGGAAACTCTCTTCGACAGAGTCAATCTCAAGGCTGGAGGCTATCTCAAGAATGCTCCTTTAATCCAGGAATGACCCTGATGATGTAATACTTAATTCCCAATTGATCTTCGCACTAAAACTAGATGTCGGAAATGTAGGTGACCTAGCTTCTTGACCTTTCCAGAAATTAAAGCAAAACAGTCTCATTGAACAATTCTTAGAAAACTTGTTCGGGATACTATCAGTGAAAGTCTTTCGGGTTTTCCCCAGAAGTACCAGACGTCGATCGAAGCGCTTTGGAGTCTGCGCAGTATCAATCTCAGGGTCATCGCCCTTCATCCTTCCTTTGTGAAATTGCGCATGCCCCAAAACGCTTCGCTCGTCCCATTGATCAGCGAGCCAATCAGAGTTAACGTCATTTCCTTTGTGATTTACAAAAGGGGGAATTCGCAGTATCCTGAACAAAAACAACAAAGCATCTTCGAGAAGCAAAGAAAGTCTCAGAAACCAAGTCAGATCATATTTGAAATCACGAAACTTTTCGGAATATACTGTGCTGTATGACCGGGAAATTTCATTTTCCTTTGCCGTGCAAAGCAGAATGAAAGATGAAGCTGGTTACAAGATAGCCCAATTGAGATCGAATGATATCAGGGTGAAAGGTGACTTTACTTACCAAAATTTCTTTGGGTTTCATGGAATTCATACTTGTGCAGAATTAAAATATCTTTATACTGACTTGTTCAATTCATGGTTAAAAAGGCCTAAATTATGATTCTATGTATACGTTGAAACAAAGTTGAAATGAAACATCCCTGACAATTTTCACACTTTTCCAGCGTGTGCGATCGCACGCGCAAAATGATCTATGAGTGCAAAATACCGCACGCGTACCATATTTCTCACGAAAAGGCCTGTTTTGTTTCCAGTTATTCCCAGAGGTGTTACTGTATATATTGAACTTCTTCAAAATTTTTGTGGATTCCTAAAATTCATAGAGTTTAAGTAATTACAAAAGAATTCAATTGTACTGTAGATGTTAACCAAAAGAGATTGCTGGCTGTTGAAGTGATTTTAAGCACATCACTGTTGGTAATATTTATCGTAAGATGTCTTATATTTATAGTTTGCCCACAATGCTCCACTTGTCATAAAGGCCCTGTATCAAAGTCCCAAGGTAAAAAACATCTCCCCACAGAAGAAAGTGACAAGAATGCTTTTGAAAACTACCCACACCGTGGATGAAAATGAAAAAGGCAACACTGATAAGCCCACCAAGCATGATTGTGAGCCAGGAACAGATGGATGTGATCTTCCAAAATGGTACCCAAGGTATGTACAGTACAGTATGCTTTTGTTAAAAAGTGAAACTTAGCTACAGTAATTTGCAAGATTCTCAAGATTTTCAAGAGTAGCAAGTTTAGAAAAAGGGCACTTTCAAAAATTTACACCAAAGATTTCTTTCTCAAGAAGAATATTTGCTGTTGAAGCTCTTTCAAGGCAAAATATTTGGCTCATATTGCCCAAAGAAATCCAAGAAATGAAAATTTATATACTTGAAATTTATCATATTGGTTCATGTGTCTTAAGAATAGGCTGGGACTACTCTGTACTGTATGCTGTATGAAGCTTGCTTGTTGAGATTAAAAGATAGGATGATTTCAAGTGTGAAACATTTTTTTATGTTGTAGGAAGCTGAAACGTTCTAGCCTGGATCAGGTGAGAAGCAATTTTTGTTACACTGCACATACTGTCTGGTATCTTTAGATACTGTATGTTATATAACCTGTATGCCAAGTGAGTCAAAAATATTACAGAATGTTTGATACTGTAAATAATTGTTCATGATAATGAAGGAACCTTATTGGCAAAATTCATGTTAAGTAGCCAATGTGCTCAATTAGAAGTGCATGGTCTTTTTACTGGAGTTGTGAAAGATTTTTCATCAGAAGGCTCCTCTGAAACTTCTAAAACATAGCTTAAGACGATGATCAAAGTTGGTCAGTTTTCCCAGCTTAAAGCTATGATAATTGCTTGTGTGCTGACACATTTCATTGTCTTGGGAGGCGCTAAAATTCCCTTGAATAACTGTTACACAAGTGGAGATAGCTTGTTCATTTTCCCAACAGGATAGCACATGACAAAGTGTTTTTATCTTACCTCTGTAAGTCAGAAATATCAGGAGAAATTTGTTATAATTTTATGCTGTTTTTCAAGGTTTTTAAAATGTGTCCTTTTGACCCCCCCCCCCCCCTAATTTAATCAGGATAATCCAGAGTGACTAATTTCAGCCATGAAGTATTCTAGAATTTAGCTACTCTGTGCAAGAAAGTACTAGTTCAGTTTTTACCATTTTGAAACTTGGATTGAATAGATTCAGTCACATTAATTTTTTTATCAAAGCCCATGGGAACCAATTTTCCGAAATTCTTCATTTGAAAGCAAAATCTTGAATCAGTATGAAAAAATTCAAGGTTTATCAATCATCAAGTGACTTACTGTGAAAGGAATACAACAGAGTTTGAGAGGCCACTAAAGTCAGAAAATTTCAACCACAGTTTTATTCTATGTACTGTACAGTATGTAAGCTAAAGATACTGTTTGCGGATATACTGTACGTTTTGCAGCATAGAGCTCAAATCTTTAAAAAGACGGGTGTAAAATTCTTTTACATTTTTCTTTGAATCAAAGTGCTTGAAAGGAACTTCGGGCGATTTGCTGTAAATCTGCCGTGGCAATTTTTTGATATCGTGAATAACTTTAAAATGGTGGCATTTATTGATTTAGAGGTTGTGACGTCATCAAATTCCTAAATCCCTAACCAGAAGAGCTACAAATTTCTTCTTGCAATCATGTTGTAGACCTTCATTAACAATGTTTTTCTGGAAAGTTGTGTCAATTTTCCTCAAGTAATTCAGGAGTTACGATGATTTTAATTTTCTCAAAATTTTTGATAGATTTCTGCAAAATAATCAAAATGCCGCCATTTTGAAAATAATCAAGATATCAAAGAATTGCCACGGCAGATTTACGGCAAATTACCTAAAGTTTCTTTGAAATGATTCAATTCATGGAAAAATTTGATACAATTTCACACCAACCTTTTTGAAGATTTAAAAGATTTGAGCTCTATGCTACATTTTGCTTACTTTGTATAGCTTGCAGCAGAACAGGCAGCCATGGGGCATAAATCGAGAAAGCTTCTAAGGACGTTTCCAAGACAGGTAATTACTCTTTCATCTTCAGGGCAATCTGGTCAAAATAGAAACAATTGTTTGACATTTGTATGCATTTATCATTGAAGAGCAAAAAACTTAGTTTGTGAGTTTGAAATTCCTATATATATTTGTCAAAGTTTGTTGCAAAGAGAAAGGGTAATTTTATGGATATGGAATTGAAATAGACCTTTTCAAAGACATCTGGGATGGTGTGCTACTTTCTTGAAGATGGCAGATAAGCTGCCAAGGGGAATCCCCTTCTCACTGCAAATGTTGAAATGCAGTTGCAGTAGGTGCAACAAATTTTGGTTTGAAAATGCACTCAAGAATGCAGAGTTGTTTGTTATTTGCTTCATTTGCTTTCCCTTCAGATCACACAAACAATGCAGGCAAACATTCTATGGGGAATGGGTCACCATGGTAAGTATAATTTTCTGTAGTATTTGCTTTTTCACAAAGAGTCATTTCACCTTTGGGCATTTTAATCAGAATAGAACAAGACATACAGAATATATATATACAGTATAAATATGTATTTATTTGGCATTCATGTGCATTAATACTGAATTGCCAAGAGGTAGTACCTTTGAAAGTTTATGTGGCTGCAAGTTAATTCCACAAATTTGTTTCTATCAAGATCATGAAAATTTATTTTTTTGAGACAGAAAAGAATTGAAGACCGAAAAATGTACTATGCATAAACCCGATTATTCTGTTTGGGGAAATACAGTAGTGTCAGTTTTTGACAAGTCACAATGAATCTTGCTCTGAACTGATCTTGGAAATTAATGACTTTATTTGTGATTAATATCCAACTTGTTTTAATTTTTAGGTTAATTTCGTCCAAAGCTTTGGTTACTTTCATTTAAAAACCTAATATAGAAAGGCCTATCAGTCAAATATGATTGATCAACTTTTCATATATTTTATCAAAGACTCAACAAGACAGGAAAAATGGGAAGATTCTTGCAACATGAACAGTTGCATTTGTTTATTGTGTGTTATTTAAGAAACTTCACTTTATTTGAATATTTACGAATTTATCTACTCTCTAGGTAAAGGAGTAAAGGTAGCGATCTTTGATACTGGGCTTCCCAAAGGCCATCCGCATTTCAAGAATGTAAAAGACAGAACAAACTGGACTGGAGAGAAGACACTGGATGATGGTAAGTTAATTAGTCAACATTGTTTGCATAAATTTGATAAAGAGAACATGCAAAGAATCTATGTGTTGGAGGAAATTTATTCAGTTTTGGCTTCATCACTGTATGCATTCAGACATTTTTGCACAAAGTGGATCCATGCCATTTATGAAGTTGAGTCTTTGAGACTAATGAAAAAGGTTTTCTAAATTTCACCAGCAATCTCTGAATTGAATTAAGAGCCTGGACAATTGTGCCTGAAGATGCCCTCTTCTTTGGTATATATTTCAGTTTTATTCTATTTCCAGGTTGCCTGTTAGCCAGACGTCTGGTTACCAAGCTAATGACCACGTAGTAGTGCTAAAGCATCTTGATACATATTGTACCGGGTGTCTCAAAAAAAAGTACCCCCTTTGACTGGAAAAAAGAACGAAGCGATAAGATATCATTACTCTCCGAGTAGTTAGCTAAATTTATCGATCTTCAACTTAGATTCACATACCTTGCATTTAAGAATCGTCCACCAAACACCAGAGATACAAGCTTGCAAAGACAAAATTTACAGTGCACCCAAAACCAGAGGTTTTGTAAAAGGGCCTAGCCATGATTTGTATTATGGATCTTTTCCAAAGCACCTGTAAACTTAACTTTCAGTTTTTCGCGTTTGAAAAGAATAAAAAAGACTCGTGGAAATCGCCCTGATTAAACAGATATTACAAAAATGTGGTAAGAATGATGAAGTCGTGCAACATCTCCCAAATGAGCATGCATGTGTTCCTTTTCTTCTTCTTTGACACTTGCAGTGGAATGCAATGCACGGATTGATTGCTCAAAGGAATAACTATTTCTAGAGCAATTGAAGCATTTCAAGGTATGATTCTTTTCAATGGAGAAAGCTAAAGGTCAAAGTCGAAATTCCTGTGCAACATGCCTGTGATAGCAAATCATGGCTAGGCCCTTTTACAAAACCTCTGGTTTCGAGTGCACTGTAAATTTTGACTTTGCAAGCTTGTATCTCCAGTGTTTGGTGGTCAATTTTTAAATGCAAGGTATGTGGATCTAAGTTGAAGATTGATAAATTTAGCTGTCCACTCGGAGAGTAATGATGTCTTATCGTTTTATTCCTATTTCCAGTCAAAAGGGGGTACTTTTTTTGAGACACCCGGTAGTATTTTGTAATATTGTAGTAATTCTTTGTATCGTTGTATTGTACTTTGTGGGTGGTAGAGGGTGGTAGAAATGTAGTATTGTCTTAGCATTTGTTAAAGACCCATTGCTAACCATGATCCTTTGTGGCCCCAAAGGCGACTTTCGTGTTATCTGAAAGTCCTTTTTGGCCTAAATTCCCTTAGTCTTGCTTTTTCAATCAATGCACAAAGGATCATGGTTAGCAATGGGTCTTTAATAAAAGGAGTCTGAAGATATCAATGAATGAAAGAAAGTACAATATATTTTTATCATTTTGGCTCACTCTAACAAATCGTCATACAAATCCAAAAAAGATGAAACATGAATATTGATATCAGGAATTTACTTTCAGATCTGAAGATACACTTTCCACTTGGTAGCGTTAGAATCCCTGTATATTAATACTAGAATAGATCGGTGCCAAAAGGTACGAGATACACCTTTTGCCAGGTGATATCACAAGCCCTGTATATCATTGCTAAATTAGTTCGGTGCCAATAAAGAGTAATCTTTTTGCTCTTTGTTGCACTGGCAGTTATTAAGGGTTGTAAATTTGTTAATGGATGGAAGTGAGTTGTAATGATCACTTCTTTCTATCCCAGGGTTAGGACATGGAACATTTGTAGCAGGTGTAATTGCAAGTAACAAGGAGTGTCTTGGTTTTGCACCAGAAGCAGATTTGTTCATTTTCAGAGTCTTTACAAATAATCAGGTATTTTATCGTTTAAACTTATTGATATTCATTGTGCCGGTTGAGTGAAAAACCATCCCGTTTGAAAGGAAATCCTCACAAATAGATAATGCATGGTAAAGCTTGTCAAAGTTAATGCTATACAAGGTGTCCCAAAAAATTGTGTTCCGTTTATGTTGCTACTGTGGAGGAGTTGTGTATTCAATTATTTTGGTTTTTGCACAGTTTCATAGGTCAAGCTTCAATTTAGAGTTCTTCAGCCAGGTTTGTAGTGCTTCAGCCACATTTTAAAATGGATTATAAAATATTTCATATATTCTAATATTATTGCATATATTGCTGCCTTGATGTGCAGGGAGCAGTGCAGTGGCCTTTCAAACAGTGGTTGTGTTTTTACTGAGTTAGTAGTGTTTGGAGCGTTGAAGCAGCTTCCAAATGAAAGAATAAGAAAATTGAAAGTAGTGATTAAAAGCTTCGATCGCAAATCTCTCATCTTAATTGGAATGCTTGTCTCCCTGTACAGTTCAGGATGAGAGACTCCTCAGTACTTAATAGATTGCTGAAACAGCGAAGCAAGCTTCCATTTTATGAAAAATTTCAACTTGCTTTGACCATGCTTACAATAGACTTTGACGGTACATGATTAGCTACTTTCTTGGATGATAAACATTTGCATTGAATTGAAGCATTTGCAGCAGATACCTTGAGAAAAACGCAAATCAATCATTCAAATTTAAACTTTTCTAAACATCAAGTCTGCTGTGTTCTGCACTTTGAATTTATGCGTTATGCAAGTCAGTAAATGCGAACAGATTTCTTATTTGTCAATCTAGGCGCAATACATCCAACCTCTTTAGAAATTTGCAAAAAGTCCTGAGGCAGATACATAGATTTCTAGAGAGAAATAATTCTTCACTTTTGGTGACAGCCTGCCCTAATTTTAGTGTAAACAGTTGCCTTTTGACAGAAGTCATTTTACATCCAATTCAGGTCTCCTACACATCTTGGTTCTTGGATGCATTTAACTATGCCATATTCAAGAAAATCCACGTTTTGAATCTCAGTATTGGTGGGCCAGATTTTATGGATAGACCATTCGTTGACAAGGTAATATTTGTTTGACTTGGTAAAGGTCTCAGTTCTAATATCAAAGAGCGCAATGGTTGACTTAAGTCCACACGTATCCGGATCTTTTTGAAAACGCATCTTTTTTATCCGTTTTGGGTTTGCGTCCACACGGAGACGGCATTTTCGGTCACCAAAAACGAAGCTTTTCGAAAACGCTCTCCAGATTGGATCTTTTTGAAAACGCCGTTTTCATGTCGTCGTGTGGACGGGTGAAAACGGAGCTTTTCGAAAACGCTGACGTCACAGCATGGATTTATCACGTATCAGACAATGCGCACGGATCTTTGGGGATCACGGGAGGGCATTTTGCTTGTCTGTTTTCTTTTCTCAAAGTTCGAACAGAGGAGTTTGAATGTAGCAGCGTCTTCGTGTGGACGGAGATATTTTCGAAAACGCTCCTTGTGTGGACGCGGATATTTTTTATACGGATAAAAAAGGATGCGTTTTCAAAAAGATACGTGTGGATGGGGCCTTAAACATTTATAGAAATATCTAGCTTATCACGTTGTTGTTTTTCAGAAGCATTTTTTGTATGATATTTCACCGTGCTTTAAATCTTTTGTTGCGAAATTATTTTTGCATTTTTGAGTGTGCTAAAAAGTTTCCATAACCTAGTTGGTTGGGCTCTTTATTTCTAGATCGTTTTATTCTTGATATATATCTTTTACGAAGTTAGCTATCTCTTATAACGAGCGATTAGATTTAGAGAATGGATAGATTTGAAGGAATGAAAATGAACTGTAGGATTGAACGCAATGGTGAATTAACAATGCTATGCTGTCTGGGCTATGCATCACTCCGAAATTCCCTCATTTCACGCCGCTTTCATGCTTGATATTAGTCATTGATTGGAATTGTTCCACGACAGGTTTGGGAGTTGACAGCAAACAATGTCATCATGGTTTCTGCCATAGGAAATGATGGACCACTCTATGGGTAATTTCTCTTCATTATTTCGCTTCTGTTTTACACGCAGCAAGAAACGTGTTCACGTTGAAGAAAATTCCTGGAGCTTAAGAAAAGACCTACACACATGTAGATCATTGAAAATTATTGGAAGGTGTAACTTTGAAAATTAAAGGATTTGTGCAAAGTTAAAAGCTTGCATTTGCAGAGAGCAGAAATTCTAAAAAATATCTCATTCAAATCGAACTTGCACACAGAGTCAACAAAGGATAGTGTAACAATAAAATTTATCTCGCCATGAAACTATGCTGTGTCGGAGTGATTTCTTTGTTCTATTTATAGAGAAGCCTATATACCATTGCACATTAGCTTTAATTGTTTTTAATTTAAAGATATATACACCATTTAATTATTTTTTATTTTTTCAGGACACTGAATAATCCAGCTGATCAAATGGATGTGATCGGTGTTGGAGGAATTGATTTTGATGATCATATTGCCAGATTTTCTTCGAGGGGAATGACCACTTGGGTAAGATACATACTTTTCCACCCAGATCATCATTTCGACTTACAGAGTTGCTTACAAGGACTTATATATTTTTCAATCCAGATTAATTCTGGGAGACTTGACTGCAATTCATCCTTCTCGACCTCAGTTTCCTTTCCTACAACCTTCTGCTCCACAGACCGTCTGGATATGAAGATGATATATATACTGTATAGTCTGTCGCAAATTGAATGTCATATAAAAATGCCTGCAACTAATGATAACTGAAGGCTTTTCAATGACTAATTTTGAATTGTTTTAATTCTCACGTGACACCTAATATGAGACAGGCTTTTGAGACAGACTTTAGTGTGGTTGTTTGAAGGATGGTAGCCTACGCGTAGACCCGTTATTCAAAAGAAGAAAGGGTCTACCAAATAATGAGAAAAAGCTTGCCACCATGACTTCCAGATTTCTTGAACTATATTTATGCAGCCTTTGTTTAGACGCGTTTCACACATTATTTGAATAGCGGATTAGGATAATCAAAGATAATTACTCGAGTGACCGTAGCAAGCTTTCACTCCTTGTTTCGTAGACCCTTTATTCTTTTGAATGGTGGGTCTACTCGTAGGCTAGAAGGATGATTGCTTTGAGAAAATATTACTGGTACCAGGTATCCAAGCATACCATATCTACGTTTTTTGTACGTGTGACTATGATTCTTTGAAGATTACACCAAGCTTTGTTTATAAGTAATGCAAATAGCCTAAAATGATACAGTAAGACGTTTCAGGCATTACCCTTCATCAGTAATTATGAAATGGAGTACGTTTAGGTCGTTAGAATAGAAAAAAGTTTTTTTGTTTCTATTCTAACGACCTAATCGTACTCCCCTTCGTTATCAATGATGAGGGGTTATGCCCAAAACGTCTACCTCAATATTCTGTCAAAACATACCTTTGATTTACTCCTATGAAACTGTAGAAAGCGTGTTATTTTAGCTGTATTTATTTTCACAATTCAAATATTTGAGCTTATGAATTGTTCAATAGATTAGAGCTCCCTGAGTTATGGGTTCCAAATAGTTGTATTAAATTCTCAAAACCTTTTTTGTCAAATTTCAGAAGTAGGAAGATGACAATATGGTTTTGGACTATTCAATGTTTATTTTTACTTTCTAGTTTTAAGACAAATCAAGTGCTTGTTCTGCATTTGGACCAAATTCAGTAATAAGTTTGTGAGTTAATCAAATTTATCAACTTTCGTGCCAGGTTTAAACTTTTGTTGCATTTCTCAGGTCAACAGAAAATACAGCTATTTCCATGCCTCCCTTCTCGTTCACTGCTTCTAATATCCTCGTATTGTTACTTATAGGAACTTCCTGGAGGCTATGGACGAGTGAAGCCAGACATTGTTACATATGGTTCATCTGTCAGGGGGAGCAGTATCAAGTAAACCTTTTTTTGATTAATTTGATAAAGTTAGAGGTTACAAAGATAGCTCAATAAGTAGCTTCTTCTTGACGCTTTTGCACAAGAACTTGGCATATTGCAGTCTTCCACAGCACCAGAAAATATTTCCGATGTATAAAATACAGTCGTTAAATTTTCTCTTTCTTTCATAGGGGAGGCTGCCGATCTCTGTCTGGCACAAGTGTTGCCTCGCCAGTGGTCGCCGGAGCTGTAACCCTGCTTGTGAGGTAACTTTTGTTAAATACCGTAAAAGCTCTATCAAGCCCCCGGGGGCTTATTTAATTTCGGACCTTCCAGATGGGGGCTTAATGGAGAGGGGGCTTATTAGAGAGGGGGGCTTATTCACAAAATCAAGGGGTAGTGATATATATATTTGGTAACTTTTCAGTTCTTTATCCTATCATTTGCAGAATCAACATACGATTTTACGGCTCAAATACATAATGTCTACAAAGTTTTTATCCCAAACCATACTAAAGTTAACATGCAAGATTGTGTAGCTAAATAAATGGAAAATATTTGGTAAATTCTAGAACTTTGTGTACGTGGGGGGGGGCTCAATAGAGAGGGGGGCTTATTTCAAATTCTGACTCAGAGGGGAGGGGCTTATTAGAGAGGGGGGCTTATTAGAGCGGGGGAGGGCTTAATAGAGATTTTTACAGTACTTTTGTTTCTGCCAATGTTGCATAGTGCGTATCAACCGAGCTCACAGCACTGGTTGTCATACTTTGAATTTGCAGTGTTAATGGTCTTTCTGACTATGTAGCTGAAGAAACAAATTTCCCACGATTTTGGTATTGATATAATGTTCTCCGGAGGAGGTTGTGTAGATAATGCAGTTGGAATACTTTGAAATTCTTATTCATTCACAAGAAAACAATTCCTTCTTATCGTTATTAATGACCTGACATTATTGTTTGCTTCTAGCGCTGCTTTTGCAAAAGGTGTTGAGATAAATCCTGCTAGTGTGAAGCAAGCTTTGATGTTGTCAGCAAAAAGGCTTCCAGATTTCAACATTTTTGAGCAAGGTATGAGTGTTTTCCTTAATCGAGTCATTATTTAGAATAGGTTATGCATTGTTTAGTTCTATCCTTATTTATCACGAGGACAAAGTCCAAGTGAGGTCTATGGGGTGGACAGAATTCCTGTGTGTGTCGTCCAATTGTTTTTTAACAAACGGTAATTGTTTTTTATTGTTTTTGAACAAAAAATAGCCTTGAACATGCTTTGCAACTTTCCTTGTGTCCAGAGCGAGGATTATTTAAGGGTTTCACTTGATTGGCGGAGAGGACAGACTAAAACAGACTGCATTCTTATATCACTGTCATGGTGAGATGAGCACTCATGCCCGATAAAGCATGGACACAGTGAGCCAATTCAGTCTAGTTAAGGTGATTTTAACTTTCTCATGGAATTCTGCTCTGTTTACTATTGATAATGTCTTTCGACCTTTATTTTAATATCTTATGTCCAGTCTTCAGTATGTGTTGCTCCTTTGTGGTCTTCTATATTATTTTTGATACATTTATTGGTTTTCGCCAACATGCAGTTATTCTCTGAAAATAGATTGAAACGGTATTAAAATTGCAAGTGCATAAAGATACACAAAATGTATGTTTTAGGCTTACTCAAATGCACACCCCGATTTATTTTTCAAAACTGATCATTGTGCACCCAATTACAGAAACCCTGTTTTACCATAGGTCATGGCAAACTTGATTTGATAAAGGCATATCAAACACTGAATTCATACAAGCCACATGCAACGTAAGTACTATCAGTGACAATAAAATGAAGTTTATTCAAGATGAATGCCTCGGTATTATAACATTTTGATTAGCAATTTGTGTCCTGTATTTTATCAAAAACATTGCTGTCAGTTGTTATCAGAATAAAGTCTTTGTTGTGAAATATGACTTCCAATACGCTTTAAAGAGAATCTCAATCAGTGAAGTTCAAGAAAATTTGTTCTCTTCACAACTATTGCGTATATTGTTGTGGAAGAAACTTAACTTTTACATTTAATACGAGATGTGTAAAAAATATATTCAATGAATGAAACATTATGTTGCGAAAACCTTGCAATCGATTCTAGATTTCACGCTCCTTTTTCTGCCCAAGACCTGGATTTGATTGTAATAAATTACTGGTAAAGCCAGATAAGCTTGTCTGGGCCCAACTGAAGATGTATCTGAAAACTCCCTTCAATTAACATTGCCTAAAATTTTGCAAATCCTGCGTAAACGATGTAGAAATGTATAAGTTTCTTTAATGCCACTGCCTATTATTCCGTTAAATATGGATGCCTTTTCACTGTGATTTTTAGTATATCTTAAATTTCAGAGCTCGAAAACGTAACCAAAATCAAGAATACGTCATTAAAATTTTGACTTCAAGCCGCTGGACGACTTTGAATGGCAAATTTTGCAAGCTGACCATGGTTTCTGCAGTTGTTTTATATTCAAGCATTTCCTATGTAGCTATGTTATTTTCCAAATTCTTTATTCAAATCTTTCTTTCGTATAGACTAAGTCCAAGCTACATTGATCTGACTGAATGTCCATATATGTGGCCATATTGTACGCAGCCAATTTACTATGGTGGAATGCCTGTCGTCGTAAATGTGAGTTTGCATCAAAACCCGATTGTGAAGATATTAAACTATGCCAGGATTGGAATTCGATCTACTCTCATGAAATTTTGCAAATGATACCCATGTTTACCGTTACCACGAGACTTGTAGAATTGCTTATCTAATCCGTAGACTTATGACGATGAGTCCCTTGTATCCCTGCCGTAATCCTTGCTCAAGAGGGACTCATAATGAAAAAGTGAAAAACTTGGCCCTACTTTTTTCAATCATCATGGAATTATGATGGAATCACTGCTTCGAATCTCAATCCCGTGGGAGTGTTTTCAATTCTTCAATCGAATCGAAAATTCTGTCACATTTACACTGTAAGAATAGTGATTCACAAATCTCGCAATCTGATTGGTACTGTAGGAATCGCGAAGATTGGGCCTAAAAAGGGCCAGATTTTTCAGAGTAATATTATGAGTCTCTGTTGACTGAAGCGCCATCATCAAGTCAAAGAGCACAGGGAAACAAGAGACTCATCGTCATAAGTCTATCTAATCCGTAGCCAATCTATCAATCCACCTGCATATTAGCCAATATTTTTTTCAAGTTCTCGTCTGACAAGAATCTTTGCGGAGAGTATTTGTTAATTCAAAATTATATTCGGAACAGGAAATATTCTGTTGCATAAACAGTAGCTTGTCTTCTGCTCTGTTTTCCTCTATGTATAGGTAGGTAGGTAGGTATTTATATTTAACGTGGCTAGCCTGCAAAAGTCTGAGAGACTTATTTCCAGCAGGGGCCACGGATCTTTTACCATCAGTCCGCCGCAGCTACCCGCCGCAGCTACCAGATTTCCCTCACATGGCTCTGGTCGACCCGGGCTAGAGTTACGGACAGCGACCAAACTGTCTAGCGCGGGATTTGAACCTACGGCCGTTCTGACCTTTGGCTTACGAGTCAGACGCCTTAACCACTCGGCCACGTGCTTTCCTAAGCAATGGAGCTTTCTCTTTATTCATAAGCAGTGGAGCTTTCTCTTCTCTTTATCTAGCAATGGAGCTTTCTCTTTATTTCTTTGATGCAAAATTTTTTTGACCTTGCAGACTATGATGGCTATAGTTTTTTTGTTTACATTTTAAAGCCAATTTTCAGTCAGCCGAATTTTCCGAGCGGCGGAATTTTAGACAATAAAAAGTTGCTCAGCCGTAACGATCCATTCAATTTCAGAGCAACATTTTCTCTCGCAAACAAAGGAATTTTCGCCCGCTCGGAACATTCCACTTACTGGAAATCAGCCTTTATTGATGTATATCTTGATTTCATGGAGGCAAAGAAAGAGGATTTTTCGACAAACTTTTTGCTTCCAGATACGAGTTTTACACTGTAAGATGCTAACTGTATGGTCCCATGGATTTTACCACATAGCTACTTTGATCTTTATTCTTCAATTAATTTTCAGACCACTATTCTAAATGGCATGGGTATCACTGGCAAGATTAAAGGAAAGGTAAGACTATTGAAATAACATGCTTGACACCAACTTTTACATTTGATTTACTTGAATCGAAGTCAGTGCTTTGCACATACTAAATATACTTTGATCCCAGAGCTAACACAGGTTTTGTTGCAACACCTGAAAAGTAAAACGCTTTGGTTTCATAGCTTAGTTGAGATTGAGATTTGCTTGGTGCTATATATATACTGAATCATTTACATGCAAAATGCCTTTGGTATGATCGTAAAATATCAAAATTCATGGCAATAAGCAACGAATTAGATTTATCGAAGAATACCAAGGTTTGTGCTATTCGTATGCTTAGTTCAAAAGCTATATAATTATAATATTATTCCACCCATAAAAATGTTTTATCTGTTTTTCTCTTAGCCTATTTGGCAGCCCTTTCTGCAACAGAATGGTGATAAAATTGAAGTACGTGTACACATTTGTTTCTGTTCGACAGATAGTTTGTGGAGACACTTCTTTTGAACTTGAGTTGTTGACAAGTTACTCCTGCAAAATGCAAGTGACTCCATGCAAAATACTCCTGCATATTGTATATTACCTCATATGAGAGTGCCGGAGTGGAATATATTGATATCTGAAAAACTGAAAAGTTGGATTTACGGTCGGTTTATCCAGACTGACAGGAACGACACTTACCATCTGCATGACGACGGTGTACTGTACAGTGGTGTACTGATGTACTGTGCACATATGAATCATAGACAGATTGAAAATTTTGATATGTTGTTTTATTGAATGTAACATATCCGTCGTGGCTTCAGATCTTTTTTCGTGAAAACAGTAGACTATATATTAGTTGATTCCATCTTGTTGTCTCGAAAACACATCCCTATTGTCCTTACGATTAGTCAGTTTTCAAACAAATAAAAAGAAAGACTGTTTAAAAGCAAACGTTTCGATCATTAAAATCTTCGTCAGTGTTTACATTGCCAAGACAGCCAAGTATTTATACACTTACAATACAATACCAAACAAAAGCACCCAGACCATTTAAACCTTTGCCAGCCCAAGTTTTCGAGTTCAAATAAAAGTTCACAGGAAATACCCCAAGCCTTTAGATTTCAGTTTTCAGTTTTCAAACATTAACCCAAGTATGTTGGATATTGTTCCAGCATGGAATTTGATCATTTGGTGCCTCGAAGGTGAAAGTGAAGTTGCGGTTTTTAGCGCCAAGCGCTGGGATCGTAGAAGTAGCCAAGCGCTAATCGAGTCCGCGACCCCTTGTCATGATGCTCAAGTAGAGGGGCCCTACTGCGTCTCGAACCCACTCCGCCTGACTGTTCTGGCTTCTAAGTCAGAGGATTACACCACTGCGCCACGACATCTTCAAAGTTGTGCTGTGGTGCTAGTTTCTATCGTTTTAATTGTAACCTTACTGTGTTGTAGGATCACCAAATTAAATTAATTCTCTTGAAGGTTGGTTTCTCATACTCTGAAGTGCTATGGCCATGGTCTGGATTTTTCGCAGTATTTATCACGGTATCTAAGAAGGCAGCAGACTGGGAAGGCATTGCCCAGGGTCAAGTTATTGTGACCGTTAAATCTCCTGGCAAGGTTTGTGTGCTAGTGTTCAATCCAAGATTCCAAAGCTATACCGGGTGAGCCAGAAAAAAGTTTCCCCTTTTGAAAATTCATAGCATCAAGAGTCTTTCACGAATTTGAATGATTCAAATTCTAATTATAAGCCAAAAGATCAAAGTACTTTTGTGATCAAAGTCTTCTTAATAGCACTGGAAATCTATGTAAATTCAACTTTAAAAAAAATTTATGGTTGCAGAGTTAATGAAAAAGGGCCAAAAACATTGAGCAAATTATAATGGACTCCTCACGAAGAACAATAAAGAAAATGCCATTTCTTATGGGTGAGAGGTATGCACTGCACACAATTATTGCCATTGGACTGAAAATCTTGGGTATTTGTTTGAAAATTGATGTCTTATAACATTTGAGAGAGGTGAAATGCCCATTGCGTATTGATCTGTGAAAAGAGAATCCTTACAATTTGATCATTGTTTTAGGCTCTTTTTCAGTCATTTTGCAACTATGAAATTTTTACAAAGTTAATACTTCTAGTGCCGGTATGATTCCAAGAAAAATCACAAAAATACTCCAAACATTCAAATGTGTGAAGCACCCTTGGTGCTATGAATTGTTAAAAGTGGGATTTAATCTCTGGCTCAGCCGGTAGAAATATTCATAAGAAGTAGAATTTTTTGTTGATGAGAAATGTGCTTCTAATTTTTGAAATGCAAACTTCTGTTAAATATTAGAAATCACACCAACAACGCATACGAAAACTGTCATCAGGGCATGTTTGATTTTGTATAGACCTTTTAGCTATTCCACAAAGGACCCTGGATCGAGCGATATTTTTATAAATTTCTACACAAGACGTTCGATTGAAAAGCGTTAGAGCTCCTGTCACTATTTTGCATGTTCGAAACTTCTTCAAAATACATGAAAGCATCGTTCGATTCATTTTCTTTCTTATAATAGCTGGAAGGTCCAATGACTTCGTTTGAATTCTTTATGGTCTTTCCTAATAGCTTAACGAACACACTTTCGTCGTAGAAACAACAAGGCATCCATTTGTCTCAACACTTGCTAGATAATGCTACAGTAGGAAATGTGAGATAGCTGAAGTACCTCTCTATGTACCAGGCTCTTTGATTTAAAATGCAAGCTCGATCTGATCGCATTCTCACTGCCCAGTTCTCACACCAACGTTCTAGTCATTGGACAGACTTTTAAGCACTGCTTTAGTATGGACATTTTACTTGTAAATACTGTCAGTTGCACTGCGATGTAGTATGGGAAATCGTCTCTTGAATCATTGCTATTGATGCCTATGGCTAATTCCAAATAACCCAGGTTTTTAAACAATCATTAATTCTTGTTTTAGGAGGTAAATGAAGAACCCAGAGAATCACTGATTAAGTTACCAATTAAAGTAAAGGTTATACCCACACCCGCTAGAAGGTAAGCTCTGCCCGAATGATACATGTTTCAAGTAATTAACAAGAAGTTAAACAAAGAAATTATGGATGTTTAAAGCTCTTTTTTGTCAAATACTGTCCAGATATGGTGCATTTGTGATCAGGTATTAAAATTTTAATTGCCAATTAAATTTGATTAAAATGTCGCAAAGGTTTGGTTTTCATATCTTGTGTCATTTTGGCGCAATGTGGCAAAGCTTGGTTGGGGGGGGGGTGAAAAACGCCCCCCCTCCCTATGTGAAATAGGGTAAAGAAAGGAGCGGCCTTGGGATTAAAACACTGGTATAGTTTCGCAGACTTTCATATAATCACAAAGTCCTTTTACAGTGCATTATGATGGTCGTTAAATCTATCCCAGTGCACGTTTTGTGACATCTGGCACAATTGTTCAACTTTCAAAAACACCGTAGATAAGGTTGATCTTTTCAATGGACTTTCCCATCCACTTTTGTTACAATATCTGATCGTAGCTCTTCCGCGCTTCTCCCTAACAGCCATCACAACAAAGGAATCACTCTAATTATCTATTTTTCATTTCGTAGCAAAAGACTTTTGTGGGACCAGTACCATAATCTACGATATCCAGCTGGATACTTCCCACGTGATAATCTCAAGATGAAGAACGATCCTCTCGATTGGTATGTTTTTCTTTTTTAGATGATCGGGGGCAGGGGGGATGCACGAGATTCTAGGATGTGAACCATTCATATGAATGAACATCGTAAAGAATTGCGAAGGGCTCATATCTTTAAAGGCACACTGTCGTTATTTATTTGATATTTGATATTTGATATTTGATTCTATTAAGGAGGGTTGCCCTTCAACATAGTTGTTTTACAAGAGGTCGTGGTTGTGGTTGGCTAGTTGTGATGTTGAAATAAATAACAAACCTCTGGCTTTTGCGTAATTACTAAGCCTTTGTGCTCTTGGATCATACTTTGTATCATGCATTGGAATACATTCGTTCATTAGTGAGAAATTCTATGCGAGGATAAACGTCTACTTTCTTCGTCACTCCATAAGCTATTGGCATTATTGAAATAATTATAGTTCTTTTATGCAGGTGTGAGTATAGTGCGGCACTGCGCGACTGAAATTGGTTTTATAAGTCGCACCGGGTCGACCCAGTCGAGAGGCCTTTGGCGTATGGTTCGACTTAGTCGAACAAAGTGCCAGGTTGGTTTTATAAGAGTCGTGCAGTGCCGAGCCAGGCAAAATTGATCGAAATTCACTCGATTCGGCACGGCGTGGCGCGACTTTTAAACTGGGCGTAAGTGAGTAACTCTCCGTAGACTCAGACGAATCCCCGTCTAACTGTAATTCATGCACCCACTCGCCGACTTCACTTTCGTCTCTCATTGATTATAGGAGAAAAATGTAGGTACAAAGTGGGTGTATTTTGATTACGCATTCCGTGTGCGCATTCTAACTAATGTGATATGCCTGAGGTGGGTGGGACCCACGTTTTCACAGTTTCTTTGTTCTTGATTCACCTGTCAGTGTCATCTGTTATTTTTTCTGTGTGCGGCACCTTCTTTAAAATTGTGTCATTTGTAGTTTTTATCAAAGAAATTAAAGAAAATATGTCACGCATCAGTTTGGGTGATAAAGTTAGTTCGTATTTATTTGCACGGCCCACTGTAAATCAGTCCTTTGATTGACGTGGCCACCGTGCATGAAGAATTTAAAATCAATCAGTCAATCAATCAATCAATCAATCAATCAATCAATCAATCAAATTAGTACAAAGAATAGGAGAACGGAAGCGCGACTGATCTTAAAGCTTTTATGTCGCTATATAAGACTAATGGCAGACATTTAATCAATAGGCTGAGGTAATTAACTCTGTCTGAAAATACATTCTTTGTCTTCTTTGCTCGTGCACCTTCCAGTTTTAATGTTTTGCGTACTTTTGCCACACTTACCCAAACACACGTTTATGAACGAACCTTTATAGCCCTGCCCGTTGTCTTTAAGGCCGCTCTCCATATCCACCGTTACATGAAGATGCTGTAACCATGATCTCACGCGGTCCCTAATTTCTGGAGTTGATCTTCATTTTATTTTGACACGCGCTTTCTTCATTGGCCTTGTTGAAAATGAGGTTGTGCGTGCTGTCAGTTTCTTCCAATACGATTGATTCTTTCAGTTGCTATCGCAAGCATCAGCGATGGAAATTGAACTTGTTTCTACTCCCAAAGCGCCCGAAGAGTGGCTACTGCGATCAAATGGATCGCTGAAGTTTTATCAACTTCATATGCTCCAATTCGGTCGCAGCGCCCCTGGGCTCAAAACGCTGGATATGAAGAGCGCCCTTTAATCATTTTCTACTATCGGTACAAAAGGAGCTTCACGTCTTTGAAAATTTTTTATGGCAAGAATACTTGAGATATGGGGTTCAATCAAAGTTTGTTTTGTACCCGAAAGGCAGAAACACGCTTTTTATTTTTCTGCCATTTTCAGCATTATAGATCCAGGTAAAAATTTAATTTTCAAAAACTCCGTAACTTCGCCATGCATGAAAAGAGGCCTAAACCCCTCAATCAAATTATGAAGTGTCTTCACTGAAGTATATTTCATTCTTCTCAAGGCTTGACCAGCAAATATTTCCAAAACCAGCGAAGTATATGGTCCAATACATTTGTAAATGGTCCAATACATTTGTGAATGGTCGAATACATTTGTAAATGTTACGTTCAACCCTTGAGGGGAATGAAATGTATTTGCATGTTGCCCTAAGTCAGGGGCTTACTTAAGTATTTCGAAATGAAAGGATTTTTGTCATTTTTCCAATATTTGCAATGTAGCCTCACGACATAGGCCCAGATATCGCAAAAATAGCAACAAGGACAACAACAATAACAACAACAACAATAGAATTTCTTTTTTTGCTCAATCTGGGCCTTATGGACTTTGATATAAAATTTTGAGACGGAGATGAACATGTTTACGTGTGCCCTTTGGAGCCCTTTGGAATTTGAGCGTCCATCAGTCTATCAATAGCGATAACTACGAATATGCAATCAGTCTATTTGCAATGCCCAAAAATTAGAAGAAAACTCACAAAACATAATTCAGCGTTTCTTTTATCAACAAAACATTGATTCATTCCAGTCCCTCAAGTATTCTCCACATAATGAATTCTCGAACCTGTAAAGTTCCTTTTGGTCCACCTGGTTCAGCAGCTGACAGTGATCAGCCTCCTTGTTTCCAAATGCACAGAATCTGTCAAGCTTTCTAATACAATGTCGAATTTGTCTCTCACTTTTACAAAGAAATATGTACTTTATTACGTTCGTTCTTTTCAGGAATGGTGATCATGTTCATACAAACTTTCGTGACTTGTATACACATTTGCGAAAAGCTGGTTACTTTGTAGAGGTTCTAGGTACGTATTATAAATTCTCCGTTATGAAACTCGACCACTTAATTTTCACTGTTAAACCTTTAGGGCCTGTTTACATGATCCCGCGTTGCCGGGATATCTCGCCTAACCGGGATACCCCCGGCTGCCTATAGAAACATATACAATTTTCACCTTGCGTTTCCATAGGATTTTCATCCCGTCCCGTTTTTTCATCCCGTCTCGGCATGGTGGGATGATTTTCTTCATGTAAACAGAAGCAAGCGGATGCCTTGTCTTGCCGGGATGAAATTGACGTCAATACGCATGCGGTAATGATCAGCCTTTTTTAGCGCCGTCATCAAGTCAAAGAGCACAGGGAAATAAGAGGCTCATCGTCATAAGTCTACAGGCCCTTAGGGTAGATGATCCCGCAGTTCCCTGTTTACCCCATAGATTTGTTGCCTTTCACCCTAGTTGATTTGTATTAGCGCTATTGAGTTTCAAACCCTTTAAAATGACGAAAGTCTGTGTCAAGTTACTTATTGCAGGAAAAGGTCACCAAGAAATGGCTTTAACCAACATCAGACTATTAAAGCAAGTTGGATTTCAAATCTATTCGATTTTTTGATTGGTCAATGAGAACGCAACTAGTCCCTGAAATTTGTAGTTGAATTGTAAGTGTCTTCCATGGTGGGGACCAGATGACCTTGTGTCTTTCTCCGCCATGAATGGTAGATGTAAATAGTATTTCTTGTTTAGTTAGATTAAGGTTTTGATGTTGTAGAAAAAATAGAACGCAGCTTTTTGAATTCTTGTTAGCTTGTATGGTTCAAGCTCGTTTTGGGGATAATTCCAGTATCATGATTTCAGACTAATGTAGAGTATATGTTTGGTTAGTGAAGTGATTGTCTTCTGCTTTATTTTAGGCTCACCATTTACTTGTTTTGATGCAAAACAATATGGTAAGATTTAATAATCTCTCATTTTAGTATTTAATACAGGATAACATTTAGATGTTATATATATTTTTAGAATTGTAAACTGGATACTAATAGTGCGGATGAAAAAAGAAACGAGAAATAAACAAAAAAAGAGATGTTTTTTAGCACACTAAGGCCTTTCAAGTTAATGCTATCATCAGAGTGTGACTGATGTTAACCCTAGTAATATATTATAAAAAGTTCGATTCAGATTGTCAGTCACACTCTGATGATAGCATTAAATTGAAAGGTCTTAGTGTGCTAAAAACATCTCTTTTTTTGTTTATTTCTCGTTCGTTTTTCATCTGCACTATTAGTATCCAGTTTATTGTTTCTTTGTTGCCAATATCTAGAATTGTTAATGCAGCATAAATGCAGCGGGTATCTGTTTGTAACGTTGCGTGTACTGCGGAATTTTGAAACGTTGTTTTTGACAAACCATTTTCTGCTTGTCACAAACAAAATAGGTTTTTCAAGAAATCCTGTGCAAGATGACTAAACTTTCAAACGTGTTGCGTAGTAAGCAAATCGCAATTTTTTTGCAAAAAATGCTTGTTCGTTTTGCCAGAGTTTTCGAGTTAGATGGTTCGATGTTTTTGCAATTTGATTTTTATGATTGGTTTATTTTGTTGCTATGTATGCAACATATCTTGCCCTATATGGTTTATCTTACCCTGTATGATTTTTTCTGATTTCATATTTTATACATCACATACCGGGAAAAAAGCCAGAAAAAATTTCCCACTTTTATAAGAGCTATCGAAGTATTTTCTCGCTGTCTTACCAGCACTAGAAGTATAGGTAAATTCAACTTTATGTGCATCTCATGGTTGCAAAGTGACTGAAAAGGACCTGAAACATCTATCAAATCGTAAGGACTCTATTCACACAGAGCAATTGGCAATGGGCCTTTCACCACTCTTAAGAGTTACACGTCGTAGGTTTTCAAACAAATAGTATGGATTTTCAATCCCATGGCAATAAATGTACTGAGGATAGCTCTCAACCATGAGAAATTGCATTTTCTTCATTGTTCTGTGCGAGGAGTCCTTTATGATTTTATCAATGTTTTAAGCCCTTTCTCAATCATTTTGAAACCATAAAATTTTTTAAAAGTTAGATTTACCTAGATTTCTAGTGTTCGTAAGATAGCCAGAAAAATCACAAAAATGCTTCAATCTTTTGTCTTTTAACTAGAATATGAATCATTCAGATATGTGAAGTACTTTTGATGCTATGAATTTTCATAAGTGGGAACTTTTTTCTGGCTCACCCTGTATATTTGCTTACTCCAAGCATTGTCCTTTTGCAGGCACATTACTCTTGGTAGACAGCGAGGAGGAATATTTCCCCGACGAAATTATTAAGTTAAAAAACGACATTTTTCATCATAAATTATCAGTTGTTGTATTTGGTGAATGGTATAACAATAACGTGATGAAAAAGATCAAATTTTATGACGAAAATACAAGACAATGGTGGTTGCCTGATACAGGTGGTGCTAATATCCCAGCTTTGAATGACCTCATGAAGTCATGGGGTGTCAAATTTAGTAATCAAATTTTTGAAGGAGCATTCAAGATTGGAAAGAAGGAAGGTGAGAATTTCTTTATCTCTATCGCAAATGTAACTGGCAAGCGAAAATTTCAGGTGAGATTAGTGGTGCCCGCGAGTAAAAAATTGCAAAACAATGGCAAAAATGCTCGTTGGAAAATCAATCCAATAGAGGGACAGATATGAGAATTCAGAGATGAAATTTGGCAAGAATTTGAAACAGTAAAAAGTCATATTTTGTGTAATTGAGCAATGGATTGAATGACAACTTTGATAACTGAGAAAAATAGCAATTTGAAGTTTTTTTCTTAAATCGATTCACCCCACATGTGGGCTTATTCGAGGGTATGAACTTATTCGAGGACTTACTACATACATTTAAAAGCATGTAGCTCCAAAACCACACATTAGATTCCTATAAACTGGTGATAAGTGTGTAGGAATGCATCAACGTAGGTGGTAAAATTTTGTTTTGTCAAAATCGGTTGTGTCGTAGTCAAATAACAAGCGATTTTTGAAAATGCTTCATCTGAGAATCCTCCAAAATACGTTTAAAGCTTTTATGTCGCTATGCAAGACTAATGGCAGACATTTAGTCAGTCGTGGGATTTCTGCTTAGAGGACGGTCATGGGGATTAGCGCAGTTTCCCTTTGAAGTCATTGAGGTGTAATTTCACATAACGCAGAATACAAAAGGCTTTGACGACCGTCTTTCATTGCGTTGAAGAGTTACTGATAAAGCGTGGCTGGATTTGTATCTGTAACGACATAAAAGCTTTAGGCCCCGTTCACACTGCTACGTTTTCATATGAAAACGGAGTAAAACTTCTCCCTTTTTGCCTTGCGTTCACATTGCTCCGCTGTGAAAACGGGGCTTTTCGAAAACGCTAATGAAAACGCATAAATTTGAAAACGATGCATTTTGAAAACGATCCGTTTTCAATGTGAACGCCAAAAACGGAGACATTTGAAAACGCTGCACATTCCTTTGTTAATAGACTCTCGATTACCATGCCATTCAAAGATTGGCGCCTTGTTGACAGCTATTAACAAAAGGCCTTTTTTTAAAGGCCATTAACAACATCGTTTTGCTGGAGCAATGTGAACGCCTATCGTTTTCACAGTGTATCTATTTGAAAACGGAGCAATGTGAACAGGCAGCGTTTTCATCAACAAAAACGGGTAGAAATGAAAACGGAGCTGTGTGAACGTAGCCTTAAAATCCTCACTAAAATTTGCTAGGAATTCACCCCCACTCCTATCATTGTTTTTCTATTCATAATAAATTAAAATCCAGCTAACCTAAATACATTAGTACTGTACCGCTCTTGGTGTAAGAAGACACAAGTTCATCTGGCCTAAACCAAGAACGGCTCTTACAATTTTACAAATACAACTTTAAAACTAGAAAAAAACAGCAATACAAGGAAGGAACAATACGAAGCAAGACAAAAAGCGAAAGATCACACAAATAGTTGATGAAAAGAAAGGGACTGGCAGTTCCACACTAAACCCAAACCATGCTATGGGTCTTACCCTTTTATATCGTAGGCGTCCGTAAGTTTTATACCATCACATCGTAACTGGACGGCACAATGCTATCATTATCAAACGCATCTGTTTATTAAATTTCAGCGTGAAGTTTCTAAATCGCTATGCTCTTATTCGCCGGTTTCTACTGTAATTTGAAAATGAAGGGACTCATTTTGACAAACTAGATTTTCTGACCTAAGTTGCTACATTGGCAACACATGTCATGGGAGTCCGATAAATGGTTTCAGAGCTGCACAGGTTATCGAACTTCTAAACATCTTTTTGGCCCATCCGGCATGTAAGATCGATAAACAAACGATAACTGCAGAAAAGAGCACAACGAGCATCTCGAGTTCGCTTTGGTCAAAGTCATTTTCCCATTGTAACCAAACTGACAAAGGAAAATGAAGGAATCACTGCCGAAGGTGGAATCGAATTGTAGATCAGATACTCTACAACACTGACCCAAAGGACGAGTGTTAGCAAAGAGCCTTTAATCGTACTATTCATGTACCGCTATCTAGCATAGAGCTCAAATCTTTTAAATCTTCAAAAAGGTTGGTGTGAAATTGTATCAAATTTTTCCATGAATTGAATCACTTCAAAGAAACTTTAGGTAATTTGCCGTAAATCTGCCGTGGCAATTCTTTAATATCTTGATTATTTTCAAAATGGCGGCATTTTGATTATTTTTGCAAAAATCGATCAACAATTTTGAGAAAATTAAAATCATCGTAACTCCTAAATTACTTGAGGAAAATTGACACAATCTTCAAGAAAACCATAGTTTATAAAGGTCTACAACGTGATTGCAAGCAGAAATTTGTAGCTCTTCTGGTAAAGGATTTAGGAATTTGATGACGTCACAACCTCTAAATCAATGAATGCCGCCACTTTAAAGCTATCCACGATATCAAAAAATTGCCACGGCAGATTTACAGCAAATTGCCGAAGTTCCTTTCAAGCACTTTGATTCAAAGAAAAATGTAAAAGAATTTTACACCCATCTTTTTAAAGATTGGAGCTCTATGCTCCGCTATCTTAGCAATGTTTCTTGGATTTTTTTTCATAGTATCATACACATCCGGCACAAGTTTATCACAGTTTCCAGACAAAGGCATTGTGGTGTACGCAGACAAACTGAACGATCAAAAAGAAGCAGTAATCAGTGGAGATGCGAAATATAAAGAAGAAGTGCCAGTCCTTGGTCTTTACCATCCGCCTGCAATCAACGCTGGACGCATTTCTGTGTTTGGGGATTCGAATTGTCTGGATAGTGCTCACATGGAAAAAGGTTTGTTATCTTTAATGATAGACAGCGTTTTCTGTAATTCATTTAGAGGTCCTTGACATGAGAAATTTCAGACCGTGCCGACTTCAACGCGGGCGGAATTCTGACAGCATAGCTTATTTTGCTTTGAATTGCATGAAATCTCAACACGGGGTGAGATTAGGTCACATGATGTGAACGCTGTTGCAAACAATAGAAACAGGAAGCAATCCCTATTCAAAACTTGGAATAATGGAAGAAGTACATTCAATCTCATTTGTTCACACGGTAGGTCTTTGATTTCAACACTCCCCGAGCTGAAAATGTTTTCTGTTCACATGGGCATTATCGCCAATTTCAACCTGTACTGAAGTTTCAAGACAAAACTCCTTCATTTTCCTTTGTCAGTTTGGTTAAAATGAGCAAATGGCATCAACGAAAGAGAGCTCGAGATGCTCTTTGTGCTCTCTTCTGCACTTATCGTTTGTTTAAATGCTGAATTGAGTTGAGCTCATGTCGAGTTTCAACGCGGCCTCCTTTTATGCCAACGATGAATGCTTGCACCATCAGCCGAGTTGAAGCTCAGCACGTGTTGATTTTAGCAAGGACTGAAATTTCTGCGGCAAAAGGCTTCTAAGTGACAGACCTGCCTTGGGCGTTTTCTGTAGCTCATTCAGAAGCTGAAGAGTAGCCATATCAATTTAATTACGCTTTGTATATTTTAGATAGCGTTCACACAATGCCGGCACATTTTTAAAACGGTGAAAAATGTGACGGATAGGCCTCCCATTCACACGAAAATGGCACATTCTTTGCCGGCAAATTTCGAAAACGGTAGATTTTGAAAACAGAACTGTGATCGGCGCATTTTGAAAGCGACATTGGATGAATTACTCGAAAATGATGAAAATGGAACATTTTTGACGCTTTCGGAACGAGACTGATCGATTCTTAAGATAAAGGTACATTTCTTTGCCATCAAAATCTTCCAACGAGTTTGTTATCGTCAAATTGCTTACCGTTTTCAAATGGTTCCGGCATTGTATGAACGCTAACTCAAATTTTGCTTCCGTCACATTTCTAACCGTTTTCAAAATGTGACGGTATCGTGTGAACTTAGTCTTAAACACTTGATAAGCTACTCAGTAGATCGCTTTCGATATATGCTCATTTTTCAACACCCTTTACAGAAAGCGCGCGTACTTGTAATTAAGCGAGCGTCCCTCCTGATATTTGTTCTGCGACATAAATAGAATAGCAACTGGAACCATTGACGATAGGAACTGTGAGCCACTCAAGAACGAGAGCAGATGGGCCGTTGGCGGAACGAAGGCTTCCTGCAGAGAGAGAAAGAGAACAGAGATCCCGCATTGAAGAAACTGATTTGTCAATTTTAGCCTCAGACTCTGAGATAAATTCTAATGACTGTATTGACTTCCTTGAATTCCGCGTACTATTCATCAGATTTTCCAACCCTTAATTTTTCCAGCCGTAAATCAGAGAAACATATCCTCTCCCTAAGGTGGAAATTACATATAGAGGCTTATTCATGCACAGTGGTTTATTGACGTGGGTACTAGGGAAAATTATCAGCTGTCATTTGAATAACCATTTGGAAATCAATTTGTTTGATCTACTGTTGAGCCCCTCATGTGAAAGACGGCAACTTTTGCTTACTTGAATAAGAAAAACGATGAATAGACTTACTACTAAACATTATATGAGCGCAGTTTGGAAGTCTTGATAAAGCTAGAGAATGCATAATGTAGTTGGTGTTAGCTTTGGAAGACCTATTTTACCGAGCTTATCGACCATCCTTAGTTTATCGCGAAATAAACCACCAAATATCTTGCAAAATAGTGATACTGCGTGCTGCGGTTTTGCTGAATACGCGTAGGTGTAAAAGACGGATTTTAGGGCAGTGCTCTTATACGAGCATGGGTTTCAAATCTTCAGAGTGAATTGCTATAAAGTTATATCGCCAGTCTCCTTGAATTGATTGGCAAGGAAGTGAATTTAGCTACTTCTCTGTAATTTTTCTTTCGGATGACTTGAAACCTATGTGGCTGGAGTAACATATGCCAGCCTTAATGACACAGTGTAAAAACAATATGCATGGACAGTGGGACAGTGCAGAAACTGCGAACGCATGCGTTAGAACTCGTAACTTTGAGCCCGCTAGCTCCCTGCAACAGTTTCCGAAATTGTGCAACACTTGATAGTTTCTTCATTAGGCCGTAAGTTCTTCATTTATCTTTTCAAAGAGCTTCTTATGTATCAAAACACTTCCTTAACTCAGATTGTTCGATTACATCATTTTATGTAATTTCCGCTCTGTCGTACAGCGGACGAAAAACCTCGTACCTCGATGCTTTCTTTTAATAAGGAAGTTCCTTCGCTCGCAAAAACAATTTTTAAGTTTTATATTGCTATTCTCATTAGTATTTCAAGCTCGACGAAAGTTCCAATAACTAAACGTGTTTGTCGTGTACCTTTAAACTCAGTTAGCTGGAGTAAGGGAGCTGTCATTTTTAATGCTGGGTACAGGGGTGGAAGAATTTTTTATACAAATAGCAAAATTTTCTTACCCCATTCACGAAGGTCAATGAAATTTGACACCCCATGTCAAGATAGCAAAGAATTTTATACCCCATTATCGAGTTAGCTTGGATGTATTTTAAAAACTTACACACTAAGAAACACATTCTAGACATAAAATGAATCAATCTGGAAAAATTCATCGAACCAAAGAATCATCACAAACATTTCAAATAATTTCTTCCTTGCCTGTAAATGAACATAGCAGAAACAGATGAAACTTTTGTTGTAAAAAGAACACATCATTTTTACTTCAGTCTAAAATACATTCCAAAAGTTTCACAGCCAAAATATTTTTCCAAAATATTTGATACCCTATAAAACGAGGCCAAAAAATTTGGTACCCCTCCAAAAATTCTTCCACCCCTTTATTATCACAATTCCTATTATTATTCGTGAGTACATAACGTGGTATGATATTGTGCTGAGCAAATGCAAAGAAAAAAGAGGCGCCAAGGCCACCAGTATGATAGTTTTGAAAACAGCTATAACCGAAACTAATTGAATCCATCTATTTCTTGCAGTTTCTGGTATTGTAGTGTGAATGGAAGGATACCAAGGGGAATTTATCCCAAAGGCTCTCTGGGCACATCCTGTTCATAATCTTGTAGGTCATGGTTGATCGATCGAATTTAATTAGTTGCTCAACATCAGCATAGGTTCCAAATGAAGAGTTAAGCTCGAAACGTTGTTAATTAACTATCTTTGTACAAAGTCGAATATTTTGACAAATTTATACATTAATGATTGAATCGACGTACAACACGCTAAACAACTTTGTTCTCTATTAGCTTATAGGTTCCAAATCTTTAATCAGTGTAAAAGGTGGATGTAAAATGCAGTGAAGTATTTCTTTAAACTGAATGACTTGAAAGAAACTTTAGCCACTTTTCTATGATTCTACCGTTGGACATTTTGTGATGTGATGTCATCGAATTTCTAAATCACAAACTAGAAGAGTGAAAGAGTTTTGCTTGATTCCATATTGTAGGCATCCATAAACTATGGTTTTCTTGAAAATCATTTGATCTTTCGTAAACAGGTTTAGAAATTACGATAGTTTAAAGCTTTTTCGAAAATTTTCTTGAATTCTTAAAAAAGAAGAAAAACACTGTAATTCTGAAAATATTGAAGATTTCAGAAAAGTCCAACGGCAGATTTTTAGTAAAATAGCTAAAGTTTCTTTGGAAACATTAAGTTCAGAGAAATAGGTTATAGAATTTTACACCCAGCTTTTTAAAGATTTGAAACCCATGCTCTCAACATCGAGCCGATCATATGACCAATTTTCTTTGTAGTAATGGAATCAATGCGGTATACCCTGCCTTTGCATGCCCTAGTCATTTTAAAGGCATTTCACTTTTTCAGACTGCTTTTGGTTATTGGACATGTTGCTGGATTTCTCTGGAACTGGCATCATTCCTAATGTTTTATTAGACGCTGCTGGCCCCCCACTTGCTGAGAATAAAGATGATGTTCAACCAGAAAGAATGTATGGTAAGTCATTGGAAAATTCTTGCTGGCTTGACCTGAAGCAAACAGTTTAATTGATGCAGATGAACAGCACTGTCAAATGATACGGAATCCTGTTTAAATTTCTCAAGTTATCCACTGGTTTTTAGTATCAGCTAATGATTTTATTTTGCTTGCAAATTAATAGCATCACACATGGAAATATAGTTGTTTCTTATTTTTGAAGGGTTACAAGTGTAAAGAACATGTCACTTGAGCTAGAGAAGCATCGCCCTAAATGGTCGGGTTTCGAAACAAAATTAATTTAAATGTAAGGGAATGCATTAGGACTGAGCAAATCATGATAGAAATGTTCACAAACTCTTTCTCAAAGCTGAACTTAAATGTAACAACTGCCCACTTGTTTGTTCTGGTAAATTTTTCGCCCAAACGCAAGTTGGTCAGAACGGGCTAATCTTCGGCATGTCGTCTAATTTGGACGTACCCTAAAGTCTTAATGACGCCTTCGCAGTTACCTAGTTGAGCCTATCTCTCGTCACAGAAAATCTAAGCGGAATTATCAAATTTGAGTGCTGGGGAATGTTCAAGGATGTATACATATCTTTTTAACAAATCTAACAAGTAGAGGAGGGGTTTGTAAGGAGTATGGAATAATATAGTTACATTTCAAAATATTGATTGATAAAATGGTGAAATTGACAACATGGCGAAGTTAGTGTGAATGAAACCTCACAAATGAAACCAACAACCAAGTAACTGACAACAAATTCAAGATTTACTATCTTACCATTATCTAGGGGTTTATGATTTGACGTTATGACTTCTAACAATGTTGTTGACTGGGAAATCGGTAGGAGAATTCAGGATTCATAAGCTGACCAATAGGGGCGACGGTAGGCCAGTCTGAGTACTACTGAGAGAAAACGCCCGGATTCCAAACCCAAAACACATTTCTGTGATGTTTCTTCCGAAATTACGTCTCGGGAGTTGCAGCTTCTTATAAAAACACCGTGGTTTTAATTTACAAAACATCCTGAGGCAACACGAAGAAAACAAAAATTGGCCTTGGAAAACAGCAAGGACATAAAATGCTCCAACCTTTATCCATTTCAGGTAAGTGTTATTTAAAATTTAAACATTCTTTTCGACAACGATATGCGATACAAAACGAAAACAACAAGGCAGAATCTCATAAATGGCATCAGCAAATGATTTTACTCACTTTTCTGCAAAAAAAAGTCGGTCCGAATTCCTTTTAAAGCGAAGTTTTTACCGTGCGGTCACATATCACGCAAAACGTTACCCGACCATTTAGGGCGCAGCTTCTCTACATGAATGTAATACAAATTGTATCATGACTAAATATGCTTAGAAAGGCATTTTAGTTGACAGAAATGTCCTTCGATTAGAGATTCCATTGAGAACATAATTAGCCTTATAAATTTTTTTCTTTACTTTTTGCAAACAAATTGACGTCAACAGCCAATCATGCGAAATAGTGGATAACTCAAAAATTAAACAACACATCAAAGCAAGTTAAAACAGAGGTTTATCATGCGGGAAATGGGTTTCAAGATGACCTAACAGGTACTGGGGCTCCAAACGAGGCAAAAGGAGCCTACTTGCAGACTTCACTATAGAGACGAAAAGGAAAAGGTTATCTAGATAAAAGCGTCTGTGCTTGATTTTCTTGAATACAACGTGTAATTGCCCTCGCTTTAAAGCAGGAATTGCGACTGTATTTGATCACCATTCACAACAATTTGGTGCAGCAGTTTTACTTATTCAAGGTAGATATTTAAAGAAAAACTTTCTTAGAGACCTGTCGATCTCAGAAAGAGTGTATTTTATTTTCCAATTATTTTTGCCCACTCGTATGCTTTTGCAGGGTTTTTTATCTGATTTGACCAATTCTTATCAGGTACAAAGCTACACAAGCACTCAAAAGTGCTGGACCCATTAAAGGTAGGCACACACAAGACAAGACCTCTACCTCCCTGCCCATCACTCAAGTGGGCTGTTCCTGATCCACTGAATGCCACGTCTGCCCCGAATGTTGTCATTGGTGCTCAAAAGGTGAGGTGAGTACATTTTTCCGTGCTTTCATATTGCTTGTGTCTTTTTAAAACAAAACAGAGTCACTTTTAAAAAATGTTTTACAGTAGGAAGATCACAAAGCTACATGAGAGCAAAGCCGTCTTGTTAAGGTTAAAGGAACACTGTCCCGGCGCTGATTGGATAAATAAAACAATGAGATAGAACAGAATTAGTGAGGCGTCAGTAATTTCGCTTTGCAACGAAATTCATGCCTTGAAACAAATTATGAGCTAACAGTATAGCATACAGGCTTAGTAATCATTCAAAGCCCAGATATTTTCTTAATGATTTCGAGATCACAACTAGCCAATCGTCGCCACGGCAGTATGCTTTTAAATGCTTCGCCTCGAATGTGAAAATTTACAGTACCATTAAAAAGCCTTTGCAACCCTGCATGCTTTGTAAATACATCCTTTTGTTGTTCTCTTTGTAATCGCCATTTTCATGGTCCACGAAATTAGCTGCCAACAAAGATATGACTTGTGCAAGGTATGTTGGTTGCAACTTTCAAAGACCTTATAAACAAATCAATACTCGAGTCTTTTGTTTCCCTCAAGTGTGTTTCTGCCCCAAATTTCATAGATTGCATATCCGTGTAATCCTCAGAGAAAACCTTTGCTGTTATCACTAAATTTTTCGTATATGAATATAAGTTTGCTGTCAGTAAAATTTACCTTAAGTTTCTTTTAATTTATTTAACTAAAATTTACTTTAGGTAAGGTTTGAACAATTTACTGGCAAACTTGTAATACATCATTCCAATGAGCGTCTGCCATTTTTGATGTCATTTTTGATTTCGTTTTAGCTGTTTGAAATGTACCGGGTGAGCCAGAAAAAATTTCCCACTTTAGAAAATTCATAACACCAAGATAACTTAACGGATTTGAATCATTCATGAATCATATTTATGCATTGATCGATGTTTTAGGCCATTTTTCAGTCATTTTGCAACTATGAAAGTTTCGTAAAGTTGAATTTACCTATATTTGTAGTGCTGGTAGGACAGCGAGAAAAATCACAAAAATACTTTGATCTTTCGGCTTTTAACTAGGATTTGAATAATTCAAATCCGTGAATCAGTCTTGGTGTTATGAATTTTCAAAAGTGGGAACTTTTTTGTGGCTCACCCGGTATTTTGGATTAAAAAAGAGATTTGAGTCTTGCAGACCTCTCCCCCCGTATCCATGTTGCTCAGCAATAATTTCCGAATGCACGTTGGTGACAATCGACATGTTCCGACCTCAAGCAACATTGATACGGGGGAGGGAGGCACTTTGAACCGGCGAAAGCATCTAACCACTCTGTAGTCTCTCATAATTTTTATCCAGGATTGACTTCGGATTTCTCCAGGACTTTCTCTGTTTCACGATAGAAATTGTTACGTTACAAGGGCTTTGTGCTGCTTATGATATGGAAATAGGTTCCATTCATTGAATACATTATTAACAAGATTTGGAGGCTGATGGAGGTGATGGAGAAAATTCCAGGCTCTGCTGGGCATATTGACAACCATGTGACGTCTAAGACAATTCATGCATACCAAAGCTACCGCAAAAATGCTTTGTAGTTTTGTTTATTAGCACTCTGTAACTCCCTTATATGCAGTAAGCTGTTCGTGCAAGTAAATACACTTAATTCTAGATTTCAATTCGCACGAATAACAAGGAATCTTCACCATCATGGTTGCTTGAAGTCCGTGTGACAGTAAATTCCCGCTTATAGAATCATACTTCTTGAGAGTGTTCTAGTCATTTCAGTAGAGTTTTCCGATTGGACAGAAAATCTATTTTTATGTTTGAAAATGTTTCTTTGAATTTGAATATAATGTTACGCGTGACTAACGTTTTATTGTGTCAAATTCAGTCCGCTCAGAAAATTCTACTGAGTGGAAATCAGCCTTTACAGGTTCTTCTTTCAAGGCTACATTCTTGCACATTTTTATCAAAGGATGGTATCCTCAAAGGATTCATCACCAAAGACTCACAAGGCCTTTTATTTGTGTACAAATAGCAAGGAATGAGATCTTTTTTTAACTGCCAATCAGAAATTATCTTTATTGCTCTTGTGATAAGAACATATTAGTTCATCTAACTGAAATAGATTCTTCAAGGCGCAGGGTCACTGAAACAAACCTGTTACCTCTTTGATCTATATTGTTGCCCACACGTGGCCATTGTGTTCCGCTCAGATTTTGGTGGATGGGATGAATCCACAATAAAGTTGCTTCTAAAAATCCACCAATATCTCTGCAATCCTACAACGTATGAGTGTTTTGTTTATTTCTCTAGAAAATTCGAGGGTCCATCTTCAAAATAACACCTATATTTTGAGAAAAGTAGGGAAAATCTCTGTGATATGGATTATCAAAATCCTGAAAAATCATCGTTTCGAAAGAAGTTTGTTTACATTACGTGACCCTGCCCCTTTAATTAGAAGGTACATAATTCAGAAAAAAGCCTGCAGGCTCTTATTTTTGTAGGCTCATATATGTGCGGATGTACTGTATGACTTGCCCAATCCATGATAGAAATCGTTCCATCTTCAATCGGCAATCATGATCTTATTAATCAGTAATCGGTTGCCATTCAAAATCAACAGATGCTATTGTAATAACCTTTGCCCTTGTTCTAACCAATATTTTTAAATTTCTTCCAGCTACCATCAATAGTCCCTGGTCAGAAGAATCTCCTTGAAATCAACGAACCAAATGGACAGTTCATCTTAGTGGACAGCGAAAACACAGATTTCAAAGTATTAAATGGACTTCTTGTAACTCTGCCAGCTTATGTGGCACTTTTAGCTATAATTTTCTTCATATTATATATCATGGCCAGAAGATTTAGACGAAAACCTAAAAATATTCTCGTAAGGGTCGGGAGGCATATTAGAAACTTTTAAACATTTTGTACATAGAAAGATTGGATGGTTTTATTGGTAATTGAGAAAAAAGATGGAAACGTGAATTTTGATTTTGTCTTGTTGATCTTCTGAAGTAGATTTTGATATGAATTATTCTTGTTTGTGTGGTACCTTGAAAACTAAACGACAGTGTTGGTAGTGGAATAGACATGTGACGTAAATAGGCAAAAATATGGATTTCACAACATTTTGAGTTTGTAGGGGTACCCTGGGGACTAGAGCCAGAAAATGAAAATTGATGAAAGTGAAATATGGTAGAAAAATAAGGAAATCTTTTTGGTTTTCTTTTCAAATGATTTTCAATCTTCTGCTTTCGTCTCCGGTACCCAGAGTAATATAAGGGTGAGTGGGGCTGGTTGTCACAGGGGTCCATTATCACGGTCACAAAATCCCTTCAAAATGGACGCCAATGCAAACCAGAACTTTGTCGATGATGTCATCCGGGAGGTTATGATGTACTTTTTTCAACGGCACCAGCAAATTTGAAACATCCAAAGCATTCAATTTTAAGACTGGAGTAGACTTGCCCCAAGTCTATTTCGTCAACCAAAAAAAATTGGGAAAGGGAAAATTAGGAAAGGGACTGTTTCAGGCAGACTTATTACAGATGACGAAATAGACTTGGGGCAAGTCTAAGACTGGAGTGTCAAAGCTTACCCCATTAGCACCTGGCTCCACAAGAGCTTCGATATGCATCGAACGATCTAAAAATTGGGCTTGCCACAAATCTCCCTCGCGGAAAAACCGGGATGGGGAAAAATAGTGAGAGAGACCAAGATGCATTGCGTTCTAATTAGGAATCTTTAGCGATTCAATATGGACGCAATGCATCTTGTTAGAACGTCCCTTGCCGCCATATTCGTTGTAGTCGTCTATTGAAGTAATAGTTGAGCAATTTGAGCGCGTTTGGGCCAAAACCCACGTTTAGTCGCACACTTCAGTTTGAAGACGAAACAGAGCTGAATACAAGACACGAGGAGCAACATGGTAAATAGACAGTCAACACATTCATGTCCTAACACACTTGACATTGCCAAGCATCGTCTCAAAGAAGATAGCTGAGCATTGCAGCTACACATTTTTTCTTTTATAAGAAACTTTGAAAAGCCCATAAGAATTTAAAGTTTCAAGAAGTCTCTGCCATTGCCACATATACTCTCTATTACATACGAATACTATAAATTTTGTCCAGCCTTAATATCCTTGAGAAATTTTGAGCTTGAATATATCAATATATGGAATATATTCTTGATGTATTCTTATTTTTTCAAATCTGATATGGTTTCAGGGGAACATAGTTGAAGAGATTTCATGTTATTACGAAGACATGGTCTCTGTTATGAACAACTAGAAGCGTCACCACATTACTAGCCTGCGTGCAGACTCTACTGATCCCTGAAAAGAAATCAGTAGAGTCTGCACGCAGGCTACACATTACAGGCAACTGCCGAGAATGAGACAAATATATGCGAGTCGAGGCTGAACAACATTCTTATGATACACGTATTCTTTATTAGAAACTGAGAATTTGGGCCAGTACTGGGAGATTATTAAAATTATTACATTGAGTACTCAGAGTTTCTTACGAGTTTCTTAAAGGTTCCATAACAATCTTCGTGTCCACTACCGAGTACATTAAGAAGTCATCAAAACAAGGTTTTTGAAGACTATGCTCAAGTACCTTACAAGTAGCATGATACAAACAAAGTAGACTACATTACAAGTCCCTCTAACTTACGCTCCTTGTTGTTGTTGTTGTTATCGCTTCAGTTGAGGGACTTAAGCTTATTTTACACTAGGCGGAATTCTTGGGCGGAAGCGGAGTATTCCGTCCAAACGCATGCGCAGAAAAATTTCGAAGATGAATTTTAGCGGAATATTTCAGTGGCGGAAAAGTAGAAACCATTTCAACTTTTCCGTGGCGAAAAATTCCGCTTCATCTTTTCCACCAATCAAATCAAAGAATGATGATTGCGTCAGCGAACTTTGCTCCCAACATGGCGTCCTCGTCTGACGTTAGAGCCGTGCTGGACTTGATCAACGGCGTTGAGAGAAATGAGCAGTTGGCTTCGATATTTTTACAGTTAGCTCCAGGAATCATGCCAAATACCCAAGGAGAGAGCTCGATCTCGGTTGCCAGCGTTTCTAGCAACGAAAAGGGACCTGAACGCAATGAGCAAGGTTGCGACGACAACAAAAATGAACTGATTGAGTTTGACAAGGAATCATTCCTAGTGGAATTGAGAAAGTATCCAAGCATTTGGAATAAGAAGCATCCTGACTACAAGCAGAGAAACGTAAAAGTTAACGCTTGGAAAAAGTTAGCACTAGCTTTCAACAAAGATGGTGAGTCGCTTGCAGTAAATAATAAATAGGCCTAAAAGACTAGGAGCAAAACAACTCGGTCACCCACACCCAACCGTCAAGTAGAGTTAAAAGTTTCTGTAACAGGAGAAAAAAATTAGAAATTTTCCATGGGAGTTTTTCTCTCTGTGCAGAATAATTAATCAGTACCTTGTTGATACATGAAAATAACTTGTCTGAAGGGCCCTGAAGGGATGGTGTGAGGGCTAGAGTATGGAAGCAAAGCATGGCACTTGCACACTATTCAATAGTGGACAAAAGGAATTTACAAGTTACGCAAGGTAAACTCTTATATGGATCATTGTAATGCACCTCTATCTGTGACTTTGGTACTGTCACACATGCAAACTCAAACTTTGATAGCCCCACTGCAATCAGTGGCGGATTTAAGGGGGCAGATGGGGGCAACTGCCCCCCCTTCACGATGAAAATTCAGCTTTGGCACCCCCTTTTTGGCAAGAAAAGCGCCCCTTCTCCTGACCCGAATGCACTCTTTTTTCAGTGATTCGTTCTGAATGCGGCGAAACATATAAACTAAGGCGTTATTCAGTAGAAAAACCAGAGAATTTTCTCGAATAAAGCGCCACAAATTTTCACGCGCCTTCGGCGCGCTAACTTTTCACTTTGTTTTTGGCGCCCCGTCTCCAAGTTGCCCCCCTTCAACTTCGGTCTGAATCCGCCCCTGACTGCAATTAGGTAGGAAAGGTACATTTCCTTAGGACACAAATTGATACCTGTCTTTTCTCTTACAAACTTTTAGTTGAGTTCCTGCAAAAGTCATTAAAGTATCTGAAAGATAACCTGAAGAAGTGCATGGATAGGAGAGCAAAGCTTACAAAATCTGGAGCAGCAGCCTCATCATTGCCTACTTGCAATTACTATGAGCAAATGCTTTTTTTGGTTGAAGGAGGAGTTGGCAATGCACAAACAGAAAGTAACATTGAATATCTAGTGACAGAGACTCAAAATGTTAGTGAAAATGGCATAGAAGAACCAATGACACCAAATGATAATGCAGAAGTTGTCATTGCGACACCTGCTACCAAAAAGCAAAAGATTTCAAATGAAAGGATTGCCAGTGAGAAGGAAGCTTTCAGTAGCACCCCTAAAGCAAAAAAGCAAAAGATGCCAAACCAAAAGATTGGCAATGATGTT